>MU853425.1:140909-162549 GCA_033297235.1 Trichocladium antarcticum
TAGGATTTGTTTCCGGTCACGTCGTAGACGATGCCCTGGTGGGTGGGAGGGGGGGTTAGGGATGGGATGGGATTGCGGTGATAAGGATGGTGGGGTGGGGGGGTGATGATGGGCGGTACCTTGATGGCGACGTAGCATGTGCCCTCGTTCTCTCCTGCGGATGGGGGGTTAGCTCTGGGAATAGGCGTGTCGGGTTACTTGCTTGAGAGATGCAACTCGGAGGGGGCCGCACCGTTCGCCTTGGCCAGATCCTCGAGGGAGATGGGGTCGTCCTTGGGGGGGTTCAGCTGGACCGGCGTCTTGGGCTCAAACTTGCCAGCCATGTCTGCGGCGGTTGTTGTTGTTGTTGTGTGAGTGAGAGAAAAAGGAGGGGCTATTGTGTGGTTGACCCGAGTGAGCTTCTATTCCGTCGGAGCAACCCCGGCCTCGTATGAGACAGAGAATCTGTAATTTGCAATGGAAATGGAATGTACCTTGGGTTTGGCAGTTGAGAAGCGCCGTTTTAGTCTAGTAGTGCAGTTCTCAACATATGTCAGGTTCAAGTTGCGATTCCGTGAGCCCGTGAAGGGGGGGCAAGGAGTGGAGTTGCGACGAACCTCGGAAGTTTGGCTGACAGGGATAATGACGTGCAGTCCAATAACTCTCTGCCTGAGGCAGAAGCGCGCAACGCCAAGCAGGTAATATATGTTTTCACCGTTACAGATTACGCTAGCTTCACAGCAACATTCGAACTCCAACCTCGCTCGCATTTTGGACATTGACGAGTTAACGGTTCCCGACTCATCTCAACGGCGGCCACTCCATTGCCGGGCCCAATTGGCCTCCCGCCATGCCCGTTCCGAAGGCTGTCGGGCTCCGGCCGCCCGGCGCATTACGGCTCCTTCGACCATGTCGTCAGTCACAGCCGCCTCTCGTGCGTCGATTCGAGTCCAGCCGACACCGGCAACAAAAGTCATCAGCTCTCCTCATAGTCCCTCTCAGCCACCAGTGCCGTCTCCAATCAACCTCGCCCCAAACCCCAAACTCCGGCAGCTCATCCCAGAAAAAAGGACAGGCGCCGAAGCCCACGCTGAAGGGCATGCTGTGGCGGGCCATTGCGGCCGACACGAAGCGTGCATGGCACAACATCCGGAGCTCTAGTTTCAAGGAGGTCGCACGGAGGAATCCAGGGGAGGCCTTCGGTGCCGTATTCGCGTATGCCCTCCCAGTCCGGGAGCCGAGAGGACCCAGGCCAATGCTGACCCTGGCAATACAGTCTGGTTGCGGCCGTTGGAGTTGCCGGCTACTGCGTCTATCTCTATTTCAACTACTACTACAGCCGGCAGTTCACGCGCTACCCCGAGCCCGTGGCCCAGGCCCTGCGCAAGGCACTCTACTTTAGCAACCACGAGCCCGACCCCCAGCGCGCGCTCAAGTACTACAAACAAGCCCTCGAGCTCTGCGACGAGGCGGGACTGGACCATTTCTCGGATGACGTCATGGGCATCAAGATCCAGCTGGCGGCGTGGCTGGAGAAGATCCACAGCTTCCAGAACTCCATCAGCGTGCTGGAGAACGTCTATGCGGACTGCAAGCGCTGGGTGGAGGTGATGGAGAAGAGCGCCGCCGACGGGACGCTCCCGGCGCTGGACCCCACCTCGGAACCCAAGGACGGGGAGCCCATCCCTGAGGAGCCGCGGGAGACCATGTGGGGGAAGCGGACCAGGGTTCTCGCCAAGGCGATCGCCGTCAGCGTCAAGCTTGCCGACCTGTACTCGGACGAGCATGTTCTGGAGCGGGAGCTCGCTCACGAGCGGCTTGTCTGGGCCGTTGAGACCATCCTGAGAGAGCAACAAAGGCGGGCGAAGGACGGTGTCAAGGAAGGGGAAGGCCCGTGGATGAGCCCCGATGAGATCGGTGGCAGCATGGAAGGTGAGCTAGTGTCCCCGTCAATGCTTTGTGAGGCCAGTCGGCGCTGACTCGATCATGTAGCGCTCGCACAGAGCTACGGAGAGAAGAGCCAGCACCATCTCGCCGTTCCGCTCCTGTTCCAGGCCCTCCGGTTGTGCGAGGATCCCTGTCACATTGCCCTCCTGAGTACGTTGAACAACATCTCCGTCACAGTCACTCGTTCCCCATTCTGACCGACACTAGTGAACAATATCGCAACCAGCTTCGCCGAGCACCCGCTCATCAAGCCTGGCGACGCGCCGGCGCATTCCATGATGCAGGAATCCAAGACCTGGACCACACCGGCGGAGCAGCGCGCATCCTATCTCGACGCCGCTCAACGCTGGGCACTGAATTCCTTCAAGCACGCCTCGGAGCCGCAGGGCGAGAAGCGCACCCCGGAATGCGATCAAGCCTGCGCCGCCTCGCTTGCCAACCTGGGCTCCATCCTGACCATGCTGGGCAAGACGGCCGAAGCCCGCGACAGGTTTGAGCAAGCGATTGCCCTGAGCAAGAAGCTTGGGTTCGACGAGTACGCCGCCCAGGCCGACGCCAGGCTCCAGAGCCTTCCCAAGGCGTGAGTGAACACGCCAGATTGCCTCCGCGATGGCGCTGCGGCTGGTCAGCGACGCGGACGGGGGCAGCTCCGGCGCGGATGAACAGGGCGGACTGCGCGCCGCGTCGTCGCATGGGACGGCCGATGACGGGTGATGTTAGCCAGCTGCAACGAGCCGATTAGCTACGGCATAATCAGAAGCATCACGCCCTGTTGAATCCTCTGGCGAACGCCAAGACCAACCCCCCCCCTTCCCCAATAATTGTTAACCACACCGCCGCCTGCCTTCACCACCGCCACTACCTTTTCAGAACCCCTCCTCTTGCTCTTCACACGTGTGTGGGGGGGCCCCCTAGGGGCCGGCTGGGGGGTCCCATCGTGCCATGCGGCAGCGGGCATGCGAGTGCGGTCGGGTCGTGGTTGCAGGACGCTCGGGTGGGCCGCGCCACTCGGCGGGTTGGTTCTTCAATTGTTTCTGGAGTTCGGGAACGGCGGTGTAACTGCTACATACGGACACAGTCACGGAACTAGTGTCGCTGGACTCGGTCGGGTTGTTTGGTTTTGGAGACGGACCGGACCGCGCGCGGGTTGGCGTGGGGTTGTATGTACCATTGGGGGCCGTTTGAAGCCGTGTTGGTATGTTCCGAGCGTTGGATTTGTGATGGGGTGAGTTCCCCGCGTATCCGTGGTTTCCTCTAGATCCGGGGGCATGTTCAACGGCGCCGGTTTCTCCAGGGGTCGGTTTCTCCAAGGGTTGTTAGTTTCAGGAAGCATACCTCCATGCCGCCACGCGGTTCCCCGGAAATCCTGGTGTCGCCAGCCCTTGCTCAGACCAACGGGTAGCTCAGGGGTGTCAGGCGACGTCCAGTCAGGTTCGGGTCGCTTCCCTCCTTCCAAGCACATGTGTTTGTTATTTCATTCACGCGCTCTCGAGGAAAAAACGAACGTGTCTGCATCCATCAAGCAGCAGTCCAAACCGAGCCAATATGACAAGAAATCTCAAACAATGGCTCAAGCAGGGGGTCAAGGCGCGTAAAGATGAAGACAGACATGGCGTGCCTCCGGAACCACCATACCGCGAATACTAGCCAAACGTCCCGGTATCCTCAGCAAACACGAGTTTAGACTACGGCATGCTCGGGCGCATCTGTTGCGAGCTAAGGTGGTGCAGGTACGGAGGGAGGGAGATCGCGAAGGAGCACGTTGCCGGCCCGGTGAGGAAGTGGCCTGCGGCATCATCATCCGTTCGAGATTATCCGAAATCCAGTTGGTCGACCTCGTCGACGATGAAAGTCAGATCGTGCCCGCTCCACCCCGCGCCGTGCCACCGAGCCGGCGGGCTTGCAGACCAAGGCGTGGGGGTCGAGCGCTATAAGTTCGGGGTCGGAATGCGGCAGGGGATGGCGATGGAATCGGGGCGGCAACTGAACAGGTAGGATGTGGGCAAGGAAGGGGTCCTTGGGTTAAGGAATCGGTGGATACTCCACGTCCGCCCGGCTGGTCAATCAGAAGGAGTCTTCCATTTTGAGGGATGTCTTCTGTATTCGATATGGAGATCCTGGAGGAGCGGGCGCCGAGGCATGGCATGCCAGTCTGTAGGAGACCCGAGAGCCAAAATGAGCAGTTATGGTTGCTGGATAAACTGCCGCCTGGCGGCCAGCGACAGGCAGAACAAGCTGGGGTGATATTCTTCTATCTACCCGAATATCCAGAAACTTCACTAGCAGCGCCAGCGCGTCGCTGACATGGGACGGTTAGGCCCACAGCTCTACCCGTTGTGTGTTACGGTGTAGGTTATTGATCGGAACGGGGACGAGTTTGAGGCGAATGCGTATCGGTTGGATCTGACGAGCATCTACCGAGCGTGTCAAGCGGTCGGGTTGTGTATTAGATATGCAATTGTAGGGGGGAAATCGAATGGAAATATATCACAAGTAGCAAGAACGAGCTTGTTGTTGGGTTTTGATCTCGTACCCACAGCAGGCTCAGGCTGCGAGGCTGGGAAGGCACAAATGAGCTAATCACGGGTCGGGAAGGGGGAGTGGTCCGCAATCTGCTGGATTGCTGCCAAATATCCACCACATTCAATAGTATCCTCTCCATCTCGACTTGTATTGTTATTAATAGATTCATAAGAGTTGTTCTCAGTCCACCCGGGTCCCTGGATTGTGGCTTGGAGATCGGCGGTCCAGATTGGAAGCCGATTTAAACTTCCACCCCGTCTTCCCTGATGCCTGTTGTGTAATTTGGCCAGGAACGACCTTCAACCAGGAAAGAGAATCCTGGGCCGCGGATGCCACTGGTTCCCTGCCAGTTCCTTCGTCTTCTTTTCTCCTGCCTTTCCTCTATTGTTTCCAATGATATTATTCTTCAGCCCTCGTCTCTCTGACATTTCTTGCGGTTCATCAGCTCATCAGAGACATTCTCAATGTGTGAAAGGAGATTGGCCAATCAATGGCATTTCGTCTAGGGCTCCACATCATTGTGGCGCTGTCGGCTCCCCTCGAGGACCCACAACCCGCTTCCCGGCCGGTTCGCTCGGAAGACGGCCAAGACCAGGGGTCTCGTCGCTGTGCGCTACGAGGAGTGCACTCCAACGAACCTGCTATCAGACCCTGACACTAAGAGCGGGAAGCATCACCCCATGCTATATTTCCGCATTCCTTCCGTCCCCCGTCTGTCGAGACTTTTTACTTCTAGCCTTACCAGTCTTGAAAGTTGTCTCGACCATGGCAGACTATTAGGTTGTGTGCTCACACGATACGAGGTCTTTCGAGTTTCGAGTCTAACCCCGAGTCTATCTTTGGCATGCTGGGACATCACCATGGGGCGGTGGGGATTACGGATTTGGAGGTCTGGCCTTCCAATGACAGCCCGGATCCAATTTTCAGGCGCCGCCGGGGTCCCTTGCGCGTTAGGGTCGGTACGAATCTGGACTCATCAGGCTCGGCGGCTCTGCCATAAACCCTGGCAGGCGCTGTGGCCATTGGCTCCCAGCTGGGAATCGGCCTCCTTGGCGATGGAGTCGACAGGACGTGCGTACCTCCATTGAGGCTTCCCTGGGGTCCACCACCGTTGTATCCCCGCCTGGCTGGCTCATCTAAAAACCCCGTGTACCGCCTCCAACGGGGCGTGCCATCTACTGAGCCAAGTCATCCCGACCAGAGCATCGTTTTGCTCGTCCTCTGACGTATCGTACGTCGAAACACTCGTTCTGGTAACCCGTCGTCACTCTTTACTCTCTTATAGTTGTTGGTGATGGCTTCCTCGATTGTTCGCCTCGGCGCCGTCGCGTTGGCCTGTGCCTCGGGCGTTATTGCTCAAGAGGCCTACCAGCTCAAGGAGTCCTACACCCCCTCCAACTTCTTCGACAAGTTCGACTTCTTCAACGATCGCGACTCCAACCAAGGTTTCGTCAAGTACAGAAACAAGAAGGACGCACAGAATCTCAAGCTCATCAGGAGTTCGCCAGATGAGGTGTATATCGGTGTTCAGTCGTCAGGATACGATCAGGATGGACGGAGCAGTGTCAGGCTTGAAAGCAAGAACACGTACAACAAGGGTCTCATCATCGCCGACTTCTCTCACTTTCCTGGCCGGTCGTGCGGTTCTTGGCCCGCCTTCTGGATGGCAGGACCCAGCTGGCCCGAGGATGGTGAGATTGACATCGTTGAGGGCTGGAACCTGAACACCAAGAACAAGGTCGTCCTCCACACCGATGCCCCCAAAAACACAGGCGTATGCACAATCGATCAGGGCGACATGACAAGCCCGGTTTCGTATTCCAACTGCTGGGGCGCGGCTCCGGGCCAGCCAGATAACACGGGCTGCGCGGTTGAGGAGAACAACGGCCTCTGGGCCAACCCGAACGGTGGTATCTGTGAGTCGCATCCACCCGCAGCGGATCCAGTAACGGAAGACTAACGTTTGGCCATGATAGATGCTACCGAGTGGCAGGAAGACCGCATCAGGGTATGGAGCTGGCCGCAGGGAAGCGCGCCCGCAGATGTGAAGGGCGCAAACCCCAAACCGGAGAAATGGGGCAAGCCCAGCTTCGCCGTTTACACCGAGACCTGCGACGTCAAGAAGTCCTTCAACAACATGCGCATGATCCTGAACATCAACTTCTGCGGTGATGCTGCGGGCGGTCTCTTCAAGAGCGAGTGCGGCAAATCAACTGGATTCGATCAGTGCCACCAATATGTGCAGTGGAAGCCCGAGGCCTTTTCCGAGACGTACTGGAAGATCCGTGGCATCAACGTGTACCAGCTCGAGACGGATAACGCGACGAGCACGAGCACTGCCACTTCTAGCACCAGCACCAGCACCAGCACCAGCATGAGCACTTCGACCTCGACCTCGACCAGCACGAGCTCTTCCAGCAGCACCTCCACCAGCACCTCGGCCTCGACTTCGACCAGCATGAGCTCTTCCAGCAGCACCTCCAGCAGCACCTCCACCAGCGCCTCCACCAGCACTTCCAGCACTTCCAGCTCTTCCCCCAGCACTTTGTCGACTGGCACTGTGAGCTCAACCTCCGCCTCGAGCCGCGCCGAGACTACTACCTCGCCAACCAGCGCCTCCACCAGCACTTCCAGCTCTTCCCCCAGCACTTCGTCGTCGACTGACACTGTGAGCTCAACCTCATCCTCGAGCCGCGCCGAGACTACTACCTCGCCAACCATCACCTCCACCGCCGCCTCTGAGACTGAGACCGGGACCGGGAATGCCACCGAGACTGAGAGTGAATGCTCGGATGACATTTCCTCGACTGAGTCGGCTACTGTCACCGAGACCAAGAACTCGGCCAGCATCACCTCATCGACCGCTCCCGAGACCGAGACCGCCAGCGGTTCAGAAACCGAGACGGAGAGCGAGTGCTCCGATGACATTTCCTCGACGGAGTCGGAGACTGCCACTGCGAGCCAGACGGGGAACCCAGCCACCATCACTTCCGCAACCGCGTCTGGAACCGAGACCGCCAGCGCCACGGAGACGGAAAGCGAGTGCTCCGATGACGTGACAGAGACTCAGACCGCGATTGAGACTGCCACTGAGTCTGCCACCGAATCTGCGACCGAGTCTGTTGTCGAGACCGCCACTGAGTCTGCTACCGAGTCGGTCGTCGAGACCGCTACTGAGTCTGCCACCGAGCCTGCGACGGAGACTACCACCGAGTCTGGCACCGAATCTGCGACAGAGACCGCTACTGAGTCTGCGACGGAGATTAGCACTGGATTTGCCACCGAGACTGCTACTGAGTCTGCCATCACCGCCACGGTCACCAACTCATTCCCCGACGTGACGGCAACAGTGTCCGAGAGCTGGACAACCTCGACCATCTACAGCACCACCACGCTGACCTTCACGCTGTGCGCGCCCGGCGTCACCAATTGCCCTGCGCGTACCGTCACCTCGGCCGTCGCCATCGGAACCACCGTCTGCCCGGTCACCGAGGCCGCCACGCCCGAACCCACCGGTGCCGCGTCGTCGCACATCCCCGAGGGCTACACCATCTCCACCCTCTACACCGCCACCACCTACACCGTCACCCTGTGCCCGGCCCACGTCTCGACCAACTGCCCCGGCCGGGTCACCACGACCACCGTCCCTATCGGTACCACCATCTGCCCCATTACCCCGACAGAGACGGACACGGACCTGGGCACGGACGATGACACGGACAAGGACACGGACATGGACACGGACGATGACACCGACACCGGCATGGACACGGACACGGACGATGACACGGACACCGACATGGACACGGACGAGGACGTCACCACCGTTTTCACCGAGTCGACCATCTCCAAGACTACCACGGTTGTGATGCAGCGGCCCAGCGACGAGGCCGGCGGCAGCGCCAGTGCCAGCGCCAGCTCCATCGGCAACTCCATCGGTGGCGCCAGCCCCATCGGCAGCGCCAGCCCCAGCGCCAGCTCCATCGGCAACTCCATCGGCAACTCCATCGGTGGCGCCAGCCCCATCGGCAGCGCCAGGGCCAGCGCCAGCTCCATCGGCAACTCCATCGGCAGCGCCAGCCCCACCGGCAGCGGCGGTTTTGTGACTGTGCCCTCGGCCAGCAGCCATGGTGGCTATGGCAATGGCACGGCCATCGTCAAGCCCACTGTGCCGCCTGTCGAGATTGTCACCACGCTAGGCCCTGGTGCCAGCGCCAGCGCCAGCGCCACCGGAGCGCCGGTTGTGGAGGTTAATGGGGCGGGCAAGGCTGTGGGCAGCGGAGTGCTGATGGTTGTTTTCGGGGCTGTTGCGGCTTTTGTATTGTAGGGGGGGGAGAGTTGTTTCTCGTTTGTGGAGCGTAGAGAAGGGAATGTTTTGTGTATCTGTATTTGGGACGGTGTCCCTGTGGGAAGCCGGGCTTGGATTTAATTAATTCTTGGCGTAGAAGTCAAGTGGGTGGGTGTTGAGTTTTGTTTGGGATCAACCTGAGTCCCGGCACCAAACAGGGCTCCGAAATGCAAAAAGATGGTCTGGCCCCTTTACATGTTAATCTCGGATACCGGGAGTCGAACCCGGGGCTGTTGAGAGAACAGTCACTTCTGGGAAGTGAGAGTCAACGATGTTACCGCTACACCATACCCGATTTTTTTCGTGTGTGGTTCCGACAGGGGTTGTTGTTGGGTGCTGACTTGGGAGCCGAGGCTATAACTATCCCTCAAACTGAACAGCTGTGGCGGGGTTAGGGCTGCCACATACGGACCGGACCGTTGACGTGCGACCCGACCTCGGCAATCTCATCCGCGTGCAACACGGCGTCAACTCCAACGAAAATCATCTCGCAACTTCGCGGCGCTTGATGCGCCCCAACTAGCGGTTCTTCTGCCGGCACCCGCCAGGTTTCTCTTGGAGCTCTCAATCTGCGGCCTGTCCGCCCGCCTACCATGCGCAAGCTCCTCCGCCCGCGCGCGTTTGTCGCAGCCGATCTCGCGGTCCTGCATCCCCCACCACCACCTCCAACCTGCCGCGTCCGTCACGCCGCACCACCCCCCTGCTCACAACCCCGCCACGCCCGGCCCCGACCCAACCGCCCAACACCACCAACACCACCAACACCACACCCGCTCCCGCACCACCACCGCCGCGCCTACCACCACCGACACCAACCGCCGCCCCCCCACGACCCCTCGTACCGCGCGTCGCGCCTCGAGACCGCCCGGCCCCTCCTCACCTGGCGCGCCATCAACTCCCCGCCGACCTACACCGTCATCGCCGTCGCGGTCGCGGGCGCCGTCATCTTCTACTTTGCCAACCTCGAGACGGTGCCCGTCAGCGGCCGCACGCGCTTCAACGTCTACAATGCCGAGAGCGTGCGCAAGGCCGGCGAGATGGAGTACCGCCGGCTGATGTGGGAGCTGGACGCCAATGGCGTGCGCGTGCTGCCGGAGTGTGAGTCTTGGTCTTTTTTTTTATTTCTTTTGGACTTTTTTGGGGGGGGTGGTGTCGGAAGGGTCCAGGAGGGGATTTTGACTGACTGCTGACGTTGCTGTTGTTGTAGGGGATCCGCGGACGCGGAGGGTGAAGAGGGTCATGGCGCGGCTGGTGCCGTTTAGTGGGATGGCCGAGGATGACTGGGAGGTGTTTGTGGTGGATGATGGCGGGACCGCCAACGCGTTTGTGCTGCCGGGCGGGAAGGTGTTTGTGTTTAGCGGGATCCTGGGGCTGGCGCGGAATGATAGTGGGTTGGCCACGGTGCTGGGGCATGAGATTGCGCACAACCTGGCGGATCATTTCGGGGAGAGGCTGAGTCAGGATATCGGGGCGAGCATAGTGCTGTACAGCCTGGTGATCTTGGGCGGGGTGTTTGGGCTGGGCCCGCTGATCATGCATGTGTTTGGGTCGCGGTTCTTGGATGTCGCGTTTGGCTTCCCCATGAGCCGGCTGCAGGAGAGCGAGGCGGACTATATTGGGCTGATGATGATGGCGGAGGCGTGCTATGATCCGTCCGAGGCGGTCAACTTTTGGGAGAGGATGGGGAAGGCGGCGGGCCAGGAGGTGCCCGAGTGGATGAGCACGCATCCGGCGGTGGGTTGCCATGGTCCTTCCTACCGGGTGGTTTGCTAACCGTGTGTGCAGAGCGGCAACAGGATAAAGAAGATCCAGGAGTGGCTCCCCGAGGCCATGGAGAAGAGGTCGCAGAGCGACTGCAGCACCACGACATCCTTTGCCGACCTCTTCAAGCATGCGCTGCGTACCGGGCAGATCATCATGGTATGACGCTACGAATGGGCATTTGTTGATCTTGGAGCGTGGCGTTACGGCGCGGGTAGGTTCATGGCTGGCGAGCATTGTTTCGACACGGGAGTCATTCAGGGAAGGGAGATCCATTGCTTAATGTAGGGATACCACAGCACCCCGTCACAATTCAACCTTGTGTGAGCGCGGGCGCCGCCAAGTCTTCGTTCCCGGCAACCCGGTTTCCTTTACCCCCTCAGCCCCTCCTCCTCCTCCACCACCTGCCGTCTCCCAAACCGGCCCACCAAGCCCCTCCACAACCCCCCGTCTTCCTCCCCCGCCGCTCCCCTTTCCCAGGCCCAAACCCCATCACCTCGCGCAGCATCCTCTCCCGCTCAGCCACCCTCCTCTCCCGCGACATTTTCCTCGCCCTCAGCAGCTCCGCGCCCAGCAACGGGAAAATCCGATCGACATTCTCCCCCGTCTTGGCCGACACCTCTAGAAACAAGCCACCGGAGGGTGCGCTGCAGTTGGAGTTGGAGCTGGAGCTGGAGGGGAGTATCGCCATCGCCATCCGCGCCGCGGCTCGGGAGCCCTCGTCCCAGGACACGGCCCGCTCGGCCTCCCCGTTGCTGTCGTCGTCGGAGGAGGAGGAAGAGCCGGATTTGTTGCCGACGAGCATGAGCGGGTAGACTCGGGCTGTGTTGCCCTCGGTGGTGGTACTGGTGGCGGTCGGCGAGGGTGGAGTGAAGTGCTCGTGGATAAACTCGGCGAGGCTCTGGGCGAGGCGGAAGGAGGGCTCGTCGTGGACGCTGTAGACGAGGACGGCGGCTTCGGTGATGTCCAGGGCGTGGGCGAGCAGCGGGTTGCTGGGGAGGTCGGGGGACGGGAACTCGCGGGCGTCGATCATGTAGGTTTGTGGTTCCGAGTTGGTGGTGAGGGTGATGGGGTGGCGACAGCTACGCGGGTGGTGGCGGTCCCGCGGCTGGTCTTTGCTGGGGGCGGTCCCTTGGCCGAGCTGGATGGGAGGTTAGTCGTGCGTGGGGATGGTGCGGGTCGCGGAGTGAAGGGATGCGCACCCGGGCCAGGATCGCCGTCTTGCCTGTTGCCCGCGCGCCGATGACGAGGACGCGGAGCTCGCCAGCTGGTTTTCCTTGCTGCTCTTTTCTCCTCTTAGTGGAGGCGTCTTCTGCTAGCCGGGCCCTCGTTCCGTCATCTGCGCTACCTTGCCAGCGGAAAATGGCCTTAAGATACTTGGCTTCCTCGGCCGTCCAGACTATGGAGTTGGCCATTTTGAGTCGATTTACTGGTTGCGGGCATGTATGTTGAAGTTCGCTTTCCGCCTAGAAACTGAACGGTAGCAAGATTTTTCTGCAGCGAACGGCAAAGGAAATGGTCCCTATCGTGCCGAGAGTCTATGGAGAACAATACTGCTGACATCCGACGGCAGCTTCATTTTGGTAGCCGGCAGCCGAACCAAGAATTTGGGAGAAATCAGAAATCAGAAATCAGCATTAACGCCGACATCAATCACCATGCGATAGACAGGGCTGAGCTGAGAGTTGAAACGGCACATGAATTCTGGCAAATCTCAGCCTGTGACCACCGAGTCTTCTGGGTTGAGATGAAAGACGAAAATGGCCCAACCTCACCATGATCATCAACAACTTGCTTGGCGAGAGTGTGAGGGGAATAAGCCAGGGGTTGACCTGGGAGAATCAGGGGCCGTAGTCTCCAAACAATATCCTGGTAACTGAGGCACATGGCGCAAGAACTATCGCCCTGGGCAACGGCCCAGCCAAAGACATCCCCGGATCTGGCCAATCCAATCCCCGAACTCGAAGCCGCCAGAGTCGGCGCGTGAAGTGTGTGCCGCCCCTGTCGCAGATCTGGGAGCTCACGTCATGCCACCCCCTCGCTGCCGTCAGATTCGAGATCGGGACAGCCAAGAGTCTCACCATGAATCCTCCCGCTGCAGACCGGAGGCAGAAGTCCATGTTTTTTGCGCCGACAGGAGACCAACGTGTATGTAATAGTATGGAAGCAAGCCTGGGGTGGCAGCTGTGGCCACCAACTGCAGGAGCACATGTCCATTTTGTGGAGTGGCAGAGCAGTAACGCCGGAGGTCAGGGATAGTGGATCAGTGCCGAAACACGGAATGCGGGGCCAGCACCCCACTAACTTGATACTGATAGTGCTATGTAGCGCGCTAGGCCGCTATTAATAGGGCCCTGCATTCGCTGTCACTGACTTCACGGTCTAGAAGCACGAGGCGAGCGAAACAAGCAGCCGATTGCTTGCTCCTGCCCGCCGATGAACTGGCGAAGCTGCCTGGAGAGCCGAGTCTGCACGGCGGCCAGTGCCTGGGTTTTGGAAGCGAACGGCGTCCAATGTTTGCGGAGAACATGGGATGAGGGGTGAGGGCTGAGGGCTGCGGCCCAGAGGCCCGGCCGCTGCACACGACCTTGACCTCGACCTTGACCTCGACCGGGGTTTCAATCCAACCTCTGGCGGCTCCCGTCCCGGCGACCGCGCAGCATTGCCGCGTCTTGGCTCTGCCCGTGCTGGGCGGGGGGCTGACCGGTGGTTGGTGTCCCAGACGGGCATGTCTGGTGGCCTCCCCATTTATGGGAAGAATCCCATCTGGCGTCGGGCGGTTGCTGTGCAATTCCAAGAGGCCGCCGTCATTCTCTGTTTACGACGGCGACGACAGCACACTCTTCAGCCCTATCGGCGGCTATCCGACCGCGGTCTGCGTCTCGTCTGCGGCCAGCCTGGGCCATACTAGGACTGTCGGGCCTTGTCGGCGGCCAACCATCCAATCCCATCATCAGCCGCACCCTTGAGGGACCTACACTCCCACCGAGCGCGCCGAGCCACCTGAGCTACTGGAGCCACCTGCAAGGCTCCGTCGTCTTGTTGCGAGCTAGGACTTGGCCCTCGTCCTCATCTTGTGGCCATTTCCCGCTGCGTTCCTCACCAGGGTCTTGTTCCTTTGAGGATCCTGCCGTCCTTGCGTGCCTACCCAAGCCTCGCTCCGGCCCAACACCATGTTATAGTCCCAGATGGATCCATACACACCAAGGCAGCCACGGCCGCCGCTCCGCTCCAACACTTCAGCCAGCTCCTTCAGCCGCATCTCGACCGTGTCCGACTTCACAGACCTCGACTGCTTCCAGCATGACCTGGCAGGCCGCCCACCACAAGCCCGGCCGTCCCTCGTGCCGCTTCCATCCAGCGTTGCCAGCCAGGCTCAGCCCGGCCCCGGCTCGGGAGACGGAGGCCACTTCTATCCCACCTCACCCTCGGGCTATTCGCCGGTCTCGACGGCAGCAGACGGCTCTCCCCGCAAGCACGGCCGACACCACCCCCACAGACACCATGAAGCCATCCCGGAGGAGGACGACGCCGGCCTTGGGCTGGTCAAGGCGGCTGCCCCATTTGGGGGGGATCCCAAGCGCCCACGCGCCCGAGTCTCGGCGCTTCCGACATTCGATCTAACCAATGTTTTGGGCCCGACGACCAAAGCCGACGAGGACTTCCTTCGAACGCTGCAGGAGCAGGAGGCACATGGGAAACTGACGGGCGGTCTTGGACGCGGCATCAAGACCGACATGAAGGTGACCCGGTCGGCGCTTCTGGCGGCGAGCCCCGTGTCTGAACGGCCACGGAGCCACAGGCTCTCGCTGGTCGGCAGACCCCTGAGCCGGGCAGAGGCTGTCAAACGGCTGGGGCAAAGCGAGGCGAACAAGCGGGGCGAGGTGATCGAGGTGGTCATGGACGACGATCTCTCGGCGCACTCCACCGTCGACCTCAGCCTCGTGTCGGGCCAGGACATGGCCGAGCCCGTCAAGTTTGGCATGCGGCAGGCGACGTTCGCGACCAAGAGCTCGACCGAGGTCTTCTACCCACAACCGAACTGGAAGCCCTTCTTGATGCGGTGGCCATACCTGCTGCTGCTGATCGTTCTGTCACTCGCCCTCGGGGTTGCCGTCGAGGTGCTGTACCGCTCGTCGACGCGGAAACCGCTGGTTGCCTTCCGGTCTCCCTCGGAGATCCCGACGGCCAAGTACTTTGCCATCAAGTTCCTGCCCACGATCGTCGCCGTCTCGTATGGCGTGCTGTGGCAGGTCACCAACTTCGAGGTCATGCGTCTCGAGGCCTTCTACCAGATGTCCAGGGAGGGCGGCGCCCTGGCGGCCGAGTCCATCAACGTCGACTACCTCACCCAATTCAACCTGTTCCGCCCGTTCCGGGCCCTCCACTGCAGGCATTACGCCGTGGCCGTGTCGTCCGTCGCCAGCCTGCTCGCAAACACGCTGGTGCCGACCCTCGGCGCCGCCTGTCTCGTCCTCTCCCCGGACCGGGCCGCCCGGACCGCGTTCCCCGACGCCGAGAAGAGCATCCTGGTCCACCACGCCTGGTCCCGCTGCCTGACGGCCCTCTTCTGCATCATCGCCGTCCTCGGCGGCATCCTCTTCTACCAGCTGCAGACCCGCCGCTCCGGCCTCCTCGCCGACGTGAAGGGCATCGCGGGCCTCGCCGCCATGGCCACCGTCAGCCACATCCTCATGGACTTCAAGGACATGGACGTCGCCACCCACCAGGACATCCACTCCAAGCTCAAGGACCACCGCTACGTCCTGCGCAATTCGTCCCTCGCCCCCGACGACCGCGACCCCGCCTCGACCCGCGAGCAGGCAAAGTACACCCGGAACCACCTGCCGGCCAACCCGCAGCCGCTCATGCTCCGCGCAGCCGGCGCGCTCCCCTTCGTCGCCACCGTCCTCGTCTTCACCGCGCTCCTCCCCATCGCCCTCTTCACCCGGGCCACCGTGCTCACCGACCGCGCCCCCTGGCTCCTGACCGCCGTGGCCGTCTTCATCAAGCTGAGCTGGGGCGCGCTCGAGACGGACGTGCGGCTGATGGAGCCCTACTACCTGCTCGCGCGGCGGCACGCGCCCGCGCGCACGCTCGCGCTCGACTACACGGCCGTGCCGTCGGCGTGGGTGGCCGTGCGCGCCGCCGCCAACCGCCACTGGCTCGTGGCCGGCGTCGGCCTCGGCACCGTGCTGGCCGAGGTGCTGACCGTGCTGGCGACGAGCCTGGCGACGGTCGAGGGCCGCGTCTTCATCGCGCTGGTGCGCGCGCGCGGGCCGGGCGACGGCGGCGCCGCCGTCGCCATCAACGCCGGCCAGGAGACGGTGCCGAGCTTCTGGGTGTCGCTGGCGCTGGCCGTGTCTGTGCTGCTGTATCTGGCCGCCGTCGCCGCCGCCGTGTTTGTCCGCCGCCGCGAGGTGTTCATGCCCCGCCAGCCGAACACCATTGCCAGCGTGCTGGCGTACATCCACCAGAGCAGGATGCTGTACGACTTTGTGGGCACCGCGAAGCTGAGCAATGCCGCCATGGCCAGGCGGCTGGACGCCGTGGGCAAGACGTACGGGCTCGGGTGGTTCCAGGGCCGCGACGGGCAGAGCCACTGCGGCGTTGATGAGGAGGAGCTGCTGAGCGGGTTCAAGATGGGCTATGACTATTCGCGCGCCACGAGGCCGTGGGAGGAGGCCGAGGTGAATTGGCTGTGAGTGAGGCCCGGGCTTGCGGGGACGTGTGTACCTCTTGATTTGTA
Source organism: Trichocladium antarcticum (assembly GCA_033297235.1). Classification (NCBI taxonomy): domain Eukaryota; kingdom Fungi; phylum Ascomycota; class Sordariomycetes; order Sordariales; family Chaetomiaceae; genus Trichocladium; species Trichocladium antarcticum. Next base: position 157,217 of record MU853425.1, read on the forward strand.
TACCCAACCGCCTGCAATACAGCATAGGTAGGTACATACCACTCGCGTTACATCAAATAGTGCATGTCTTATCCTGGGACGATGACAGACTCTTTGTCAGCCCCATGAAAACATTCCCAACGCTACGGAGGGCAGATATTGGCTGGCGATGTGGCAGTGGCCCGAGTGTCCCTGCGGTGCTATGGAGATCAGCTGGCATGTAGATCTGTGCAGTGGACGACATGTTGCGAAAACCTGGTGGCGCGATTCTCAGTCCCAGCCTTTGGCAAGTCTACCAAAAGGAGAGAAAAACAGAGTCGAGTTTCTCTTCGCCAAGACCACATGTCGTCAACAACACCGCCCAACCTCCGAGACGGATCGTCGGCCGAAGCTTGGCACCATCGAGCGCATGAGGGGGCTCCGATGACGATGCAGGCTGCAAGGAGGGGCGGCGTCTTGGCTGATTGGGCAATGGCCCACGTGAAGGCCTGCAGCATGGCCATCTGCCCTTTTAGATGGAGATTTGCATGTCTTGTTGTACCAAAGCAAAACAAACAGACAGTCCACAATCACATACTGATCTGGCCCTTGTTCCCCGTTTCACCATCTGAACTGCGCACACGAGAGAAGACAAGTCTGAAACTGTGGAGCCTGTCAGAGGAAGCCCCCCAGATTGCCGATGGAGGGGTGACAAGGTCTCTCTGAGAGCTGCGACATTGGCAGGAGGGGGCTGTGCAGCGGATTCATCACCGTCCCGTATTCCGGGGCGGAGAAGAAACACGCACTGCCGCAGAGCGAGTTTGGATCGGCAGTGGGATGAAGAAGGTCTGGACGGAGAGAACAACAGCTTGGCAATTACATACGCCTACATATGCCGCTGTAAACTTTGTCTTTGTCCGGAAGCATTTCATCGCGTCTCGAGACGGGGATTGGCTCAAGGCGGGGCGGGAAGGAGCGCCGCATAGGCGCCCCCCCTGACTCTTGCTTCAGGGGTGACAAGGACCAGACCACGGAAGTCGCGGAGACTGTGAGGGTTGCGTGGCCGCAGCAAGTCCCCTGCCACGCGGTTCCATACTTGGCGAAGATGTCCCGTTTCCTTGCCAATGGCTTGGATTATTTCTGTTGGTGGGAGTTCGCGTTGGGTTTACACAAGCATGATTTCATCGCGCGCTTTTCGTCTCATATCTTCGTCCTTGCTGTTCGAGGTGCAGGTGTTTGTCTCGCGCATGAGTGGCACAGATCATGTCATAGAGCGGTACTCTATTTCTGTGTGGGATGTGGGTATGAATCGGGGTTTCTCCCTATCTTGCCGATCTCATCTCCCGACCTGCATTAACTGGCACTACCTGGCACGCCTGGGCTTGGTCGTTCCCTGCCAGCCACTTGACACTCTCCCTCCCAACCCCGTGTCCCTGTTTTTGTTTCGCTCATTACGACAGCACCTTCCCTACTCACCAGACGCTCCCTGAGAGGCGCCCGCCATCCTTTCGCTCTTTTTTTCGAAACTTGTATTTTCATCCTCGACACCACCACTCGACTCGGTCCCTGCAAAGCCGGTTCCCTTCTCGCCATCGTCTGCGACCCGAGGTAGACTGACGACCGCCGATTGAGCGCAACCTTGCCCGTTGGCAGACTTTCGCTTCACCCTTTCCCAGCCACGACTCGGACCGCCGACTGGTGCAAGACCCGTTCCGCTGTCCAGCCCGCTATCCGACGCGGTTCCATATCTAATCCATCCACGCCTCGATTTCTCTTCGACACACATTCCCAGCGCCTCGTTTTGCTGCGTCTCCTTGGCATCTCGCCCTTTACAGCCTCAGCGCAGGCCGTCTCCCGATCCTCCAACGACCGACGCAAAATCGCGGAATCTGGCCATTCCGCCGTCGAATCCGTACCCCACTTGGGGATCAACACCACGCCGGACTCGCGATCTTGACGCTGGAGGGTTTTGGCAAAGATGCGACTGTCCCTCGCAAGGCCGTTCGTGGCCCTTGCGACACTCGTGGCTCTCGTCTCTCCCGTTCTCGCCGAGCACATTCTCCAAACAAACTCCCTAAACGCCTGCCAGGAAAACTCGGGCTTTTCCGCCAGCCTGTTCAAAGTCATCTTTACACCCAACAACCGCACAGTAAATGTCGACATTGTCGCCGTCTCGTCGATTGAGGGTCACGTTGAATTTGATGTCCAGTTCTTGGCGTATGGGCTCGAAGTTATCAGGCAGACAGTCAACCCCTGCGAAATCGAACTGCCCGGCCTCTGCCCAATGACCCCCGGGAAAATCCCACTCAACTTCAACGTCTTCGTCACCCCAGACGTCCTCGAACAGGTTCCCGGAATCGCGTACACGTTCCCCGATATCGACGCCAAGGTGAAAGTCCGTTTCCACGTAACCTCGGGGTCCGAAAAGGGGACAACCGTGGCCTGTGTCGAGGCCCGCATTTCCAACGGGAAGACGGTCGATCTGATCGGCGTCAAGTGGGCTACGGCTATCGTTGCCGGCCTGGCCTTGGTATCCTCGGCGGTCGTGTCGGGTCTCGGCCACACGAACGCGGCTGCGCATGTTGCCGCCAACGCGCTTTCGCTCTTCGGTTACTTCCAGTCCCAAGCCATGATCGGGCTCATGGGGGTCCGTCTGCCGCCCATTGTCATGGCGTGGACTCAGGACTTCCAGTGGAGCATGGGCATCATCCGCCTCGGGTTCATGCAGGACATCTTCACCTGGTACCAACGCGCGACTGGCGGAACTCCGTCAACCATCTTCGACTCGATCAGTTACGTCTCGGTTCAAGTCCAGAAGCGCGCCATCGAGTTTTCCGAGACCGGCTTGAGCCTGGCGAAGCGCTCCCTCGCCATGATGCCCAGGACCATTGTCGAGCCCATGGCGGCAGTGACGAAGCGCGACCTGATCAAGCGCGGCAACATCCAGGCGGACTCGGGTAGCTACGTTGTGTATGGCATCCAGCGTGTGGCGTTCCGCGCCGGCATTGAGTCGACCAACATGTTCATGACGGGCCTCGTCTTCTTCTGCCTCTTGGTCATCCTCGTCAGTCTTTCCATCGCGGTTTTCAAGGGCTTCTGCGAGCTGGCGACCAAGAACAAGTGGATGCCGGGCGACCGATTCCTCGAGTTCCGCAACGGCTGGCAGACGGTGCTCAAGGGCATTCTTTTCCGGTTAACCCTGATTGGATTCCCCCAGATGACGATCCTTTGCCTCTGGGAATTCACGCAGAAAGACTCGGCCGCCGAGGTTGTCCTCGCCGTCTTCTTCCTGCTTGGAATGCTGGGTACTCTGGGATGGGCTGCGTCCAAGGTCATCATGATCGCGCGCCGCTCCGTTACGATGCATCAGAACCCTGCCTATATCCTCTTCTCGGATCCCCAGGCCCTCAACAAATGGGGTTTTCTGTATGTGCAGTTCCGGGCGTCTGCCTACTACTTCATCATTCCGGTTCTGGCCTACTCTTTCGTCAAGGCCATGTTCGTGGCCTTTGCGCAATCGAGCGGCACGGTGCAGGCCATCGGCTTCCTCGTCATCGAGGCCGGCGCCCTGATCGGTGCCAGCGTCCTTCGTCCGTGGATGGACAAGAAGACCAACTCGTTCAACATCGCCATCTGCGTCATCAACTTTCTCAACGCCATCTTCGTCATGATCTTCACCGAGGTCTTCAACCAACCGGCCATCGTCACCGGAGTTGTCGGCCTCGCCCTCTGGGTCATCAATATGGTTTTCGCCTGCGTCCTGCTGCTCATGCTCATTGGCACCAGCGTGTTTGTCTTCTTCCGCGACAACCCGGATGGGCGGTACCAGTACATGGCGGACGACAGAACCTCGTTCATGAAGTCGCAGACGCAGCTCAATACGACGACAGAGCTAGATGCCCTCGGGGCCACCGCCCGCGGCGATAAGGGTGGTTTCAAGGGTGCTCTGGATCTTGACGACGATGCCGAGTCGATCACATCCGACTCGGTCCGTCGCCAGACCGATCATCTCGGTGTGCCCTCGGCTGCCGGCGCGTACGGCAGCCGGCCAAGCAGCCCTTCTTCCCCGTCAATGCCGCTGTTCCCTGCCGAGGGCCCGCGCAGCCCGCCAAGGTTCAACGACGGCCGACCCGCCAGTCCGTTTGGAGCAGGCGGCCGGCCGGCAAGCCCATTTGGAGCGCCGAGGTCACAACAGGACAGCTTCAGGGCGCAGAACAATTCCAGGTAGGAGCCCTTTTAAATCTCTGATACAGGACCATCTGCTGACCATTCTAGTCCATGGCAACGTGGCGCCGGCTATGAGCATTAATAGACGCGCCAGACAGGACATGGTCTGGCGTCTCGTAAGCATCTTGCCGTAATGATAACGGGGCACGGAGTTTTGCTTTTTTTCGCTTCCGCTATGACGGCCGCTTCTTCGGCCAAGCGCCATGGGGAGTTTTTGGGATAGGGTCCGCGGTGGAAGATACCCGGCTCGCATCCATCCACTTGTTGTGTTGGATACGGGAGACAATCCGACCGAACATCATCACTTTTCTTTTTCTCTTTCGGCATGAAACGGCGTCCGGGGCAGAGACCAACGGTGGGGGGGGGATTGCTTTTCTTCTCACAGACACGTTTTCAATGCGTGTATTCCGTGGGCCCCTTGGCTCATGTTGTTGCTTTTCGTGACATGGCGGCGGGCAGTTGGTGTCGGATGGACTTGCTGGCCCTCGCACAATAGCCCATTGGCGTGGAAAACAATGTGCTGTGTAGCTCACTCATCTGGTTCGGGTGTTGGAGCAGGCAGTTGTGGATACTTCGGGTTCGCCCGCTGGTGCACTCTCACGGGGGGCAGGGTATGCTGCGGAAGAGTAGTTTAACTATATCCCCCCTCCCTACCTACCTACGGCTAGCAAGTTGAACTCGCGATTCTTTTAGCAACTACTATCGAAGACGCCAAGACAGAGGCTACCGCTGTCATTCTTCGTCAACTCTACATCCGCCGACACCAATCTGCGCTTTGAACACTGCTGTTCCCGTCCCCGTCCCGCTGCCTCGCATCGTATTACCCCTCCCAAGCTTCAAACCAATGGCGAGAAAAGACAATTCAGAATACAAAGCCCGGAGCCCACCCCTAAACAGGGCGGGCACAGAACAGAGCACAACAAGAACCCAAGGAAGCGAAGGGCATGACAGCATACAACAATCTCATCGTCGCTGAGCACCCCCGCCCCCGTTAAACCAGACCCCCCAACTCCCCGGCCCCTTCCTGATTCAACTCAAAACACCAGCCCCAGCCCCACACAAAAGAAACCAGCACCAAAAACTAAAACCAAACAAGAAAACCAAACCCAAACCCAAACCCGAAAATAAATAAACTTAAACACCCATCA
>MU853425.1:171976-187368 GCA_033297235.1 Trichocladium antarcticum
TCGTATCGGCTTGCGGGGTGGTTGGAGGGGAGGCGGCGGCGCGTGAGGGCGGGGGGGATGCCCGGGGAATGGAGTCCGCTGTTGCGGTAGGCGGCGGGCAGTAAGGGGTGTATGGGCTGGGACGGCATCTGGGATATGTCCGGGTCATGTGTGATGATTGGAAGGGCGAGAGAATTAACACTGTACACCGTGTCCAGACTAGATATGCTCCCGTGCCAAGCCGGCCCTATCTACGATCAAACCACGCTGCCCGCCGCATACGACGGCTTCTTGCGCCCTCTCCTCATGCGCGCCCTCAGCCGCGCCCACAGCCCCAGTCGCTTCTTCCCCGCCTTCTTCTCCTTCTTCTCCCTCTTCCTCTGCTCCTTGTCCCTCTTATCCTTCTTGCCCGTCTTCCCCTTCTTCTTCTCCTTCCCGCCCTCCACCATCTCTTCATGATCATTCCGCACCCGCCTCAGCAGCCACAAATTATAAACAAAGAACAAGACCACGTTGATGACCAGGATCCCCGCCTCCACCAGCACCGTCGTCAGCGCCTGCGGGCTCCACTCGCCCGCCTGCTGCGTATACACGGCCGTGACGGTGGCGATGACGCCCGCCAGCGCGTTCAGGATCAGCGGCATGTACAGCTTGTTCAGCAGCCAGACATAGTTGCGCCGCCACCGCAGCGCCAGCCAGGCGGCGCCGAACGTGCCCGCCACGACGCAGACGAAGCCGACGACCATGGCGGCCGTGTTGGCGGGCGTGAGCGCGAGCGTGCCCGCGCCGCCGCCGCCGCTGCCTCCTACGGGGATCTGGACGCTCGCGCCCTCCTGCCTGCGCTGGCTGCTGGTGAAGGACCCCGGGATGATGACGAAGCCGGCCAGCAGGATCCACGTGAAGAAGAGGACGAGGATGTTGTGCAGCCGCGGGATCTTGTCCAGCGAGAGGAGCATGTCCATGTACGGCGTCTGCGCGGCGCCGCCGCCGCCGTCACCACTGTAATGGTCATGAGGTCTGGGGCTCCTGTCCCGCGGCATGTCCGAGTTCTTTCGCTGGCGGGGGGGCGAGAAGCCCGTATTCTGGCCTGGGGATTGGGAAAAGCCAGTGTTCTGTCGCTGGGGCGGGGAGAAGCCAGTGCGCTGTCCCCGAGGCGCGTACAGGGGCCGCGTGCTTGCAGCCGTGGCCGAGCTCCCTGCCGAGTTGTCGGATATGTTGGAATCCATAGAGTTGGATGGCACATGTCCTGCATAGGTCGGGCCTGGCCTCGGGGGGGGGGAGGCAGCGGCACCAAAGGGGTTGTTGGCACCTCGAGGAGGCATGCCGTTCGGCGGGGGCATCTGCCTGGGATGGGGAGCCGTCTGGGGGGGCTGCGTGCTGGGCCGGTAGACAGTAGGGTTTAGGCCGGCCTGGCCCCTTTGTTGCTGAGGGTTCGGCGGCGATGATCGCAGAGGGTTTCCTGGCAGCATCTGGGGCGGCGAACCAGCAGCCATCCTGGGTTGCACTGGCGGCCCTGGGGGCGGCGATCCCACGGGGTTGTTCAAGTTGTTGACTGGTTTCCGCGCAAAGACGCCCGTGGCGGGGCCGGGCGGCGGTTGGGAATTCAGGGGCGGCGCTCCCCTACGAAGCCGCGGGTCTGTTTTGTTCCGAGGGTCCAGGGGAGGGGCCGGCGCACCTGTTGGGTCTGGGTCCGCATTCGAGTCCTTTAGATTCGGCGAGTATGTATCCCTGCCAAGCTGTTGAGGAGGTTTCCGTGGCTGGTTCCCGGCGCGTAGTGGCGGCGGGAGCCCTGGGTCTCCTCCGACAGTGTTTGGTGCATTTTGACGCTGTGCGGGAGACGGGACGGGAAATGGTGGTGCTGGGCCTGGCTGCTGAGGGAGGAAGTCCGGTCCGTTGCCTTTACCAGTCCGCAATGCATCTGGAATCTGCTGTCCAGGGCGGGGAGGAGAACGGTCGGGCCGAGTCGTATTAGACAACGGCGGAGCTGGGCCTGGATGCTCCGGAAACAAGTCTGGACCCTGGCCTTGACGAAGAGGTATCCCGGGACGCAGCGAGTCGGGAATGGGCTGCCCAGAGCGCATCGGAGGCAGGCCGCGACGTGGCGGGACTGGCTCTGACTGCTCGAGAAAGATTGGGACTTGATCCTGATGAGACATGCCGGGCCGTAGCGTATCTGGAATGGCTTGTCCAGGGCGGGGAGCGGGGGGGCCAGGCCGAAGCGGTGCCGGGACTTGCTGCTGTTCGGGAGGGACAAAACGCGTGTTCGGGAGAGACGGCATCGGACCCGTTGGCCCGGGACGAAGCGGCTCTGGAAAGTCTGGCGCACCCCTTGAACTCTGGTCTTGTGGGAGCGAAAAGCTAGGAACAGGTTCCGGTTGTTCTTGGGCCCCCGAAGGAGGCGGGACCGTGGCTTGTTTCCTACCCCGTCGCGGGTCCAGAGCGGGCGGCCGGGGAACAGGAAGTTCACCGTCTCCTGTACCCTCCACCGTGGGCTTTGGGGCCCTGCGGCGAGCATTTTCTTGTACAGGCGGCTGCAGCGGCGGTATCGCATCCGTCTGCGTTGCTGTCTTTGGTGCCCGACCAGTCCCTGCCAAAGGCGGCGGGGCTTCTGGCCCTGGCGGACGCCGTCTCTTGCCGGACGGTCCGTCTGCAGGCTGGGGGTTTCGGGGCAGGGGCCATGGCGACTCGGGTGGTTGATCGTTTGGAAGGGCCTGTCCGTTGCTGTTGGGCACGCCACGCCTTGGTGGCCCCCTTGACGGTATCGCCGAGAAACTCATGGGAAGGCGGACTCGCTGCTCGCCGAGGTCGACGGGGCAGCTTGCGAGAGGGAGTGTTAGTTCTCAGCGGGTCGTGGGTATATAAGTCCCAGCTAGTCGTTCAGGGTGTCTGCGGCGGGTGTCTGGTAGACACTGGTAGCAATGGAAGTGAAGAGGCGTCCAGAATCGACAGAGCGAGGGCAGGCCCCAGCGGGATATACTACACATTGCTGCATTTAGAAAACACCAGCCGTCGCCGAAACAGCACACCGGCCCAACACGCGGGCATTCTGCCGTTTTGGGCAGCCAGGCTCACGGCCAGGCCGGAAACACGTCTGCTAAGCTTTCCACGGCAGGGAGACGGACGAGAGCCACTCGGCTCGCGCACCGCCCGGTCGCGGCCGCCAGAGCTCACAGGACAATGATCCGCCACGGCGGTGCAGGGTGTCAAGAAGCGGCCATCAGAGAGTTGGTTGGCCCGGCTTCGAAACACCCAATGCGGTATGTTGGCGGGCGGCCCGGCGGAATCAGCGTCAGCTGCATGTCCCGTTTCTGGGACCGGCAGGTCGGCATTCGGCCGGTCGGGCCCGGCTTTGAAACTGCGCGTTGGATTGCGTTGCAGGTTGGGAGCCTTCATATCGCGCAGCAAGGTTAAATAATCAGAAGGTCTGCTCCCACCCGCTTTGCGTCCGCGTTGGCTCTCGACAAAGTCAAGCGAACGGAAGGCGGATGGCAGGCAGTCTTCAGATTGAGACCGCTGAAATCAATGAGACTTGATTTTCTGCTTGATTGAAGGCGGAACCGGTTGTTTACAGCCAGCCTTCGGCATCGTAATTTGACGCACTGATGCGATGCGAGTAAGGGAGATGACGTCTCGAAGAGCGCGGGAGTTGAGAGTTGAAGCAGTGCAGCCAACTGCAGGCGGTTCGGGAATCTTGGGGGAAGGCGGAGACCGCGGAACATTACAGCGAATCAGGGCCCGTGGAATCGACAGGGCCGAAAATCTGGGCTCCACGCCTGCCAATGGCCTTGCCTTGCCAGAGCCAGGCGCATTCCGGCACCCGATTAGATTTGCGAGCAGTGACCGCCCGCCCGCGAAGTTGAATTCGAGGTTTCCCGCAGTTTCTCGCCGCATTTGCCTTGCGCTGAGAGCCTTGCCCGTGGTGTCCGAGGTGCTGTGCCCCCGGTTGACGAAGGAGCTTGTCCAATCCCACAAGCGATGACTTTGTCCGCGCTGCACCGCGCCGGTGACGAGTCGCCGGCGCCGCCTGCCTTCTCCCCGCTCACGGACGCCGATCCTGGGAATCGCGAGCCGTCGGTCAACGTGTCGCTGGACAATGAACAGCCCGCCAGCAGTCCCGATGCCGCTGCTGCCCGCCGATTGCCCGCCGAGAAATCCAGCAAGCCCCAGCCCAATGGCCTCCGCGATGCCCACGCGCTCCCCTCCCCGAACAACCACACCCAGCCCGACCTCGCCGCAGGCACAATGGGAGTTGGCGACCCGATGGATCTCGACGGCATGGCAATGGGCGGGACCATGGACGGGACCATGGACTACGCCGGCGGTCTCGACATCTTCCAGCAGCATCCCACCCAGCTGCTCATGGCCCTCGCCCGTCTGTCTGCCGCCTCCCAGCCACAGCACATGGTCCTCCCGCCTTCGACCGTGCGCCCATCCCAGGTCTCGCTGCCTCCACACGCCATGCTCGACGGTCCCGACGCCCTCATGCAGAACCCCAACGCCGCCCATGCCGCCGCGCCTGCCGACACGCCGCTCGAATCGTTTGCCAGAATCGAATTCGCCGACAGCGTGTTCCAAATGACCACGTACGCCGTCATCATAGGCCGTGACCAGCGTGCGCTGGAGCAGGCCAGGAGGGACGAGCGGCGACACGACGACTACCAGCGCCGCGTGCGGGAAAACGAGCAACTGGGTCTGCCCGCCCCGTCGCCCCCGACCCACGACCGCGGAAAGTTCAGCAAGTCGTACGTCAGCGAAGAGGGCGGCATGCTCGGGCCCGAGTCGGATGGCGATGAGAATCCCCGGCCGGCCAAGAGGCGGAAAACCAGCGGCGGCGCTGCCTCCGCCTCGGGGGACTCGCACCAGCAGGAGGCGGCTGCTGCTGCCGAACAGGCCGGCCAGGATGACAAGAATCTGAATTTCAACAGGCAGTATGTATCGCATACGCCAGGCGCAGCTGCTGTTAATCTCAGCGCGCTCCGGCCTTCACCCCACTACGTCCCACTCATCGGCATCCACTCCCCCGGGCCAAACATCGCCAGCAGAACAAAGGCCATCTCGAGAGAGCATCTGAAGATTGAATTCAACCAAAAGGAGGGCGTCTTTGAAGCCGTCCCACTGCACAAGAACGGCTTCTTTTGCGAAGACGTCCACTACAAGGACGAAAAGGTGGTGCTGCGGAGCGGCGACCGCCTGCAAATCAAGGATGTCGACTTTGTCTTCATCATCAACGGCGTTGCCCAGGGCAAGACTGGCGCCGAAGAGCATGTGGATGAGGATGGAGTGTCCGGCAGGCGGTACTCGGAAGGGGGGAAGGAGATGAGCTTCGACTTTGAGAGCTCACATGACCCCGACAGGCGGAGCACCAGCCCCGAAGACGTTGCTGTTGAAGCTGCCGACGAGGACAGCGACAGCGAACTCTCGGATCCGGCCGAGGACATGGCTGAGCCTGGGGCCGAGGAGACGCCCGAGCAAGAAGTCATGGACACCATCGAAGAGGATCCCGGCACACCGACACCCATCAAACCCGAGACCCCGCTCGACCTGCTCGGCGAGCTGCCAGCCATTCCCAAGAAACGCGGCCCCGGCCGTCCGCCAAAGAACGGCATCATGTCCAAGCGGGAGGAACGGCTGCGCAAGAAGGCAGCCATGGAATTGGCCAAGAAGAACATGCCACAGCCACCGCCAGGCGAGCCGCCCATCAAGCGGAAGGTCGGCCGGCCGCGCAAGCACCCGCTCCCCGAAAACGCCCCGGACCGGCCGGAGAAGCGCAAGTACAAGCCCCGGAAGCTCAAGAACGGCGAAGAGGGCGCCGAGGGCTCCGAAGGCGAGAAGATCATGAAGGAGAGGAGACGAGAGAAGCCCAAGACGCCGCCGCTAGAGCTGAACAGGGACGACTACACCGAGGAACAGCTGCAGAAACCTAATAAGAACTACGGTGTGCTCATCGACGAGGTCTTGTCCGTTGCGCCCGACGGTCTCACCCTGAAGCAAATCTACAAGCGGATCCAGATGAAGTATCCGTTCTATTACTTCACCGTGGACACCAAGGGCTGGGAGAGCAGCGTGCGGCACAATCTGATCGGCAACGACGCGTTCAAGAAGAATGAGGAGACGCATCTCTGGAGCCGTGTTCCAGGAATCGATATCGACGCGGGCAAGAAGCGCAAGGCGAACTCGCCCGATCAATCCCCATCGATGCACACCTTTGGGCAACACTACCCCTCGACCACCACTCCGTCGCCGCACATGTTCCACGGCGAAGTTGGGTCGCAGGCCTACCGCCCTGGCTCTGTGCCCCAGCGCACCGGATATCCGCCCGCCCACGGCCAGGTGGCTCTGGGCCAACTTCCGCAACAACATCTCGCCACGCAAGTTGCCGGTGCTGCTGCCCAACAAGCTTCTCGCCACGCCTACCCAACCACCACACAAGGGCCCGGGGCTCCACCACCAGCAGCTGGTTTTGGGGATCCAGCCGCAGCACGGCCGTCGCAGGGACATGCACAGGGCACGGCGTATGCTTCACCGTATGCCTCAAGACCCCCGCCGATTGCCACTATCCCCGGTGGTATGCCCGGCGCAACAAGACAAGGCATCCCACCTCACCACGCAATGAGCCCGGCCAACGGTTTGCCCCGAGCCGATGCGTCGTCCGCGCATATAGGGGCACCCGGACCAGTTGGAGCCCGACCGGTACAGCCAGCTGCGATCAACGGCAACGCGCTGCCGGTCAAGCCAGCTGTCGCGCCAGAGCTGGTCCGGCATGTCACCAACTTCAAGACGACGGTCACGGAACAGCTTTCGAAGCGTACCGCAGCAGCCGAGGCTGTTGCCATGTCTGTCATCAACCGTGGCCTTGGACTGGCCGCGGAGAGCACGGTCCCAGACGAAGAGGGGCTGGAGAAGATTGTGTTCGGCGTGTTTGAATCCAGCAGGACAAAGCTGGGTGCCAACCAGTCCCTGCATCCGGGCTTGGTACAGGCCCTCGTGAACTTCAAGAACTCCATGACGAAGACGCTGGAACCGAGAATGGGCAAACTGAACTCGGAGCGCCTCATCCTGTCGGCCGTCGACCGTGTGTTGGGATTCGCAGATCGGAGCACGATGCCGGGACCCGAGTCCGACAGGAAACAGTACGACGAGGCGGAAACGGTTCTCATCCCAGCTATCAAGCGGGTGGTCACTGAGCACCAGAGAACATTGGCCAATGTTGCGTCTGCTGCCATCCCATCAACCCCCAGGCCAGGGCCGACGCCCCCTGTTCGTGCAGCAGCCCCTGGCTCTATGCCTATTCCCGCCAAGGGGCACGCAGCACCTGCACCGGCTCCGGCAACAGCAGCATATTCCACAGCACCTCTGAGTTCCACCAAACCCGCACACTCAGCACCGGGGTCGGCCCATCCTATCCCGGCATTGGCTCGTCCCGCGGCTCCAGCGCCGATGTCTGCACCAGCGACCAAACCAGCTTCTCTGGGTGCGCCCGCACAGCAAGTACCTCCTGCTGCCGTCCCGGCGCAGCCGCCCCAAAGGATTCCCGCAGCCTGTACATCACAAGCCACGGCCCAGATTCCTGCTTCGTCCACCGCTCCAGGCCCGGCCCAAACCGCGGGTCGAACTCTCCCGTCGGCCGGGCCTCGGGTCACCATGCCAGCTTCAACGCCAGTCACATCCCAAGCATCAACTCAACCCGCCGTGCGGATCGCAGCCCCGGCTCCGGCCCCGGCCCCTGCTCATGCACTGGGAAATACTCCGGTTCAATATCCAGCCGCTGCGACAAAGGCTCCAATTACACCTCAAATCCCAGGCCAATCGGCTCCGTTGCTCGACCCGACAGCTCCAATTGCACCCAAGGGCCCGGTTCCAGGTGGTGCCTCGACACCGACCACAGCGTCTACCGCAGCTCATGCTTTAGCTCAGCCTACCACTGCACGGGCTCCGGCTGCCCCGGCTAGCCAAGTACAGACGGCACCAGCTGCTGCCCCTAGAGTCTATGCGCCGCTTCAATTACAATTGCCTGCCAAGCCGCCGCCCCCAATCTCGTCCCCGACTCCGGCTCCGGCTCCGGCTCCGGCTCCAACCCCATCTCGGGCGCAGACCACACACACTGCCCCTCCTACACCGCAGGCGGCGGCTCAAATCCCCGGTCCGCCTGCTGGCCACGTGGCCAACATGGCGACGGTCACAGCTCCGGCTGCCCCGCCGCCGACACCGCCGCCGCCGACGGTCACTGTTGCTCGTTGATTGTTTTCCGCCGACTTCCTTCTTGATTTCTGGAGAAACCCGGTTTGGCGTTATGGATGCTGTGCGTGCGAGTGCGGATGGCATCATCGCAGCACAGGGGAATGCATGGTTATGGGAAATGAAAAGATATCCCGGCTGCGCTGCCCGACTGTTACTTACTTTATATTGGCGGGACAAGGCGCTACATGCAATAGGTGTTACCAAGCTTGGCTTTATGGAGCGGATTTGTGGCTTAGAAATAGAATACAATCGTCAACTAAGAGGTCGGATGCAGCATGCCATGTTTCACCGAGGCCGGGCCAGGCCAGGCGGGGGGGGCTGCTTTCAGGAGCCGAGGTTGACGGCGCGGACGAGGTGGTCTGGGAGACGGACGCCGGGGTGCGCGCGTCCCATGCGCCGGCTCATGGGTTCCGGGTGCAGCCGGCGTCGGGGCCGGGGCGGGGGGCTAGTCTGTAGCGTGCATCGGGATGCGTATGCTTGGGGCATGCGTCTGTTGGCATAAACAAACATGTTGACACATGACTCTGGTCCGCATGCCATGCCCCTGGCTGCAGTATCACCGGAACTCTATTTCTCCAGCCATCCCGGCCACATGCTGCCAGGTAGCAGATATCGGCGACCACGGGCGTCGAGTGCCACATCTGCCGGCACACGATACGGCAGTGGATGTTCTACAGCATTGTGCGCGAGAGATGCGGGAATACTAGTACGAGATCATGCTGGGACCGGTACACCTTGTTTGTATATGATTCTCATGTTCTTGTTTACATGCCTCCATATTATACCAGTTTCGTACTGTGTCTTTCCACTCCTTCCTCCTCCCGCGGTCCGTCGTCTCCGATGCTAGAGTCCGTGAACAACATCCCGATCTACAAGTCCCAGCGGTTACCTCGCGAGTTAAGCTTCAATGCACCATCCTAGCAAGGACCAATCGCGCGCGCAGTGGGCGCTTGACCAAGACAGAGATCCCAGCCGAAGCCCGGGGTCAAGGAATCCTTCGAAAACTCAGAGACGAAACTGTTGTCGTGACAATTCGCAGGTTGAGTTTTACCGCTGCAGCCCTTCCCCGGTTCAGGAATGGAGGTAGGCAAATACAGTTGCTGGTCTGTGTTGTGTACGGGGTACATGTGGGTCCATATATCTTTCCCTAAAATCTCCCGCTTGTGCTGGGGCTTTCGCGCCTGCCTGATTGGCTAGATCCATCGTGGCGTGAAAAATGTGACTGGCCCCCGTACTCAAGCTGGTCAGAGCACAGCGAGCTAGACCTGGCCCGGCAGGCCAAGCCTCGTGTGCCCAATGCATCCTTCAAATGCGTCATCGGGGCTGCAGTTGCCAGAAACACACAGGACAGCGGCGAACGAACTGTCCGCAAGCAGAGAGAGAGTCTAGGACACGCTCGATTCGGCAAGAAGCCGTCCATCTCGCTCGCTCGCGGCCAGCTATTTGCACTTCTGTGTGGCAGGGAACGCGTTTTGAGCCGCGCCCCGTCAGACGAGGGAGGGTGGGCGCGCGCGCTGGAAGCGTGACGCGGGATGGGGGCACGCCTCCACAGTACGAAAACCGTTAGGTTACATGGCGTCTGAGACAAGATGCCATCACCCATCCGCCCTCGCAATTACGTCATCGCTGTGAGAAACCATCGGGCAATCGGGGCGCCAACCCTGCGCCGATTCTTCCATCTCGGGCGCCGGAACGGGCAACAGAGCAGAGATCCCGCCCAGCACTGGGACGCGCTGGCGATCACAAGCAGTTTGCATCGGCTTCGGTTGCATGGCGCGCTGCTGGTCTTGCTGCTGCATTTTTCCGCGTGTGGAGAGCGGACGTGCTGCTGAGAAGTGTGTCTGTCGAGCGCGGCGGATTGTAGGCAGGGGTGATGCTGGGGAAAAAGGAATCGAAGGGGCCCACTCGGCAACGGAAGAAGCAGATTGCTCTAGATTGCACAGTGCCTGACAGCCAAGGCGGGGCGGGGCGCGACGCGATTCGACCGAGGAATTCATTTGCCACGAGTGCTCCACCCCCCTCAGCATTCTTCCGCATCGCCAGTGGTTCCATTCTGCAAGAACCTTCCTTCCACAGCGGCGAGGTGAAGGGTTCGCGCCGGTTATTACCTGCTCCCCCCTTTCGCTGCAGACGGCGTGGGTGGGTGAGAAGGTCGGGACATGCTCTCACTGTGCGCAACACCGTAATATTGCCCCACAACATCCTTGTTGTGGCCCAGGCCAATGCGAAGCAGCTGTGTCCGTACCTTGAGAGAGTGGCACAGAATGCGGCTAGAAGAACAGTGGACTGATGTTGGATTCCTGCGAGGCATTCGAGATGCAGTCGTCATGACTCCGCGAAGTGTCGCCCAGACAGCGAATCCAGTGGATTGTCGCCAAACGAACGAGAATGCGGCCTGTCGAGTCAGGGAAGAATCTCGAGAACAAGGAGCAGAAGGTTTATAGAGAGATCTAGGCCGTGGAATCCTGCTTTGTAATTATCCCCCCGTCCCAAAATCGAGCTTGTTTTTTTGCCTTCGCTGGACTCGCCCACAGACTCGGTGCATGGGTCCTGCAACACTGTTTCTTTGGCTCTGTGGCAGGCTCACGGACCCGGGACCCACAGGGGGACCCCGTTCTTTTTTATTTCAACCCGCGCCATCTCTTTTCCCTAACGTCATACCTGACGTCGCTCCCCCGTTCGCGGTCTTGACCTTTCTCTTTTGCACCGCACGCACCACACAGCAACCACGTCGCGAGGCACTACGTAAGATACTTACGACCCCCCCCCCCTCCCCTCGAAGCCAACGCCTGCGCAAGGAGGGCGCTGCATTATAGCGTATCTCCAATTTACCGGCGTTTTATGTTTTGGTGACCTCATAGCGCCCCGTCTCGAGCCGCAGCAGGAAGGCGCCGCAAGATTTTGATTGACATCATGGGGCCGCCCACTGGAGTCGCTGGCCGAGGTGAATCCAAGTCACCCAAACAATCCTGCAAGACGTCTCCGCCGCGCCAAGGTGAGTGCATCCCCGATTCCCATCATCTGCTACGCTCCGTAGCAATTGTCATCGTCGTATGAATGCCGTCGCCGACAATTTTTCTCCCCGTCCAGACCCCCAGTCCGACGCCAAGCGTGAGGCCCCCCTGAAACCCGACGACTCGTCCAATGCCGAAGCCACCAAGCCGCTCGCACCTCCGCCGCGTCCACAGCAGCAGCAACAGCAGCAGCAACAGCAGCAGCAAGGCACCAACAGTCCCGATTACTTCACCAACCCGCTGGCCGCGTCGCTGAGTCTCGAACCGAACCCCTTCGAGCAGTCCTTCGGCGGTGCACCCCCCGAGACCCCCGGCGGCACCAAGTTGCCCTCCGTCGCCGCGCTCACCTCCCCCTCGTCACTCCTGCCCGGCAACACACCGTTTCCCTGGGGAGGTAGCTCCCTGCGGACCGGCCCATTGAGTCCGGCCATGCTCTCGGGCCCCACCAATGACTACTTCGGTGACAACCATCACATCCGCGGCGGTTTCCCCACTCCGAACGAGTCTTCTCTGAGGACCGGCTTGACTCCGGGGGGCAGCGGGACCATGTTCCCTGCCCCCAGCCCGAACTCGCAGGCGCTGTTCGCCCAGCTTGCCGGCACCTCGGCGACCCCTGGCACCAACGACTTCCACCGCACCGCCCTCAGCGCCGCCGCCGCCAAACGCGAACAAGCTCAGGCACAACAACCCCTGCAGGCCGCACCCACATCTCAGCCGCCCGAGATGAGCAATGGTGGCCAGCCTCTGAAACCAGAGTCCAAGGCGCCGTCAGGTCCTTTCGATCCACACGATAACGACGCGGCAAACGGGCTGTTTATGCTGGCGCAAGGGCGGGGCAACCAACAGCCACCACCCTCCCACCCACAATACACTGTGGCTCCACCGCCGCAGGCACATGCGCACCCCGTCTCTGCCGCCCCGGCTGTGAAACCCACGAGTACGTCGCCGCAAATGCACAGCGCTCCATCCCTTGCCGGCAGCTCGGCGCGCGGTGGGAGCGAGGCAAGCGAGGGATCGGATGAGAGCCAAATGATCCGTCCGAATACCCGCGCCAAGGGGAAGCGCCACTCTGCGAGTGCCGGAACGAATTCGCGGCGCAAGGCCGAGGATGCCCCGCCTAAGCAGCCCGCGAGCAAGAAATCCAAGTCAAACGGTGGGGGGCCCAGCAGCATCGATTATGAGCACTCGGATGACGATCAGTTCGATGACGAGAAAGACGACGGGACCGGGACAAAGTCCAAGATGACAGACGAAGAGAAGCGCAAGAACTTTCTGGAGCGCAATCGGTATGTTTTGCGCCCACCAACTCGTGAATCCAAAATGACGTCGGCTGACTGGCTTGTTCTCTGCTCCAGGGTCGCTGCATTAAAGTGTCGTCAGCGCAAGAAACAATGGTTGGCTAACCTACAGACCAAGGTGGAAATGTTCAGCACAGAGAACGATGCGCTCACTTCTCAAATCTCTCAACTTCGCGAAGAAGTGGTCAACCTCAAGACACTGCTTCTTGCCCACAAGGACTGCCCCGTTACCCAGCAACAGGGACTGCACGGCGCGTTCCTGCAGCAGTCCATGGAGTCGTACAACCCGCAACTTAATCCTTATGGCATGGCGCCACCCATGCAAGGCCAGCCGGTCCTGGCGGGCCAGGCTGTCGGTCGCCGGTTCTCATAGCCACCGCAACGTTGAACGACTTTACGGGGACATGGCTACCCTGGACGAGAGGGCCTACCTACCTAACAGGGTTCTCAAATTACGTGGACACGACTGGTACTGGGGACGGCGCCACGACTTCTTCGCCTATTTCCTTCCAGCGCCATGTATCATCATCACCTTGGCCCAAGGCTGTCGCGGAGAACGGTCGCGGTCTGTCCTCGTAGGCTGTACAGTAGAGGCGCTCGCCTCGATCGGCACGCGGGCGGTTTGTGCGACTTTCAGCACACACCTCGCGCTGTATGTATTCGGCAACATGGGGCATACATTAAAAGCGGCGTCTTGGGTGTTCAGGGCTTGTTCTCATCTGCCGCGTTTCTTTTGCTCTTTTTCTCTCTTTTGCTTTGGGGGACGGAAGGAAGGAAGGGGCGTTGGGAGAGCTTTTATGGCGGGGTTGGGGGACGGAGAGACACTCACGGAGGTCATCATCCTCTCTTGTTTGGTGGGCGGAACCTGCTCTCAGGTCCTTGGGCTGGGGGCTGGGGTTGGCAGGGGAGCCAAGGAGGGATGGGTCTTGTGTATTGTAGCCCTCCCATGAGGCAACAGATGGGCTACGCTGGCTATGCACTTTGCCATGCTATGCTTTTCACGACGAATATAAATTACGCAATAAATTTCAAGATATAGCTGAAGTCTTTCGGACTGTGTGGTCTCTAGTATGGAGAACCTGCGTTAGGAACCTGCGTTAGGGTTCTCTCGGTGACGTCTCTCGCAGGAATCTGCTTGGCAGGCTCGCGTGGCTTGTGGTCTGTGCACCCAAACAGCCACATCTGGCGTCGCGAATAAACAAACGGGGCGCAACTGCCGTCGCGACGGGGTTCTGCAGCAGCCCACTTCGGCAGCACGCTCTTGGACCGGTGCCGCTCTCCTCGACGCCAAAACAACATCCCTAAACCGCAGCTGTCCGTCTTCGATACTCGACGCCGTAGTTATAAGCTGTGCATCACGCGAAGCCGGCCAGTCGTCGAACCCGAATTGACGCGTCCGACTGCCCGCAATTGCCCGCCCCGGATCTCGTACATAGCTCCGCAATTCGAGCTGCAGCGCTCAGCGACGCGCCGTGCAGCTTTTGGGCGCCCGGGGTCCTTGTCGCAAAAACACAGACGCAGCCCGCCGCCACGCCGCCACAAGCATCCTCTCGAACCCCAATCGCCGCATACATGCGCCGGCCGCCCCGCCATCGTCCATGACTACTCTCGTTCGGACCCGCCAGCCGCGACAAGTCTTGAGCATGAGCAACCAGTCGGAGCGACGGCAGAGTAAACGCCTCGCGGGTACGTCGCTAACCCTCCTGCCATCGCGTCCGCCAACGGGTCAGCAACCGGGTCAGCAGCTCGCGGCAGGGACCAACGGACAAAAGAGGACGGTTGCTGACATAGCTCCAGCAGCCACCTATGACGAGCAAGATGGCGACTTTCTGTTTACCCGCGGATCGAAGAGGGCGAAGACGGCGCCGGTGCCCGAGGAGTTTGAGCCCGAGCCGACGCCAGCGCCCGCCCCGGCGAAGAAGAGCGTAGGAAGACCAAGGGGGACGGCAAAGCGACGTGCCTCACCGCCTCCGCCGCTGCCGACACCATCACCCGCGACCACACGATCGCGGCCCGCGGCATCAGCAGCCAAACCAAAAACAACAACGATTCCGACCAGGGCGTCAAAACGAAAATCAAGTTTAGCCCCCGCGGCCGCAACACCTGTGCCACAGGCGGAGGAGGAGCCCAACGCCAAGACGCGGCGGAAGGGCCGTGATTCAACAGCCGGGAGGCGGCCGCAGCAACAAAGACGGGGCGGACCAGCGAAAGTTAATGGGCCACAGCAAAGAATAGAGGAGGACGGGGAGGAGCAGGTGGAGGAGGAGGCGTGGGGGGAAGGCCGTGATGGCAACAGCCGTCCAACCCTCGGCGGGCGCAAAGAGGCGACACCAAGGGCAGACACATCCGGCGCGTCGTCACAGATGATCGCCCTGCCATTCAGCGACACGCCCATCATCAACCGCAACAAGGAGTTCCGCAAGAAGGGCGGCGCGGGCGGCAGCCGGCGCAGCAGCCTGGGCATGCGCGGGCGGCGGGCCAGCTCGCTGATCGACAACGGCCACAACGCGCTGCCGCACCGCGAGGTCGACCCGTCCGAGTTCTACAAGTACATTGCGGCCGAGGGGCTGAGCGAGCCGCGGCGCATGAAGCAGCTGCTGATCTGGTGCGGCGAGAGGGCGCTCAGTGAGAAGCCGCCGCACGGGAGCCATGGATCGAGCGCCGTTCTTGGAGGTGAGTCGGGGTGGCATGGCATGTCTGTCCGGTCTGGCCGAGAGTGGCTGCTAACGGGGACATGTTAGCACGCGCGATACAAGACCAGCTGCTCAAGGACTTTGGGGCGAGATCCGAATTCTCGGACTGGTTTTCGCGAGAGGAAGCGCCCAAACCGCCCGTCGTCCTCCAACCAAACCCGCGAAACGTC
>MU853425.1:191412-246037 GCA_033297235.1 Trichocladium antarcticum
GCGGTGCGGGCGCCAGTCCCGGGGTTGGGGCGCCGCCGCCGTTTCCGATGCCGCCGTTCCCTGGCGCGGTGGGCGTGGGCCCCGCGGGAGGAGGGGCCCGTGGCCCGCTGCCGCCGCCGTTCCCTGGGATGCCTGGTCCCGGGGGCGCGTTCCCGCCGCTGCCGGGCGCGCCGGGGGGGATGCCGTTTCCGCCGCCTGGGGCCGGGTTTCCGCCGTTTCCGCCGCCGGGGGGGTTTCCCGGGGATAAGCGGTGAGGGGTTGGAAAAGGAAAGAAAGCCGTGGGGTGGTAACATGGGGATGGGAGAGGGTGGGAGGGAACTGGCTGTGAGAGTAATGGGATCTTTCTGGGTTGTTTTGTTCTGGGGTTTCGATCATCGGCCGGCGCACTGCCGCGGCGTCAGCGGCGTTCCGGCGGGCTTGGGGGACGGGATCAGTCAAAAAGATTCTGCAAAAAAACGAGCGCGGTATTAGATGAACGAGGCCTTTTCTTCTCAAATTGTGTTAAACCTATACACTCGGCTAAACACTTGTCTGTATATACCCAACAACCCTCACGCATGGGAAGCAGTTCTCATCTGACACAGCAGGGCCGCAGTGTTTACATGTCAACGGGTGAAGGAAGATCAAATATCATGTACTTCTTAGCCAAATGGCATGGTATCAAGCCCCAAAACAACCCTCGCTCCGTCTACAAGACACATGCGCTCCCCATTCTGATTTGCGTCATATGTACATCCCATCGTCTCCCCTGTCTTTTTTCCCCACCGCCATGATGGTACCCCTTGCCCAGTCTTTCTTTCGTTCCCGGCTTGCAAGAAGAGCGCTACCGACCAAATAAATGCCTGTCATAAATCATACGAGGAAAAGCCATCCCGTTCATATCCCACCCTCTCTCTCGGAACATGCCCGCATGATTTCGGTATACCATAGATGAAAAGAACCCGACCTCATCAACCTCGTAAACCCTCGTCACGCCGATCGTAAATCAATCATCCAATCGTCTTGGCTGGCCATCAGGACAATAAAATGCCCACATCAATGCCGCCATCATACCTGTCGCAGCTGCTGTGCATTCCCACTCCCCTGCGCGGGACCCCTCGGCCCCTGCCCCTGTGCTGGGCCCCTCCTAATCACATCCCCCACCCCATCCCGCAGCTCCCTCGGCCCGCTAATCATCCCGCGCAGCTCCTGCGTCCGTTTCTCGCGCCGCCGCTCGCTGATCCGGCGCGTGAGATTCATCCTGTCGCCCAGCGCAGGCAAGAACCCACCACCACCAGGAGCACCGGTCGTCGCACCACCAGTGGCTCTGCCGGCTTCATCGGCATCGGCAGAAGCAGAAACATAAGCAGGAGGAGGGCCGTGTTGTCCCGACCTCGACCTCGATCTCGGCCCAGCAGAACTCAGCGTCCGCCAGAGCCGTGCATACCGGCCAACATTCCCCCCAACCCCACCATCACCCCCACCACCACCACCACCACTCCGCGGCTTCTCCTCCGGCGCGGTATACGGCCGCGCCGTCCGCTCCAGCGACTCCATGCTCCGCCGAAACTTCATCACCCGCAGATTCCCGCTCGGCGTGCGGCGGATGGTCCTGCGGTCGGGCGCGTCGTGGCGCGTCGCTGGGTAATGGCCGTAGTGGTCGTCGTCGTCGCGCGCGGTGGGCAAGATGGCAAAGGTGTGCTTGAGGCGGGCGCTGAGGCTGCGGCGGGGCCGGCGCGGGCGGTTGTCGATGGGCGGGTAGCGGTAGGTGCGGCCTTGGTGGGGTTCGTCTTCCTCCTCATCGTCGTCGTCGTCGTCGTCGTCGTCATCATAGTTGTCGTCGTCGTCCGAGGAGCTTCCGTCCTCGACGTATGTGGGCCGCCAGAATGGGTGCAGTCTGGACTCGTCTGGCGTGTCGTCGGCGGTGGAGCGGCGCTTGAGTTGCGGCCGCCTGGATCTGTCATCGTCGTCGCGTCGTACGTTCCTCGACAGAGAAAAAGCGCGTTTGAATCGCCCCACGGGTCGGGCCGGTGGGGGCCCATATTCCGTCGTGCGGCCGCGGCTGAATGTCCGTCGGAGAAGGGATAGGCTCCGTTTCGGCTTCTCCTCGGTCATTTCGTAGTAGTTGCCCAGGTGCTTCTCCGTCTCAATTGCGGGCGTCAGACCCGACGGTGTGGCAGGTATGAAGTTGATGACTGGGGGTTTGGGAGGCGCTCTTGGGTTCCTCAGCGGCGAGTCGACGTCATCGACGGAAAACTGCTGCGGAGGCGTGACAGGAGCCGCGCTGCTCGCATTGGTTAACCGGACCGTAGGGGTTTCAAGCTCCGACGGCTTGTGTTTCTCTAGGGATGAGCGCGTTGATGGCTTAGTCGAGTGGTCGACAAGAAGGACAGATTTGCTTTGGTGCGGATAAATGTTGACAGCCATAGCCTCGGAAACCTCATGCTCCGCATGCGACGTCCCAGTTGTGTCCACCGATGCGACCGAAAACGGCGTGTTTTGCACAGACAGCCGTTTTCCAAAGACGGGGTCTCCATTGCGGCCGGTCCCAAACCCTTCATGATACTCTTCATGTGGGTCGGGCGTATCATGCTCAGGGTCAACCCGAGCAGCCCGCCCATTGACTGGTTCCCGTCGCTCATCCCGGGGCGCATGCTTCAGCACGGTAAATTGGTCACGTTCGGCTTTGGCACTTAAAAGCGCCAGGGTTGGGTAGTGCACCGCCCCTCGATCGCGTTGGCTGTCATGACCCGTGGAGGGTCGAGTTCGACTCTGAAGTTGGTGAAGCTCTCGGCTAGCCCTTTGCAGCGCATAGTGCGCCTGCTGTGCCTGGAAGGTATTGTGAGCCTTCAAGCTATCTGCTGTTAGAGAGCCAGTCCTCGACACGTTTCGGCTAGTCGGGGCGGAAAGGGAGGACGATCTGGTGGGTATAACAGGGGGGAAGTCAATGGTCCGCTCGTCCCCTGGCCGCGATCCATCAGACTCGGAAAGCGCCCTGCTTCGACGGAATGGTCGTTCAAAGATAGGCACATGATCCTTGCTCTTGGAGGTCAGCGAATTTGGCGCGGAGCTGAGACTGCGAGACCGTCGGCTGCTCGTTGACCGCAAGGACGGCTCTTTGCTGGACTTGACCGAGGACCGGCGATCCGGTATCACAATGACCGGCACGGCGCCATTCTTCCAGATCTCACGGCGAGCTTTGCGGCTAGATATGGAATTGTTGGTAGTCGTCGATGCATGACTTTCGCGCTTAGTAGAGCCCACCTTGAGGGTTGGGACGTGCTGTGGGCGCGAATCCTCAACGGCGACTGAGACAGATGTTGGCACAGAACTCGCCGGAGAAACGTCCGAAGCTGTGTTTCGCAGTGCACTTTGTTTCCTCACGTGTCTCAGGGTTTTCCGCGGCCGGAGAGCGGTTTCCATGAGGATCGCCTCCACGACGGCCGAGGCGGTGGACCTAGTAGACATAATTGACGAGCGCTTGAAATCAGTGCTGCTGCACGACTCGGGAATCGAAACGGTGGCCTGGGTGGGTAGCCGATCCGACACAACCCTGCGTGAAGGCTGGGGCAGCGAGCTCTCCTGTAGTGACACGGAACGGAGGGCTCGGGTGGCGTTCGTTGGCTTCACAGCCATGTCGTTGATGACTTCCTTGTTGCTGGCCTCCCTTGAGGCAGTTGGTCGACGTTTCCTGACAGTTACATTCCTCCAGAGGTTGGCGTCCCACTCCTCCTCTACGTCGATAGCTCCGACTCCCGTGCTCCACTCCCCGCCCAATGCGCTGAATTCTCTTGCAGTTCTCGGCGTCACATTATCTCCAGAATTTGACTCGAGTCCTAGCCCCAGACCGACGGACTGTGGCCCCCCCCCCCTTGGCCCGCCGCTGACTTGACGGACAGTACTTTGTGAAGTTCTGGATGACGGGAGTGCCGGGCGCAGGGTCGACTTCCCATCGTCGTCATCTGACGAGTAAGGATTCTCTCGTGCTGTCCTGAACGACTCGGTTCTCGAGTCGGTCGT
The DNA here is from genome assembly GCA_033297235.1 of Trichocladium antarcticum. Lineage (NCBI taxonomy): Eukaryota > Fungi > Ascomycota > Sordariomycetes > Sordariales > Chaetomiaceae > Trichocladium > Trichocladium antarcticum. The sequence continues at coordinate 195,412 of MU853425.1, forward strand.
GAATTTGGACGGTATCCGGTCGCTTAACGGCGGGCGAGGCTGGGGTTCACGCGCGGCTGGGCCGGGGAGGCCGCGATCAGGAGTCAAATTCGGGGTTGGAGGGGTCTGCAGGTTGGGGGGGGTAGCCGGAGGGCGCGACTCGGCGATATCTGTGCTGCGCGATGTGCTACTAGCGTGTTCCGGGCTCGAGGGATCAACAGGACGGCTCGCCGAGGGTGTCCGTGAATGCGCCGGTGGTGTGGGCGGGAGTTCCGGGGTTCTTCCCACTTGCCGCGGCTGCTGCGGACGGTAGGAACTAGAACTTGGCGAGCTACCGTTTTGCGCCGAGAGCCCCTCGACCCCCAGACTAGACTTCCGTCGGCCCGACCGGGGCTTGTCTTCGTTCCGTGGATGCGGAAGAACCTTGTGCTTTTTGAACATGCGCGGTTGATTGTCGACAACACATGCGGCATGGGACGAACTCGTGCCGGGCAGCATGGGCCTCAAATCGCGGCTTGTCGTCATTGCAGCCGTTGTAACCGCCGAGCAAGACTCCCGATTCCTGGCTCCCGCGTTCTTATTCCAGGCCTGAGCAGAGCTGTAACAGGGATCCTTGCATATTGGTGGAATCGGCAAATCGATGGGCGCAGTGTGATAGCCAGCGGATTGCTCCAGCGTTTCGGTGCTGGGCGAGGAGACGGGCTCGCGGTCGGATCACGCTCGAAAGAGCAGGCAGGCACCGATCTGAGACATCGACAAGTGGCAGTCGAGCGCCAAGTGGTTGCTGTGCTTGGGCGGCGGTTGTGCTGCGGTCCGCGGTCGAGGCACAGGTGGCAGAATCGCTGTTGTCATCTGTTGTCATGCCTGGTCCGGCGCGCAGAGACCCTCTTTCGCCTCCTCGATGGCTGCGGGCGTGGCTCAATCACCAATCACGTCGTCATTGGGGCCAGGTCGCTGTGGCTAGATCACGCACAGTACACTCGGGCCGAAACACCAGGGTTGTGGAACATGGTCGAGGGCCAGGGCATATGATCAAAAAATCGGAAACCGGGGTTGCAGCGTCTCGCGCACTTCGAGAACAATGCAGAATGCAGACTCGTCGAGAGAAAGGACGAACCGCAAAGGATGGAGACAATGGGCGAGCAAGCCCAGGCACTCGAGAGCTACCACTCACCTGCGATTGGCTGCTAGGCCTTGACGCACGGTTAAAATGGGCTGGCTGGGAAGGAGCTTATGTATTAGAAGCGGACTGTTAAGATAATTACACGTAATCTGCTGCACGTCGCGCATGCCTCGCAGGTTGCCGGCGGGAGTTGGGCGGGGGACTACTTTTTCTCCCTTCCTTCCACAACCGTTCCATGAGTATCCCGTATCGGAGTCGACTGAAAAGCTGGGATACCGAACGCTCTCCTATTCATCCGGGCCATATTTCTCGCGGCATCTGTCGGCATTTCGGTCGTCGTCCATCTGCAATCGGCCTTCCTTTGGTGCCTGGGCAGGTGGCTCGACCGATTGCAGAATTAACGTTAGCGGGCGTTACAGAAGACTGCGGACTGCCTGCGGGCTCGCTGCATCAAATCAAGGCGCTCGTCGTATCAGCTCACGAGCCGGCTTCCTCCTTTCGACAGCTGCAGAATATGCAACACGACTGCACTCGCGAATCAGAAATTGACTCGGGACTTCTGGCGAGGGCATCCACGGGTACCTTGGTAACCACCAAGCTCGCCATGTCGCATTTTCTCCATTTCCTCTTCCACACCTGCGACTTGCAATGCCGTCGGCCTTTTATTGCCCCCTTATCTTGACCCAATACCCCCGGCAAGCCTACAATCTCAGACTTGAATTTCAAACCACCGCAGCCCTCAGTATGTTTCTGTCACTTTCTTTTCGTCTTTTAGACACATGCTGACAGGTATTGGAGTCGCGGTATCAGACACGGCTTGCCGGCCAAGGGCCGCGCCACAGACCATTCACTGCGGTCTCAGCATGGTTGACCCTTAACCTCAGAACGAGTCCAACGGCGACTGCCGGCCCGCACGATTCAAGGGGCAGACTCTGCCTCCAGCTTCTCGCTCTCAGTATCCAGCCCACACACCCCACTCTCAGGCGGGCTTTCCGGTCGCCAACTCCAAGATCCACAGCATTTGGGATTCAAGGGCCGCTGGTCTAGTGGTATGATTCTCGCTTAGGGTTACAACCCAAGCATTCTTGCGAGAGGTCCCGGGTTCAATCCCCGGGTGGCCCCCTGAACAGTTGTTTACTTTTTCGCCGGCGAAGCATTTTGTCCAGCGGACAAGCCTTTTTTCTCCCTCCGGTCCCAAGCTCGATCAATTCCAGACAAGCGTCTGGATCCTGACAGCCATGGCCGAGATGCGCAATGACGTCGTGCAGATTGTTTAGTTCAAGCTCACCCGCCCCTTGACATGTGAGCCACACTGCCAGTCTCCCAAGCAGTCCAAGGAAAATGGCGCAGAGACGTGGGGGGTTGTGCTACTGATCTGCCAGCTCCTGGCTCCTGCAGGGTTACCGTTGCCCCGGGAATATCGATCGACACAGTGGCGATCCTTCCCGTCGGCCCCCTGCAGAGAAGCACAACGAGTGCCCGAGGATGACTCCAAGCTGGCAGCGTAACCTAGAAGCTGCAAGCAGCGGTACGTAAGACGGGGTTTGGCCCTCAGAGTGTGAGCCATCCGCTCGTCTTGCCGAGTACGGAACCGAAAGCAACGTGACGGGGCCCATCTCATTTGCTTGGTAGCACTGCCCGTCTCTCACGGCGCTGACCCATCTTGTCAACCAACCCCCCGTGACCCTCAGCGGGGGCTGTCCGATGGGGCGACAGACCGTGTAGCGCATAGAGATCCAACACGAGCCTTCACTCCCTCCCTCCCTCTCCCCTAGTTTGCCGGCCGCTGGGGTGAACCCACTCACCCACAATGGTTCTGGCGGTCTGGGATGTTTCCAAGGCAACGGTTGCGGGTCTGGATCGCCTTTTCTGTGGGCATTACTCAGGAACCTGCAGATCGTAACCCAGGCCGAGGCGGTTGTCTCTTTATAAGGGATGCTGCTCGACCCCGTTCCCAGCATCCGTTGTGATCTCTCGCTATCGCCAGCTAACTGTCAAGCCGTTCGCTTGTTTACTCTCGCTACTACAACACTCGCTTCCAACTTACAAGACTAACCACTACAACAACATGAAGACCACTTCCATCATGAGCGCCGTTCTGGCGTCAGCGGCTGTCGCCAACGCCCAAGTCAAGTACGAGGACGGAAAGTACATCTGCGAGACACCCGACGCCGCCTACTGCGCCGGCGACTCGCTGGGCACCGACATCATCATCCGCTGCACCGGCACCGTCGGCCAGCCCGGCCGCTGCTCCAACGTAAGCAGTCCTGTCCAGCCCACAAAACCAACCCCCCCTAACAGTCCCATCACAGAACCTGGCCGGCCAGCCCCCTCTCGGCGCGTCCCCGGCGCTGTGCTACCAGAGCTCGCCCACCAGCGGCGACGCGGCGTGCGAGAAGAACTGCGTCGTCTACGCCGCCGACAAGACCTTCACCCTCCCCGCCGCCATCTGCACCCCGACCCACACCGCCAGCGCCTCAGCGGGCCCGGCAGACGACGACGTAGTGACCGTCACCGAGGCCAGCACCCTGACGACCACCATCTGTCCCGAGTCCGAACTCCCCGCCACCACCACCCCAGAAGCACCGCCGGTCGTCACCGAAGACACCACCACCATCCTGACCACCATCTGCCCCGAGTCATCCAGCCAGACCCCCTCCCCGCCCCCGCCGCCGTACTCGCTCAACACCACCATCACCTACATCAACCCCACCGCGCCGCACTCCTCGCCCAGCACGGACGGCCCCGGCGGCGGCGGCGGCGGCGGCGGCGCCAGCAACACGCCTGTCCCGACGCCCACGGGGCCCGGCGGTCCCGGCACCAGTGTCATTGCGCCGGGCGGGGCGGCGGGGAATGGCGCGGCGGGCGCGCTGACTGTGCTGGGGGCGGTTGCGGCCTTTTTGCTGTGATTCTGACTCGGGAGTGTGACCGACACATGGGCTGGGGGGGTTGTGATGATGCGGGGATGGGGTTTGTGGGGTCAGCGGGATTGCGTGCATTGCGTTTGCTGGCTGGCTGTTTGTTGATTGAGGAAGGGGGGGGGAAGGGGTAACGAGGACAGGGATGATCATGTTTCGATGTTGGCGTTTTTACACCTCTTGCCCGGCCGGGGCAGTGATATCCTAGACTAGTTTAATCGAGACGGCGATGTGAATGCCACTTACTAAATAGCAACCAACCCACCCCAACCAGCCGCCAGCCCCGTCTCCTAACAACATGCCTCCCCCCCCCCTGTCCCCCTCAACCCAACCCCTCCCCTACCTCCTCCGCCCACCACCCCCGAAAAACCGCCAGCCGCTCCCCCCGCCGCCGCGCGACCCCGCGCCCCACCGCCGTCTTCATCAGCTCCTCCAGCCGGACCAGCTTCTCATCCAGGTGGCGCATCGTGTCGGCCAGGCCGCGCGTCGTCTTGGCGCCGCCGTACGCAAACATGCGTCCGATCCCCACGGCGCCCATGGCGTCGAGCCGGTCCGCGTCCTGCACCACGGCCAGCTCCGGGTGCGACGCCAGCAGCGCCGTCATGTGCGCCGCGTCCGCGTGCGTCGTCTCCGTCGTGTAGCTGACGTTGGAGCAGATCGTCTGGATGTAGCTCGCGAGCTCGGGGGTCGCGCCGTGGGAGAGGAGAACGGCGGTCACGACGGTGGTGGGGTCTTCGTTGGGGCGGAGGTATCTGTGTGGGGGGGGGGGAAGCGGTGAGTATGGGGTTGGATGGTGTGGTGGGGTATGGTGTGGTATGGTATGGTATGTTGTGGTATGTTGTGGTATGGTATGATACGATATGGTACGGTAAGGTATGGGTGAGGGGCATACTTGCGATCGCCGACGTCATGGAGAAGAGCCGCGAGGTGGATTGTGCGCAGGTCGAGGGTGGATTGGAGGATGTCGGAGTTGGTGTAAATGTGGTGGGCCATGGCCACGACGCGCTCAATGTGGTCCCATGAGTGCGAGGCGTCGTAGTTCTTCATGTAGTCCTTTGCGTAGGCCGTGATGGACTGGACGAGGGGGTCACCATTGAAGGCGTCCATAGCGGTGGACATGGTGAGCAGTGCTGGATGTTGCAGTGGGTTGTATTTTCGCTGACAGAGAGAATGGCGCAATAGGTAATTAAGCGAGGAAGGAACAATTCCGCAATCGCCACACTCTACGGGGTACGGATACATTGAGTGGCCAGGTCAGCCAACGTCAAGAACACGCAGTCTTTTTCTGGGCCAATCCCACGCTGCCTCTTCTACCCAGTCATTTATCTCGGTGTTGACTTTCCTCCCCTCTATATTCTGCCCCGTACGACTCGCCGAACCCCATCTACATAGATTCTATAGTAGTCGCGGACAACTCGGCAGTGTCTCGACCTGACTGCTGTGGCCCCCTCCCAAACCGGAAGGACAGACAGACACCGTAGCAGTGCGCCGGAAAGAATTGGACCGTCTTACCCCAGGTCAACGCACCATGAACAAGATGGGTAGCTAAATCTTATATAAACCCGTAGACAATCCAGAACACGTAGATGAGATAAAAACAACCAAATACTATCTTCATCATGAAGTTCACCAGTCTCCTCGTAGCCGCGCTTGCCTCTCTCGCCCGTAGCACCGGTCCCGTCGCCAAACCCAAAGAGGTCGACACCCACAGAGTATTTACCCAGCGTGACGGCAATGCCTGCAAGATAGTCAATGGCAAGACAGTCAATTGCCATAGATGGGAACGTCAACTGGTATGTACAAGTGCTGTTAGACGAAACGTCCTGCCAACCAACCTGTCCCAAGCGGCTGGGACCGACTCTCCTTCCGAGACTTCTCTAAAACTTGTTATGTCAACGGTCACTATACCGACAACGAATGCACTCTTGGTATGCTCCCTCGCTATTTCATGCATGTCACTCAGTGCAGCGGGGCTAACATCCATTTGTAGCCAAGCTGGGCAAATGCTAGCCAGAGATCGAAAAAGAAGATGCAAAACATGTTCTCGGGCGTCGTTGTCTTTGATTAAAAGGGTGCATTGCGCAATGTCAACGAAGACGAGCGCGTCTGCACCTGTAGTCTATTGAAGAGTGTTGGGCCGTCGTGTTTTGGGTCCGTGGTAAGGGGGCCGGCCTTGCGGAGTGCGGCTTCCCCGACGGCAGTGGAGAAGGGTCCGGACTGCCACGGCGTAGTTATCTGTATTACATTCAAGGGGGACAATTGGGGTCAAGTCTCGGTGGGTGCACTGAATTCCAGCGCAAGGCCGCTGAGTGGACGCAGAACAACACAAGCGCAAGGCAACGCGATTTCCACCACTCCCACTCCCGTTCCCTAAACCTCTCAGACTTGCACCGGGTCCGGCCCCGGACCGATCATAGGACCAACGCCCTCGACCGAAATGCTAGGCGAACTCTTCGGCCCCGCCGCCTCCACTTCGCCGGCCTCCGCGCCGTCTCAACGCAACATGCAGAAACATGGAATCGTAGGCGGCCTCTTTCGCCATTGTCATTGCTCATGGATAGATGCCGACATACACGATGACGATGACATCAAGCTAAAGAGTGTTCATCTCACCCGGGACAAGATCATGGTTGTTGACTTCAAAAGATCAAGTCCGTTGAAAATGCTGCCAAGCAAGGCCACGACGGCAGAGGCAAGCTTGCACCGAGCCTCAAATGTCCAACGTAGTTGGTTGGAATTCCTGGAGGGAACGGGACGAGGGAACGGGATCCTAGCGCCGGAAATGCATCTCGGTCGCGAATGCGCGGGAGGCGTCCTGGAGCAAGGACTCGATGGGCACGGCCATCGACGAACAAACCCGAACTGGCCGTTCGGTGGGACTACCAGCTGCGAATGTTATCGCCCAGTGGCATATCGGAACAGTGCATCGGCTGCTGGCCGTCCTCGATACTGCATCCCGTGTGATGGTGCTGTCCACTCACATACCCGCCGAAGCTAAGTTAATTGCCTGCATGAGGCCCATAGCCTGGGTGCCCGGGTGATGGGCGGAAGGGCTAACAGCGAACACTGCGCCGTTCGGATGGCAATCCCACGCCGTTTCTTCGGGTTCTGTTCAAGAGGCCGACCCAAGTGCAGAGGGGAGACCTTCCACAGCTCTAACCCAATTCCATCGACAATGTGGTCTTCTTGCATGCTTCACAAGTCATGCACTCCATTGAATAACCCCCAGCTGAGGACAAGAAGAGGTTGGACGAAGCATCCGTCGGTAATGTCGGACCCAGGACGCAGCCTCGAGGCAGCCACTTACTTGGTCCATGTGCGCAACAATCTCTGCACATGATGCTCATGCAGGCAGGTTGCGCAAAGCGTGCATACCGAGGGTTGTATGCTGCAGTAGTTAAGCTCGCGAGATGTTGGATAGAAATGTGATGGCAATGAGAAGCGGGCGCTGCGGATGCATATCCAAGGTACCACTATGCCAGGGCAGGTCCTTGCAATTCGTGCCTGGTCGAGGCTCTCATTCGGCTACCGAGTGTTCGTTCGCTCCAAGTCCTCGGCGGGGTTGAGATTGATGATGCATCCGGCAGGTCTCGCAGGTCGTCGGGAGCAAAGAAGTCGATTATTGGCGGGTGCTGGTGCCCTCTGCAGAAGCTGTGTGATGAAGGCTGATGGATTGCGCTCGCAAGGGAGGAGCAGGCGAGGCGAGGTTGGTCCCGCGCGCTGTGATTGGCGACTGGCTGCAGGGATCTAAACGCCCAACTGGCCCAAAGCCGCCTAGCGCCTGTGATCAACCCCCTCGAGTCCCCCCGCCGATCTGCTCCAGCACCTCTGCCGGGGCCAACCTTCCCTCTTCGTCTCCGTCCTCGATCACAACTGCTCGGGTCTCGCTTCTTAACCGCCCATCTTGCAGTAGTGCTGCATGGCTCACGGTTGCACTCTTGCAAGGGTGACAGGCCACGGAAAAAAATAACGTCAATTATTCAATGGCGTTCCAGTGGACGAGGCCCTCATTGGCTTCGCAGCATCTCGGCCGGCAGTCCGCATGTTCCCCACGGGCCATGCTGTGCGGCCCAGCTTGGTATTGCTGCTGCTGACCGATTCGTCGGCCTGGGCCGATCGATGCTGGGGCAACCACCACAACTCTCTCTCTGAACGGTGATATAAGGGGCCACACCCCGAGGCCTGGGTTCCTCTCCTTTCTCTTTTCTTTCTGCAGCAAGCCTCCAACCACCAAACCAGTCGGTGTTGTTTTTTCACCCTTTTCTTTTTTTCCCACCATCTTCTACGGAGCTGTGCTCTGTTCATCCAATTAATACCAAACCCCCTTTTTTTGTAGTAGCTTGCTGGTCTTGCTACTCATTCACATCCATTACACCCCCAAAATAACACTACTGGTTTTCTTGCTCGTCAGCTCTTCAACGCGAAGACTATTTCTCTCAAGACGCTATAATTTTCCAGCATCCAATCTCTTAATAACGAAGCCAAAATGTCCGCCATCCAGCTTTCATTCTCCCTCCGTGTCTCGTCCGGCGTCAAGACCGTCCATCTCCTCGGCTCCTGGGACAACTACAGCGGCCAGCTCCCGCTCTCCAAGGACAAGACCTCGTCCAAGTCCGGCACCTGGAAGGGCACCTTCCGCTTCCAGCCCACCACCCTCGCTCCCGGCTCGCGCTACTGGTACTACTACATCATCGATGGCTACCACGTTTCGCACAACCCCAGCGAGGACTCGACCGTCGAGCCCACCACCGGCCGTGCCCTGAACATCCTCGATGTCCCCAAGACCAAGTCTTCCTCGTCTTCTTCCTCCAAGTCGTCGTCCCGCAAGTCGACCTCGTCGTCCCGGTCGTCGCGCACCAGCACCAGCGACATCGCCAAGGGCCGCCCCCTGTCCGTGTCCCAGATCAAGGCCCCCAAGCCCGTCTCGCCCAACGCCACCCGCCACATCCTCGACAGCGACTTTGACGCGAGCGAGCTCAGCAGCCGCTTTGCCGCCACCGGCATCTACGACGACGAGTACTACAACGACGAGATCATCACCGACTTTGGCGCCCCGGGCTCCCCCGCGTCCTCGGTCGGCTCCGCGCTCTCGTACCGCTCCGACTCGTCCGGCTCCTCCGGCTACAGCACCCCGGCCTCGGACTGCTGCTCGTCGTGCACCTGCGAGCGCTACGGCATCACCCGCAAGGGCGAGCGCGTCCGCCTCGACTGCGGCGGCTCCCGCTGCTCCGACGAGGACTCGTGCTCCTCGTCCGAGGACGAGGCCGAGTACGTCCAGCGCTCGTCGCGCCGCCACGGCATCGTCGTCCGCCAGTAAGCTGCTGTCGTCCGCGCCTCGGGTGAGGTAAAAAGAAGATGACCTTCACGCACACAAATCCGAAGACTTGAAAACAGCGAGGGCCAGAGGCCGTGACTTAATGGTTCCGTCCGGCCTCATAGTCTTGCCCTCGCCTTTCGTCCGACCGATGTCCCGGGCCGATCCACGGGAAGAGACCAGAATCGGCCGTTCACTCACTTCGTTGTTGTTGTTGGAAACAACACAGAAGGCAAGCGGTGAGCAAGTCGTCTGTCCCCCACCTTCCAACGGGCCTTTCCTCCCTTCCTCCCGCCTCCCGGGCTTGCGCGCCGCGACGGTACCGAAAAGACCCCAGACTGGTTCCGGGTTCCTTTCGATGCCGTGCCTGCCGTGCAACCCGACCCGGTGACGGAGAGGAGGGGACAGACATTATGCTCCCGCCTTGCTGCCCCCCCCAACCCCCAACTCCTTTAATAGGGTCGATGCTGCGGCCACTCTTGAGATGTAATATCCTCTAAGCGTTCCTTCTTGTTTTTTATCCTGTCTGTCAATGCGCCAGAGTACCGGCCCCCCCTGGTGGGGAGCTGGTCCAGCTCTTGGCATGGTATAACGAGCAGCTGCGCGTGGCTGCTTGTGGGGATGCCTTTTGTTCAAGTTTTTCTCTCCGGGCTCTGTCTCCAGGGGGTGTACGAGGCTTGGCCTGCCTGAAGGGATGGTAATTTGTGGCCTTGGACCTGGGCGTTTGTGAAGGGTCTGAGCTAGCCATTTTGTTGTTGTTGGGATGGTTGTGGATGGGAGGGCGCAGATGGCGATTCCGGTGTGAAGATCGTTGGGAATCGGCCAGTTAGTGACGGTAGCTTACGATTCGCTGTATGTAACTACCTGCTCTGCCTGCCTGCCTGCTTGCTTGTTGTGGAGGGTGGGAGCAACATCATGTGAGATGGGTAGATGGCAATTGAGTCTATGCATTGTGGTATATTCGTTTCTGCTCATGCCTGAGCCATGCCGAGCCATGCCATGTCACCAAGATTATCTATGCACCATGTAATGTACCCCCTTTCCATGCTCCGCTCTAAAATCAAACTCCATGGGATCAAGCTATCCGTCATTGAAACAACATCTCCCCCCCCTTTCTACCCAGACATTTGCATCTACCGCTTCACCCGCCCCTCGCTCACCGTCCTCCGCCCAGTCCTGACATCCCGCCTCGACGTACAACAGCACCCCATGCCGGCATGCACCGCAAAGGCCCACACACTAAACGCCGTCGCCAGCCACACAAACACCAGCATCTTGACCCCGACGTCGGCGCGGATGTTCAGCTCCTGCTGCGCCTCGGCGGCATACTTGAACGCGACGCTGATGGCGGTGCCCACGATGCTCGCGGCCAGCACCAGCACCATCTCGAGGAAGGACGCGATCCCGAGCGGCAGGCTCCACCAGCGCGAGCGGATGGCCAGCAGCGACAGGGGCACCAGCAGGAAGGCGAGCACCGTGCCCGTCAGGAAGAAGCCGAACATGATCTGCGACGTGATGCGCAGCACCGTCAGGATGGTCACGACCTCGGTCGGCAGCGCGATGGACGCGCCCGCGAGCAGCTCCGACGTCAGGATCTCGACCGGGTTGAACCAGTAGAGGGTTTCGGGGGTGGAGCAGTAGGTGATGCCTCTGTTGAACGGGGGGGGAAAGGGGGTGGGCCAGGGTGTTAGTGGGTGGTTGGGTGGATGGAGTTTAAGGGGGGGAGAGGAAGGGTGGGGGGGGGGCAAGTACTCGTTTATGTAGCCTTCGCAAAAGTTCCAGAGGCCGACTTGGTAGAAGTCGTGCAGGCCGATGGACTGGGCGATGCTGTTGATGAGGCGGGCGTTGGGGACCGAGACGGGGATGATGTCGGCGAGGTCGAGCTTGAAGAAGTAGATGCTGTTGAGGACGGCGCGCGGGTACGTGTTGCCGATCATGACCTGGCCGTGTTGGCATTCTCCTTGTCTATGTGTCGATGGGAAGAGATTGGCTGCGACTTACAAGCACCAAGAAAATCCACGAGAGGAGGTAGGCGCCCGACACGCTCAGGGCGAACCATTTGCGCCGTCTCGTCACCCGCTTGACGGTTGCATCGTTCACCTCGACGTCCTGGACGGACTGCTCCTGAGAGGCGGCGGTTGTCGGCGACAGCGGGGCATTTTTTTCTGTGAGGTTCTTCTTACGAGGCCGCAGAATAGATGGTAGCCCCATTCTGGGCTTCTGCGGCTCTGTTGAGGGTATCAAAGGGTAAAAGGTGCGACGTGAACAAGCTCCGGGGCAAACGGGGCAATGGGAGGTGTTGAGCTCAGGGTTTGATACAGTAATTAAATGACCCCTGGCGTGGCCACACAAGCTTTGGGGAAGATGAGGATTTGAAAAAGAGCATCAGCCTCAGATCGAGTGTCTGAATGGCGAGACGATCGATATCGAAGTGGATAAGCGAAACAGGGAAGAAATAGAGAGCGACAAGGCAAAATGTGGCTATATGCACGACTGCAATTGATAACTCAGCAGACTCGACCAAACACTCGCCCGATGTTTTGCCGGACAAGATCCCGTTCGTGTTCCCGGACCGGGGCCGCCTCCGTAACGACTACCGTACAATCTCGCGGCATCCGATTTTAACTATGGCTAGATGGGGTTAGCGGCTGGCCAGACTGAATTTAGTGCTCACCGAACTTAGTCTAGCATACGCCTATCTTGGCCAAGATCAGTGGACTGTGGTAGGTCGCCAAGATCACACTTTAACGAGACCCTATATCCAAACCCGCCCACTAGCTATACAAAGCCTCACATCAACAACATCCTGTTTTAGTGATGGCTTCAATTGGTGAGCGTCAGACTTGGGCCTCCACTGCAACCCACTGATCTTGGCCAAAATGAGCACCCAACTATACTCAGTATAGCCAACCGCTAACCCTATCTAGCTGTCACAGGCGTCGCTGTGACATACAGTCAGTGCCCAAAAAAAACGCCCAATGGCCCCACATGGCCGGATTTGGCATCGAATAACACCATCAACATTCTTGAACAACCATCCATCACTAACGCAAATGCCAGCCAAACCTGGTATAAAGTAGATAGTTCAAGAGGTTAAAGAAAAACGAACACAATGATCTAGATCAATATTTGGTATACTAGCCCCTAGCATTATAAACCGCCCTTATACGCCTAGGCATCGAATCTACCAAGTTATTGACCATCTGCTAACCAAGTTCTAGCTATACTACCGTTGCTACGTCATAGAGCTTTTTAAGGCTTTTTTCTGACTTTGGAAGTCCCCCGAGCTCTAGATACTAGTCAACTATCTTCCGTTTAAGGATTCCCCATAGATTTTCGATAGGGTTAAGGTCAGGGGAGTATAGCGGCCATTCCAACACTATAAACCTTATCTCTTCAAGGTAATCCTTCAATAACCGTAATGTGTAGATAGGCGCGTTATCTTGTATAAAGATAGTATTAGGGTCTATAAGCTTTAGGAGCTCTTCTTCTAAGATTTCCTTGTAAACTCTAGCTATAACGCCCTGTCGCTTCGAATCTAGGTCGCTATAGCAAGGTACAAGCTCGCTCGTTACGTTATAGCGGATTGTAGCCTAGAACATCTAGGAATAGCGGCTCTTTTTGTACCGGGCTTAAACGTAAGCTAGATCAATCGCTAGAGACCCTAGAGTTATTAAAATTGGTCAGTTTTTCAAGTAACAAGAGAGCTTTAAAGTTAGGGTAGCAGGGGTTAAAACGCTACCTTTTGGACGGAATACCTAAAGCCGTCTTCCACTACTTCTACGTTCAATTGTCGACTCGTTGGTAAAAAGAACACGCCTCTAAAATGAAACCGGCTTATTAAGGTGTAGTTTAGCGAAGTTGAACCGTCCTTTAGCGTAGCTTTTAGAGAGAAATAGTCGGGTTGTAGCGATAGTATAGGAGATCCCCTAGGATCTAAAGTATCGTAATAGAGTTATCCGGCTGACGTAAGAGCAGGTAATAAGCTGTAAACTCTCGATTATAATAAAGGGGTTTTTGGCTACCTTACGTAATATTCGTCGTTTATCGCGATCATCAAGCTTGGTTAGCCGCCTATAACCTGGTTTCGAGACGCTATAGTCCTGGTAGGGAAAACGTTTAACAACGCCACGAACATAGGCCTTAGAAACACCCTCCTTTTTAGCAACCTCGGAAGCTAGGACCCCCGATTCGTATCTGGCAAAGATTCTGTTGCGTTTTCTAGGCGTAGAGTGCTTGTTTTGGGCCTTTTTGACAGGCGAGGCCGAAATGATAGCCATTTCTGTAGAGGTAGGTTGTTGGGTTGAAGTTTTGGCTTAGATGCTAAGGGCGGGGTTGGGCGTTTTTTTTGGGCACTGACTGTAGTTCATAGGCACAGTTGCGTGTTCGTTCTAGGGATCGAACAACGTTCCATCTTTTGATGGTGTTACGTAGTAGTTAACTGTGCCTACTGCTGTAATAGTTTGTTCGATCTATACCTAAGGGCCCGCGTTCAATTCGTAGTTCGGTCGATGTTGACGGCAGGTACAAGGATGATGCTAGTTACGGACATACGGCGAATGTACGATTGAATAGTAGGCCCGAGGGGAAAAGACGAGTGGAGTCTTTTCGGTAGGGCTATAAACTAGGGTAGGAAAAGCCCCGGAGACCGTACGGCCCTAGCGAAAGGCCAGGGGGCAGAGGACCCTAACGGAAGGCGCTTAGAGGGAAGGTAGTGTTACAGGCGTCGCTGTGACATAGTTTATAGGCACAGTTGCGTGTTCGTTCTAGGGATCGAACAACGTTCTATCTTTTGATGGTGTTACGCAGTGGTCAACTGTGCCTACTGCCGTAATACTAGCTATAGTTAAAATCGGTTGCCGCGAGATTGTACGGTACAAACGGCGCCGGCGACGGAGGCCGGAAGGCGTCGCCCATTCTACTTCGTTCACACCTATCGGGTCCTCTAGAACCTGTCCTGCGTATTCGCGATAGAGATGTATTTTCGGCGCTAGGATCCCGTCCCCTGTTGGTACAGACAGGGTAGAATGTTCGTATGGTTGTTCGGGGCTATCGTCGAGGATACAAACTAACCGCGTCTATCCTTCGAAGCTTAGTACTAGCTCGCTTATATCGCTAGAGCCTCCTCCCCTAAACTCTAGAATCCCCTTCCTCTCTACTTTCTTATTATTCTTCCTACTCCTAACTTACTCTTTAGCTCTAGCTTACTATAATGGTATAATAACACTTACGCTTTTCTATAGTAAACTAGGATAGTATTAATACCTTTAGATATAGGAACCCGCTGATTTAATGCAATCACTGTGGTGTTGTTAAATCAGGTAGGTAAAATAGTATCGTAGTAAAGGTCCGAAGAAGCTAAGAGTAGGAGGGCGAAGCCTAGCTAAAGAGTAGTGGTTTTACTACCCTCTAGCAGGCTAGTACGCCCTATAGTTCCGTATAAGCTTTGGAGCTAGTCCTAAAGCAATATAGTCTACCTACCTTATATTCTTATTTAGTTATATAGAAATCTAGTTATATAGTAGTATATGTAGATTGCTATACTATTAGTTACTATTGTAATAATATTATTTAATTACTATACCTTGCTATGCCCTACTAGCTATACTATACCCTGCTAGCTAGCTACACTATATTATACCTATAGACAAAAGACTTTCTTCGCAAACAGGCCCGCACCAACTAGTACAGTAGCGCGCCAAAACGGCCGAAACCTACATCGCTAGAGAGCTCCTGTAACGGTCGTATACAACAAGGTTGCACAACAGTGCAACCTTCGTAGGAGCTCGCGAGGGCTGAAGGCTCTACGCGGCGAGCTCCACCTAGTATAGAGCTACGCTCCTCTAGCTACAGGGTGCTTAGCTAACTATATAGTATAGCATATAACATGGCATATAATATAGGCTATACCTATAACACTACCCTCCCTCTCTAAACAAGCCCCCTATACAAAAATAGCCCCCTATCCCGGGTGCTCGTATCTGGAGTTAGAGTTATCTTAGCGCCTACCCTAGCGCTGCGCCTTCCTTCTCCGCGTCTATAATAGCGGGCCCGGAAGCTCGGGGTACGTATCGTAGAACTCCTAGATAGCGTCCTCAGCGCCTACCCTAGCGCTGCGCCTTCCTTCTCCGCGTCTACGATAGCGGGCCTAGAAGCTCGGGGTACGTATTGTAGAACTCCTAGATAGCGTTATTATAGCTACGTAGATCCGTTATAGGTTACTAAGTCGGGTTGTTATAACCTTCCTACTTGACTTAGTACTACTAGCAACTATTCGCCGCCTTGCCGAACCTTATAATCCTCTCGAACCTTTACTCTACTATATCTTCGCCTTCGTTAGTCCGTGTAACTACGCGCCTGCAGTTAGCGCTTATATCGTCGTTAACCCTCTCTTAGCTAGCTAGCCCCTACTCTAGGTAGCGCCTTACTCTTAAGACGTAGAATATAGGGAAGATCGTTATATTCGCTAGGAGCTTTAGAGTTACCGCGTATAACAAGGCCTTTGTAACCTCGAACGGGCCCTCCTACTATAGCGTAAGCTTTATAGTTAGCCTACTAGTCTTATAGTTCTATATATCGAGTATTGCCCTATTACTAACGCGGTACTATAGCGTATCCTCCCTATAGCGGTTCGCGTTCTGTTTGTAGCGGTCCTATAACTACTTTGCTAGCGCCGTAACCTTCCTAAGGATCGCCCTAAAGCGGTCCGTAAGCTTAGATACCTGGAAAAACTCCCGCTTCTACTACTCTAAGATATTCGGTAGGTATAGCTTCGATAGCTCTACGCCTATCTTAGGGTTAAAGCTATAATTCGCGAAGAACAGTAACACGCCTGTTATCTCAGTGTCACAGGCACAGCCTGTGTCATGTGCCATGTCATGTGCTATGCTATGTGGTTGGCTGAGCACCCTGTAGCTAGAGGAGCGTGGCTCTACACTAGGTGGAGCTCGCCGCGTAGAGCCTTCAGCCCTCGCGAGCTCCCACGAAGGTTGCACTGTTGTGCAACCTTGTTATATACGACCGTTACAGTAGGTTGTACCTTCAACTCGCGCGCGTAGCTAAGTCGTCTGCTCCAGAACAGAGAGCGCACTAGACCGACTAGAACGCTTCTTTTCCCGACGTACTAGGCTTTGTTTTTATTTCTTAACTACCTACGTAGTGCGAGTTAACTACTAGGACGAGCATCCTACGTACAATAGCAGTCCGCCGAACAGGACCACGAGACTCCGACGAATAGGACTATAAGACTCCGACGAATAGGACTATAGTATTCCGACGAACCGGACAACGCTCCTACGAAGATGAGCGTGAAGATAATAAGCGGCGCCGACCTCGTAGCATCGCTGCCGCCGAGACTCGTGGCGCTACGCGTAGCGCTAAGAGAACAATAGTAGAACAAGGTCTCTAATACTATACCCGCTTTTATAGTATCGATCGACGACGACAGAGGGTACGACCTCTCGGGGTTCGCTATAGCTATAAATGCGATAGTTAGCGAGCTGAAGAGAAAGCTCGATAAGTCTGTCGGGAGGTTCGAGGCGTCTATCGCAGCGGGTACGGCGCTCGAGAAGGAGCTCGAGGAGTACAAGTTGCTACTTGCGAACTAGAGGACGCTAATAGCGATAGCCCTGGACCAGGCTCGCGGTAGTAGCGCTAGTAGCGGCTATAGCGTGTCGATCTCCCTCCCCTACCCCGATCTGTTTACTAGAGAAGAGAAGGATACCGTTAAGCGTACCCTGCTCTTCGAAGACTAGGAGGATAAGGTGCGCGGCCGCTGGCGAACACGCCTATAGGAGTTCCCGGACGAGTACACCAAGATCCTGTACGCAAAGGCTATGCTAGGCGGCAGCGCGCGCCGGGTAGTCGCGGCGAAGCTCGAGCAGGTTAAGGAGAACCCGTATAGCGCGGTAGTATAGCCGTAGAAGACCGGGTCCGACCTCCTAAAGACCCTCCGTACCTAGTATACAACGTACAACGTAGTTGCTGCAGCGAGCAACAAGCTAGAACTACTAGCGTAGAAGAATAAGTTCGTAGCGTTTAACGACTTCCTTACCGAATTCACTACCCTAGCCGATACCGCTAGCGTTAACAACGTAACGAGGGTCCGGATACTCCGGCTTAAGATCTCCCCCTGCCTTTCGAGCGCTATAGTTACGTAGGCAGTGCTCCCGCTAGCTAACAACTTTGAGCTCTAGGCTACGCTAGCCGGCTAGCTCGCGACTAACCTAGAGGGAGAGGACTTTAGGCGGAAGCTACGCGGCGGAACCGGGAGCGGCGGAACCGGGGGCAGTGGCAATAACAACGGCGGAGGCAGATACCCCGACGCGATGGAGATCGACGTAGTGACGCTCGCGGCGCTTACCCCCTAGGAGAAGGAACAGCGTAGAGCGAGTAGCTTATGCTACAAGTGCGGCGGGGCCGACTATATTGCAAGGGCGTACCGAGCAGGCCGCGGAGGCCGAGGGGACCGCGGTAACGCCTGTAGCGCCGGGTAGTTGTAGCGTGGGGGCGCCTAAGGCGGTAGAGGATCTGGTTTCGGTAGAGGTTTCGGTAGCAACGCGTAAGGATAGTAGCAGCCTACCTAGGGATAGTAGCAGCCCGCGTAATAAGGCTACGGCCAAGGCGGGTTCCTAGGCTTCGGGCAAGCTCCCTCTAGGGGCCTTCCGGCTCGTGGCGGCGCAAGCGGCCGCGCTAGGGCCTACTAGAGGGGTTAAGGCGGGCTCGCTATACGCTTTGCGGACACCCCCGACTAGAGCGGTTTTGTCGTTAGAGAGGTGGATAAGTAGGAGGAGCACGGCGCTTACTAGTCTATAGTAGAGCAACCCCCTAGCTTCGGCTTCTTGTATAACGACTAGGGAAACGAGGAGCTCCTGTGAACTGTCGCTTATAGGAGGGGTACCGCTAGCCGCAGGAGGGATAGGGAGATAGTTTAGTCATTAGTGTAGTAGGTAGTAGCGCTAAATCTATTCTCTTGTTATTGTACCTGGCGGTTAGTAGGTGCAATGTAGAGTACGTGGTACTCGTGGACTCGGGTTATACGGGTTTAGCGTTTGTGGATTTTGGCTTTACGGTTGCGAATGGACTGCTACTAGAGAGGCTAGCGGTATAGCAGCCGCTATTTCTGGCCGATAGAGGGTTCTTACGCTGGATCGAGCACTTAGCGGCGCTTACGCTAGTCGTTAGCGACTACTAGGAGACCCTGGTATGCTTCGTTACGACGCTCGCAAAAGAGACCCCGGTGATCTTAGGCCTCCTGTAGCTACGGAAGTACAACCTGCGGATCGACTAGGAGACCCTATAGCTCGAATTCACAGAGCACTGCCGCGGGAGGTGCCTTCCAGAGTATATCGGAAGCTAGGTCGCTCGGCAGGTAGGCTAGCTAGAGGCGGCACCCCTACCCCTAGAGAGCAGCGGGCGGTACTACGTAACGGTAGAGGACACACCCGAAGACGACGACTCTAGTACCTCCGGTAACGACAACGAGGTCGCTATCGCCACGAGCAAGCTATCCGACTACAAGAGGGCTAGGCGGTCCGATAGGCGGAGACGGGCCCGTAGACGGCAGAGATCCGCGTCCCGGGGAGACGTATAGGCCGACCCGCGGGGGACGCTCGCACCGCCAGGAGCGATAGGCGTTCCGGTCGAAGCGCCGCCCCCTACATCACCAAGGCCGGTAGAGGTAGTAGCGGGCGCCAGGAGACTACCCCCTAGACCCTAGTCCCCCCCCGCCGCCCTGCCCCCGCTTAGTTAAGCGCGGGGGAAGATCCGCTAGGACGACGCGAAGATCCTGAACGGAGCGAGCTTCCTGGCGGTATACTAACAGAAGGGCGTAGTGGTTATACGGACTACGATAGGTGAACTAGAGAGAGCGGTGGAAGCTAAGAAGAGAGACTATATACTAGTTCTACCTAAGTAGTTCTTTAAGGACCTGCTAAGTCGAGAAAGTATACCGGAGTACGCGAAGTCAATGCTCCTAGCGAGGTTCTATAGCTTTATCGACGCGCTCGCTAAAGGGGATAAGAAGCTTAATAAGATTACGGAGGAGGATTCTAAGAAGTTCTTCGACAAAGCGGATAGACTAGCGCCTACCCTAGACGAGATCAAGGCGCGCCTACTAAAGGAATACCAAGACTTAGCAGCCGCTTTCGTCCTATAAGACGCTAATATCTTACCCCCCTACCGTACGTATAACTATAGGATCGAGCTACTCCCGGGGAGCGTAGTCCTATATTCGAGGAATCGCCCGATGTCGCCAATGGAGCTACGTATACTAAAGCGCTAGCTCGACGACAACCTTGCGAAGGGGTTTATCCGGCCCTTGCGATCGAGCGCCTTATCGCCTATCCTAATGGCGTAGAAGCTGGGCGGAGGCATTAGAATCTGCATTAACTACTATGGTATTAACAACGCGACGCTAAAGAGCCGGTACCCTATCCCGCTAATCTAGGAGACCCTAGACTCTATCTGTAAGGCAAAGATCTTCACGAAGCTCGACGTAATTGCGGCGTTCAACCGAGTACGCGTAGCGCTAGGCTACAAGTAGCTTACGGCGTTTATTACGAGATTCGGCCTATACGAAACGCTAGTTACGCCGTTCGGCCTGCAGGGCGCGCCCGCTACCTTCTAGCATTACGTTAACGATATCCTCTATAATGCTCTAGATAACTACGTAATAGCGTACCTAGACGATATCCTAGTCTACTCGGGTACGCTCGAGGAGTATATTAAGTAGGTCAGGGAGGTGCTAAAGCGTATGATCGACGTAGGTCTATAGGTAGATATCGACAAGTGCAAGTTCTATACGAAGCGGACGAAGTACCTAGGGCTTATTATTACGCCTAGGGGTATCGAGATGGACCTAGATAAGGTCGAAGCGGTGCGTAATTAGGAGGCTCCGGAGACAAGGAGGCACCTCTAGCGGTTCTTAGGGTTCGCGAACTTCTACCGCCGATTTATATGAGGTTTTTCGAGCTACGTACGGCCGCTGTACGAGCTTACGAAGAAGATAGTAGACTAGGAGTGGTCCGAGCAGTACGAAGCGGCTTTCTAGCGCCTAAAGGTATGCTTTATTACGGCACTGGTACTACGGATATATAACTAGGAGAAGCGCGCTATAGTGGAAGTTGATGCGTTAGACTGGTTGGCGGGTAGAGCGCTACTATAGGAAGGGGATAACGGCGAGTTACATCCGGTTGCTTATTTCTCGGCGAAGTATACTATAGCCAAGTGCAACTACGATATCTACGACAAGGAGCTCCTTGCGATCGTTAAGGCGCTCGAAGAATAGCGCCCCGAGCTCGAAGGCGCGGCCGAGAGGTTCGATATTATCACGGACTATAAGAACCTACAGACCTTTGGTATAATGAAGCAGCTATTGCTACGCTATATGCGCTAGTCGGAGTTCTTGTCGCGTTTCGACTTCTAGATTATCTACCGCCCGGGCACGGCAAACGGCCGCCCCGACGCGCTAAGCAGGAAGCTAGAGTTTATACCGAAGGACGTTAAAGATAATAGGCTACGGAATAGGCGGCGCCCCCTAATCGACCCGAGCAAGTTCGACCCGGAGACCTTTAGTAGTAAGTACGACTCTAAGCTACTAGGCGAGATACTAGAGCTCTTTAGCCTCGACGTTTCGCGCTATACTAACGACCTTATCGTAGAGAGCTATACGAGCTCGCTATTTATAGCAGACGTAGTGGAGGCGCTTGGCGACCGGGAGGTACGTGCCTGGCTAAGCAAGATTAAGCGGGAGCTAAGAGTGCCGTTCGCCGAGTGTAAGTTAGTCTCGGGCAGGGCGTTCTACCGCGGCAGGCTAATGATCGACCTAGGCGATACGGAGCTCTATTTGCAGCTTATCTACTGGATATACGCGTTAGGGCCTGGCGGGTACCCGGGGAGGACAAAGACGCTTGACCTAATGAACAGGGTCTACTAGTAGCCAGGGATAAGCGTGTTAGTA
Source organism: Trichocladium antarcticum (assembly GCA_033297235.1). NCBI lineage: Eukaryota > Fungi > Ascomycota > Sordariomycetes > Sordariales > Chaetomiaceae > Trichocladium > Trichocladium antarcticum. The sequence continues at coordinate 216,705 of MU853425.1, forward strand.
AGGACGTTCGTCAAAGCCTATATTCTATACTTTAAGACGAAGAACCCTCGCTCGAAGCCCGTAGGGTTCCTTAAGCCGCTCCCGCTGCTGTTAGCGCCGTAGCAAGATATATCGGTAGACTATATTACGCCGCTCCTGCTATATAACCAGAGGGGGCAGGAGTTCAGGCACGTGGCAGTAGTAGTTAACTGGCTTACGAAGATGCGCCACTTTATTACGACGGCGACACTAGAGGCTGACGAGCTGGCTGACTGGTTTATTAAGCGCGTGTACTCGCTCTATGGCGTACTAGAGACGATCGTGTCGGACAGAGGTACGTAGTTCGTTTTAGGGTTCTGGAGGGCGCTGTCGGCGCGCCTTGCGATTACCCTGAGACCCTCGTTGGCGTTCTACCCCTAGACAAACGGCTAGACAGAGCGGATTAACGCGGAACTAGAGTAGTACCTACGGCTATATATCGACTAGGCGTAGGATGACTGGGTTAACTGGCTCCCCCTGGCGGAGTTTGCGGGGAACAATATAGTCTCCGAGACGACGGGCGTGTTACCGTTCTTCGCGAATTACAGTTTTAACCCGAGGATAGGCGTGGAGCCGTCGAAGCCGTGCCTACCGAATATCTTAGAGTAGTAGAAGCGGGAGTTTTTCCAGGTATTAGAGCTCGCGGACCGCTTCGGGGCGATCCTCGGGAAGGTTACGGCGCTGGTAAAGTAGTTACAGGACCGCTATAAGTAGAACGCGAACCGCTATAGGGAGGACGCGCCGTAGTACCGCGTTAGCGATATAGCGATGCTTGATATATAGAACTACAAGACTGGCAGGCCGACCGCGAAGCTCGCGCCGCGGTAGGAGGGCCCGTTCGAGGTTACGAAGGCCTCGTTACACGCGGTGACTCTAAAGCTCCCGGCGAATATAACGATCTTCCCTACGTTCTACGTCTCGAGAGTAAGGCGCTACCCGGGGCAGGGCCTGGCCGGCTAAGAGAGGGTCGACGACGACGTGAGCGCCAACCGCGGGCGCGTAGTTACGCGGACTGACGAGGGCGAAGACGTAGTAGAGTAGAGGTTCGAGAAGATCGTGGGGTTCGGCAAGGCGGCGAACGGCCGCTGGCAGTACCAAGTCAAGTGGGAAGGTCACGACAACCTGACTTGGCAACCCGCAACGGATCTGCAGGGCTGTAATGACGCTATCTGGGAGTTCCACGACGCGTACCCCAAGCTCCCGGGGCCGCCATCGTAGACGCGAAGAAGGAGGGCGTAGCGGCAGGAGGTAAGGCGCTAAGCAAAAGGAACGGGCTATAGATGCGAGCATCCAAAATCGAGCGTGTGGAATAGGATAGGCTCTGGATGCGAGTATCTAAAATAGGGGCTATTTTTGTATAGGGGGGCTTGTTTGGAGAGGGAGGGTAGTGTCACAGGCACAGCCTGTGTCATATGCTATGTCATGTGCCATGCTATGTGGTTGGCTAAGCACCCTGTAGCTAGAGGAGCGTGGCTCCACACTAGGTGGAGCTCGCCGCGCAGAGCCTTCAGCCCTCGCGAGCTCCCACGAAGGTTGCACTGTTGTGCAACCTTGTTGTATACGACCGTTACACTCAGAGACTATATTATTCCCTATAAACTCCGCTAGGGGGAGCTAGTTAACCTAGTTATCCTACGCCTAGTTAATATATAGCTATAGGTACTACTCTAGTTCTACGTTAATCCGCTCTATCTAGCTGTTTATCTAGGGGTAGAACGCCAATAAGGGTTTTAGGGTAATCGTAAGGCGCGCTAATAGCACCCTCTAGAACCCTAAAACGAACTATATACCTCTATCTAATACGATCGTCTCTAGTACGCTATAGAGCGAGTATATACGCTTAATAAACCGGTTAGCTAGCTCGTTAGCCTCTAGTGTTACCGTTATAATAAAGTAGCGTATCTTTATAAGCTAGTTAACTACTACTACTATATACCTAAACTCCTACCCCCTCTATTTATATAGTAGGAGCGGCGTAATATAGTCTACTAATATATCTTACTATAGCGTTAATAGTAGCAGGAGCAGCTTAAGGAACCCTATAGGCTTCGAGCGGGGGTTCTTCGTCTTAAAGTATAGTATATAGGCTCCTACGAACGTCCTTACTAATACGCTTATCCCTAGCTACTAGTAGACCCTATTTATTAGGTCAAGCGTCTTTATCCTCCCTAGGTACCCGCTAGGCCCTAACGTATATATCTAGTAGATAAGCTATAAATAGAGCTCTATATCGCCTAGGTCGATTATTAGCCTACTATAGTAAAACGCCCTACCTAAGACTAACTTACACTTAGCAAACGGTACTCTTAGCTCCCGCTTAATCTTACTTAGCTAGGCGCGTACCTCCTAGTCGCTAAGCGCCTCTACTACGTCTACTATAAACGGCAAGGTTACATAGCTCTCTACAATAAGGTCATTAGTATAGCGCGAAACGTTAAGGCTAAAGAGCTCTAGTATCTCGCCTAGTAGCTTAGCGTTGTATTTGCTACTAAAGGTCTCTAGGTCGAACTTGCTTAGGTTAATTAGGGGGCGCTGCCTGTTCTATAGTCTATTATCTTTAACGTCTTTCGGTATAAACTCTAGCTTCCTACTAAGCGCGTTAGGGCAGCCGTTTGCCGTACCTAGGCGGTAGATAATCTAGAAGTTAAAGCGGAATAAGAACTCTAACTAGCGTATATAGCGTAGTAATAGCTACTTTATTATACCGAAGGTCTATAGGTTCTTATAATCTATAATAATATCGAACCTCTTAGCTATACCTTCGAGCTTAGGGCGCTATTCCTCGAGCGCTTTAACGATTGTAAGGAGCTCCTTATTGTAGATATTATAGTTACACTTAGCCGCGGTATACTTCGCTAAGAAGTAAGTAACTAGATGTAACTTGCCGTTATCCCCCTCCTATAGTAGCGCTCTACCTACTAACTAGTCTAACGTATCAACTTCTACTACTGCTCGTTTCTCCTAGTTATATATCTATAGTGCCGGTACTATAATAAAGTATACCTTTAGGCGCTAGAAAGCCGCCTTATACTACTTGGACTACTCCTAGTCTACCGTCTTCTTTATAAGCTTGTATAGCGGCTGTATATAGCTCGAAAAACCTTATATAAATTAGTAGTAGAAGTTTACAAACCCTAAGAACCGCTAGAGGTGCCTCCTTGTCTCTAAAGCCTCCTAATTACGTACCGCTTTAACCTTATCTAGGTCTATCTTAATACCCCTAGGTGTAATAATAAGCCCTAGGTACTTCGTCCGCTTCGTGTAGAATTCGCACTTGTCGATATCTACCTATAGGCCTACGTTAATTATACGCTTTAGTACCTCCCTAACTTACTTAATATACTCCTCGAGCGTACTAGAGTAGACTAGGATATTATCTAGGTACGCCGTTACGTAGTTATCTAGAGCGTTATAGAGGATGTTGTTTATATAATGCTAGAAGGTAGCGGGTGTACCCTATAGGCCGAACGGCGTAACTAGCGTCTTATATAGGCCGAATCTTATAATAAACGCTATAAGCTACTTGTAGCCTAGCGCCACGCGTACTTGGTTAAACGCTACGATTATATTAAGCTTTATAAAGATCTTCGCCTTATAGATAGAGTCTAGGGTCTCCTAGATTAGTAGGATAGGGTACTAGCTCTTTAGCGTCGCGTTATTAATACTATAGTAGTCGACGTAGATCCTAATACCTCCGCCTAGCTTCTAGGCTATAAGGATAGGCAACAAGGCGCTCGAGCGTAAGGGCTAGATAAACCCCTTTATAAGGTTATTGTCAAGCTAGCGCTTTAGTATACGCAGCTCTATTAGCGATATCGGGCGATTCCTCAAGTATAGGACTACGCTCCCTAGGAGCAGCTCGATCCTATAGTTATACGTACAGTAGGGGGGTAAGATATTAGCGTCCTATAAGATAAAGGTAGCTACTAGGTCTTAGTATTCCTTTAGTAAACGCGCCTTGATCTTGTCTAGAGTAGGCGCTAGTCTATCCGCCTTATCGAAGAACTTCTTAGAATCCTCCTCTATAATCTTATTAAGCTTCTTATCCCTTTTAGCGAGCGCGTCGATAAAGCTATAGAACCTTACTAGGAGCATCGACTTTACGTACTCTAGTATACTCTCTTAACTTAGTAGGTCCTTAAAAAACTACTTAGGTAGAACTAGTATATAGTCTCTCTTCTTAGCCTCTACTACTCTCTCTAGCTTGCCTATCGTAGTCTATATAACTACTACGCCCTTCTATTAGTATACCGCTAGGAAGCTCGCTCCGTTTAGGATCTTTGTATTATCCTAGCGGATCTTCCCCTATACTTAACTAAGCAGGGGCAGGGCGTAGAGGGGGGAATAGGGTCTAGGGGGTAGTCTCCTAGCGCCGGCTACTACCTCTACTAGCCTTAGTAATATAGAGGGCGGCGCTTCGACCGGCACGCCTATCGCTCCTGGCGGTACGAGCGTCCCCCGTAGGTTAGCCTACGCGCCTCCCTAGGACGTAGATCTCTACTGTCTATAGGCCCGTCTCCGCCTATCGGACCGCCTAGCTCTTTTATAGTTAGAGAGCTTACTTGTAGCGATAGCGACCTTGTCGTTATTACTAGAGGTACTATAGCCGTTATCTTCAGGTACGTCCTCTACTATTATATAGTACCGCTCGCTATTCCTAGGGGGTAGGGGTACCTCTAGCTAGCCTACCTACCGAGTAACCTAGCTCCCGATATACTCTAGTAAGTACCTCCTATAGTAGTACTCTATAAATTCGAGCTATAGGGTCTCCTAGTCGATCTATAGGTTATGTTTCTATAGCTATAGGAGGCCTAAGATTACTAGGGTCTCCTTTATAAGCGTTGTAACAAAGTACACTAGGGTCTCCTAGTAGTTGCTAACGACTAGCGTAAGCGCCGCTAAGTGCTCGATCTAGCGTAAGAACCCTCCGTCGGCTAGAAATAGCAGCCGCTATACCGCTAGCCTCTCTAGTAGCAGCCTATTTGCAACCGCAAAGCTAAAATCCACAAACGCTAGACCTATATAACCTAAGTCTATAAATGCTACGCACTCTATATTACGCCTACTAACCGCTAGGTACAATAATAAGAGAATAGATTTAGCGCTACTACCTATAGCACTAATGACTAAACTATCTCCCTATCCCTCCTATAGCTAGTAGTACCCTTCCTATAAGCAATAGTTTATAGAAGCTCCTTGTTTCCCTAGTCGTTATATAAGAAGCTGAAACTAAGGGGTTACTCTATACTCTAGTAAGCGCCGTAGTCCTTCTACTTGTCTACCTCCCTAACGACAAAACCGCTCTAGTTAGGGGCGTCTATAAAACGAACAGCGAGCCCGCCTCGACCCCTCTAATAGGCCCTAGCGCGGCCGCTTACGCCGCTATAAGCTAGGAGGCCCCTAGAGGGGGCTTAACCGAAGCCTTACTAAGTAGGCTGCTACTATCCCTAAGGCTGCTACTATCTCTGCGCGCTGCTATAGCCCTACGCTCCGCCGTAGCCCTACGCTCCGCCTTAGCCCTACGCCCCGCTATAGCCTTACGCGCCGCCATAGCCCTATACCCCGCTATAGCCCTACGCGCCGCCGTAGCCCTGTGCCCCGCTATAGCCCTACGCGCCGCCGTAGCCCTACGCGCCTCCGCGCTGCGGCTAGCCGCCACGGCCACCACGGCCTCCTCGGCCGGCCCGGCAATACCTTAAGATATAGTCGCTGGCGCCGCACTTGAAGTATAGGCCGCCAGCCCTACGGCGCTCCCTTTCTTATAGTATAAGCGCGGCTAGGGTAATAGCGTCGATCTCTATAGCGTCGGGATCCTAGGCTCTCCCGGTACCCTCGCTACTGCTACTATAATATATAGCGAGCGCGCCGTTACCGCTACAGATCTTCTTCCTAAAGTCCTCTATATCTAAGTTCGTAGATAGGGTCTAGGCTATCTTAGCCTATACGTTAAAGTCGTCCGACGCTAGTAGCCTAACCTATAACGTAAACGTAGCCGAGAGGTAGGCCGAGATCCGTTCTCTAAATATACAGACCTACGTTACGCTCTCGATATTAGTAGTATCGGCTAGGTTCGAGAACTCCGTTAGGAAGTTGTTAAAGTTTATAAACTTGTTCTCCTAGATAAGTATATAGAGCTAGTTCGCAGCTACTATAGCGACGTTATAGGTTATATACCGCTTCTTAAGGTCGTTTAGGAACTTAGTCCTAGTCTTCTAGTACTAGCGCCTATCGTCGTCTAGGTAGTTCTCGATTGTCTAGAGCTTCGACTTAACTACGTAGCTTACGTTACTACTAAGTATTGCCTTAGCGTATAGGATCTTCGTACGCTTAGTTAAGAACTTGTAAGGGCGTATTCTCTAGCGCCCCTAGACCTTATCTAACTAGTCGTCGAACAGGGTAGTCCGCTTAATAGTATCCTTCTCCTCCCCTATAAACGGTATTAGGTAGGGGAGGGATATTGCAGCTAGGTCGTCCTCGTTATAGTACTAGTATAACGGCTAGCTACTACCTCTACCGCCTCCGGCTAGTATAGCGCTCGTCGCCTTAAGCGCCTATAGGGTTATTAGTCTCTACTCCTCAAATATCTTCGAGATTACCGCGTTCGTATGCTTCTACGCCTCGAGCTATTCGTAGAGCGCCTTACCCTTAGTAACTACGTTATTAGCTATTGCCTAGGTATTAGCGAGCGTAGCGAGTATCGCCTTCTGCTCCGCTAGCGTGGCTCTTAGCTACTTGCGTATAATAGTAGCACGTAACGGGCTAGCTTGCTCTAGCGCCTATATTGGCATATTATTGCTATCTTCTACCCTGTCTATTATCCTAGTTCGTTAGGGTAGTTCTATAGGGGGTGGTCCTATACGTTAGATATCCTATATGTCGGACTGTGAAGAGGGGTAGGGTGCTTGTTTTAACTTGTACTATATAGTCGAGGTTAAACAAAGTCCGGTACGTCGGAAAAAAGAAGCGTTCTAGCTAGTCTAAGGTATTCGATCTACCTCTAACGGTCTAACTAGCTACGCGCGCGAGTTGAAGGTACAACCTACTATAACGGTCGTATATAACAAGGTTATACAATAGTATAACCTTCGTAGGAGCTCGCAAGGGCTGAAGGCTCTGCGCGGCGAGCTCCACCTAGTGTAGAGCCACGCTCCTCTAGCTACAGGGTGCTCAGCTAACTATATAGTATGGCATATGACATAGCACATGACACAGGCTGTGCCTGTGACAGCTCCCGACGAGCTCTATCTAACTATACCGGGTGCATGTACGCGCGAGACGCTACGCAGGTGCTACAGGAGTAGGAAGATAGGGAAAACGAGCTGCATGCAGCTCCTAGGAATCTTCTTCTATACCGCCTAGACCTATAACCTAGATCTGTCGCGCTGTCCCGCTCATATAGGTTGCCCCTAGCCTTCACAGGGAAAGGATGTCTTTTGCTCGACGTAACAGTTATAAGCCTAGTAGCGCAGTGGTTTGCACTCGCATACTACAATTCCCTGCGATTTACAGTCACGTTACGCGAAGGTCTAGAGTTCGAATCGTATCCAGACCGAGTTCTTTTCTAGCCGCCCCTGCCTTATAGGACCTATACACTCACAGGTTGCGGTACACTTAAAGAAAAGACCGGGAAAATATGGTTTATTCAGGGCACCTATGGATATAGACTGCTCCCTATCGATCATCTCTTCGCGATCTAGGGGGTATGTCGCGCTGTCCCGCTCATATAGGTTGCCCCTAGCCTTCATAGGGAAAGGATGTCTTTTGCTCGACGTGACAAGATCTATAGCGGATCTACCTAGTACTAGCCCTAATAGCTTATACTAGACCTAGTATAGAGGTTAATAGCGACCTCCCTCCCCCTACCCCTGCTACTAGGAGTACCTTACCTACCCTAAGAGGCCTAACTAAGTCCTAGTATAACGGACCTAAACCCCTCTATAGAGCGCCCCTAAGTAGCCCCTGTAACTACTAGTAGATCTACCGCTAACCCCTCTATTAATACTAATAGTAATAGTACTAACCCCCCCCTCGCTAGAAACAACGTAGATTAGGCGATATTAAGGCTATACTTAATAGTATAGTCGCCCTAGTTAGCCTAAACAAGAAGAACATCGCCTAGGGAGTAGCAAGAGAGATCCTAGCCTAGGTATAGAGCGCTATTAACTAGCTATAGAGCGCTAAAGGAGGCCCGGAAGGCCTTAACTATATAACTATAAGGAAGATCGTCGCTAAGGAAGTATAGGCTGCGCTTATAAGCGCCCTAGCTACTATAAGCGTAGGATAGGGTCCTAACTGCTCCTAGGTAACGATCGTAGCAAGAGCCCTAGCGCCCTAAGCACAACCTATAAAGGCGATCCCCCAAAGGATCACTAAGGAAATCCTTATCCAAGGTAACAGCCTACTAGCTAACCTTACGAAGAGAACCCCCCTAGAGATTATCTAGGCGATTAACAACTAGTCTATATAGAAGGGAGTAGTCGCTATAAGGAAGCTCCCTAGTAGGGATACTATTATTACCTTTAGGGATGAAGTAGCGAAGGAATAGTATACTAAGAACAACTAGTAGATCTACTAAGCGTTTAGGGAGTAGGCGAAGGAAGCCTGTAAAACCTTTATAGTGCTCCTAAAGGGCCTAACAAGGTTAGAGATTCAGGGAGTTACTAAAGTAGAGTTCGCCTAGGGACTAGATTTCTATACGGTAAATATAGTTAAGTTTAGGATCCCTAGTAAGCTAAAGTTTACGAGAGTACCGGTACTAGTAACCTTCGAGAGCTAAGACAAGGCGAGAGCGGTGTACGACTTTAGAGTTATCTAGGACGCCTAAGTACTAGACTATAAGCTATACTAGGTAGCGCTTAAGCTAAAGTAGTACTTTAAGTGCTAGAAGTAGGGATATATCTAGAGGTACTACCTAAAGGAACCCCTATATAGAAGATATAGAGTAAGGGCCTATAGAGTAGGAGGAAAGGAAGGAGAGGCCTAGTGCCTTACCTATAAGGGCTACCTCCTACTAAGGTACCTAGTATATAGCAGAAAGTATACTAAGTAGTCGAAGGAGTGTAGAGGGAGGGTAAGAGTATAGGAGGGGGCTAAGGAAGCGTACTAGTATAGGCCTAGAATATTCGAACCTACTAGACCGGAGCCTACGAAGCTACAGTTTGCGTTTATACACTAAGGCGTAGAGGAAGAGGATAGGGAGGGGTACTAGAGGGTTAGAGCGAAGAGACCTAGGTTCCTAATACTAAAAGGCTACCCTACTATAGTAAGCAAGGATATATTATAGAGCCGACTATAATTTAGCCTAGCTATAGCCCTATTTACGTCGGGACTGCTACTACTATAGCAATAGCGCTAGGGATCCTAAGGATCCTAGGCGGAACCCCTAAGCGCCTAGGAAGTACCTAATATATAGGCTACTAGTATCCTAAGTATATAGAACATCTAGCCCTAGGGCCTACTAGTAGCTATAACTATCCCCTTAACCTAAAACAAGCTAGAGGACGAAGGTATATCTAGTAGAGAGGATAATCTTTAAAACTATACTCTAGAACACTAGAGGTATAAAGTAGAATATAGAGATTCTACTAGAGGAGGTAGAGTTCGATATAATTATAGTCTAGGAACTATAGCTTAGTAAGTAGAGGGTAGCCTACTGCCCCTATGTTACAGGCACAGCCTGTGTCAGGTGCTATATTATGTGCTATACTATGTAGTTAGCTAGGCACCCTGTAGCTAGAGGAGCGTAGCTCTACACTAGTTGGAGCTCGCTACGTAGAGCCTTTAGCCCTCGCGAGCTCCTACGAAGGTTGCACTATTGTGCAACCTTATTATATACAACCGTTATAGTAGGTTATACCTTTAACTTACGCGCGTAGCTAAGTCGTCTGCTCTAGAATAGAGAGCGTACTAGACCGACTAGAACGCTTCTTTTCCTAACGTACTAGGCTTTGTTTTTATTTCTTAACTACCTACGTAGTACGAGTTAACTACTAGGACAAGCATCCTATATACAATAGCAGTCTGCTAGACAGGACTATAAGACTCCGATAAATAGGACTATAGTATTCCAATAAACTAGACAACGCTCCTATAAAGATAAGCGCAAAGATAATAAGCGGTACTAACCTTGTAGTATCGTTACCGCCAAGACTTGTAGCGCTACGCGTAGCGCTAAGAGAACAATAGTAGAACAAGGTCTCTAATACTATACCCGCTTTTATAGTATCGATCGACGACAATAGAGGGTATAACCTCTTAAGGTTTGCTATAGCTATAAATACAATAGTTAGCAAGCTAAAGAGAAAGCTCGATAAGTCTATTAGGAGGTTTAAGGCGTCTATTGTAGCTAGTATAGCGCTTAAGAAGGAGCTTAAGTAGTATAAGTTACTACTTACGAACTAGAGAACGCTAATAGCAATAGCCCTAGACTAGGCTTACAATAGTAGCGCTAGTAGCGGCTATAGTATATCGATCTCCCTTCTCTACCCTAATCCATTTACTAAAGAGGAGAAGGATACCGTTAAGCGTACCCTACTCTTTAAAGACTAGGAGGATAAAGTACGTAGCTACTAGCGAATATACCTACAGGAGTTCCTAGATAAGTATACTAAGATCCTATATATAAAGGCTATACTAAGCGGTAGCACGCGCTAGGTAGTCGCGGCGAAGCTTAAGCAGGTTAAGGAGAACCTATATAGCGTAGTAGTATAGCTATAGAAGACTAGGTCTAACCTCCTAAAGACCCTCTATGTTACGCTGTCCCGCTTATATAGGTTGCCCCTAGCCTTCGCAGGGCAAGGATGTCTTTTGCTCGACGTGACAGTTATAAGCCTGGTAGCGCAGTGGTTTGCACTCGTATACTACAATTCCCTACGATTTACAGTCACGTTGCGCGAAGGTCTAGAGTTCGAATCGTATCCAGACCGAGTTCTTTTCTACGCTGCCCCTGCCTTATAGGACCTGCACACTTATAGGTTGCGGTACACTTAAGAAAAGACCGGGAAAACATGGATCATTTAGGGCATACCTATTATAGGGATAGCCCGCTCCCTATCGATTAATCTCTCTTCGCGATCTAGGGGGTATGTTACGCTGTCCCGCTTATATAGGTTGCCCCTAGCCTTCGCAGGGCAAGGATGTCTTTTGCTCGACGTGACACTCTATACCTAGTATATAACGTATAACGTAGTTACTATAGCAAGTAATAAGCTAGAACTACTAGCGTAGAGGAACGAGCTCGTAGCGTTTAACGACTTCCTTACTAAATTTACTACCCTAGCTAATACCGCTATTACGGCAGTAGGCATAGTTAACCACTATGTAACACTATCAAAAGATAGAACGTTGTTCGATCCTGAGAACGAACACGCAACTGTGCCTATGAACTATGTTACAGCGACGCCTGTAACACTACCTTCCCTCTAAGCGCCTTCCGTTAGGGTCCTCTACCCCCTAGCCTTTCGCTAGGGCCGTACAGTCTCTAGGGCTTTTCCTACCCTAGTTTATAGCCCTACTAAAAAGACTCCACTTGTCTTTTCCCCTCGAGCCTACTATTCAATCGTACATTCACTGTATATCTGCAACTAGCATTATCCTTGTACCTGCCGTTAACATCGACCGAACTACAAATTGAACGCGGGCCCTTGGGTATAGATCGAACAAACTGTTACGGCAGTAGGTACAGTTAACCACTACGTAATACTATCAAAAGATAGATCGTTGTTCGATCCCTAGAATGAACACGCAACTGTGCCTATGAACTATGTCACAGCGACGCCTGTGACAACCGCTAGCGTTAACAACGTAACAAGGGTCTAGATACTCTAGCTTAAGATCTCCCCCTACCTTTCGAGCGCTATAGTTATATAGGCGGTACTCCCGCTAGCTAATAACTTTAAGCTCTAGGCTACGCTAGCTAGCTAGCTCGCGACTAACCTAGAGGGAGAGGACTTTAGGCGGAAGCTACGCGGCGGAACTAGGAGCGGCGGAACTAGGGGCGGTAGTAACAATAACGGCGGAGGCAGATACCCCGACGCAATAGAGATTAACGTAGTAACGCTTATAGCGCTTACCCCCTAGGAGAAGGAACGGCGTAGAGCAAGTAGCTTATACTATAAGTATAGTAGGGCCGACTATATTGTAAGGGCGTACCGAGTAGGCTATAGAGGCTAAGGGGACCGCGGTAACGCCTACGGCGCCAGGTAGTTATAGCGTAGGGGCGCCTAAGGTAGTAGAGGACCTAGTTTCGGTAGTAACGTATAAGGATAGTAGCAGCCTACCTAGGGATAGTAGTAGCCTATGTAATAAGGCTATAGCTAAGGCGGGTTCCTAGGCTTTAGGTAAGCTCCCTCTAAGGGCCTTCTAGCTCGTAGCGGCGTAAGCGGCTACACTAGGGCCTACTAGAGGGGTTAAGGCAGGCTCGCTATACGCTTTGCGGACACCCCTAACTAGAGCGGGTTTTTCGTTAGAGAGGTAGATAAGTAGGAAGAGTATAGCGCTTACTAGTCTATAGAGTAACCCTCTAGCTTTAGCTTCTTATATAACAACTAGAGAAACAAGGAACTCCTATAAACTATTACTTATATTTTCTTTATATTTCTTCGTACTCCGATATGCCTTACAGCGCGCCGGTCCTGCTACTAGTTTATATATAAAGGAAACCGTACCCCCTGAACAGGGGGCCGGGTGAAAACCCCTGCCTACGCTTCTGCTTTAGCGCTTTGAATCTATTATACTACGTGTAAAAGATAGCCCCTGTCTCCCTTAGCGGCTCGGTTCGGCACTTCCTATACCCTCTCCGCTGCTCTTGGCTGCTTTTGCGGCCTTTGTAGCTTCTAGTTACAGCCTACAAGCTACACTATACTCCGTTAGGCGCCCCGAATCTATTAACTAGCTAATAACTACCTTTACTAAGCTCTTATATAGCTATATAGCTTGTTGTAAGACGAGCTACAGATCCTGTTATAACTATATTTGTAACTCTTCCTAGGTTCTAAACTTTGGTAGATCTTTATACTATACTACTAGGTACTCGATTGTTTCTTTGCCCTCGCTACACTTACAGTATAGTATAGTAATCTCTAGGACGTTTACCCTATTTAAGTACTCCTAGAGGCCAATGTCCCTGCTACGCGCCTACGCAAGTAGGGAGCTCTAAGCTTTGCTTAGACCCTTATATCTCTTAAGGGCAAGGTCTGTAAATAGTTATATCGGGGGGTCCTTGTTTACTAAGCGGTGCGTAGGTCTTCTTACTCTCGTTACAAGCGTAGTGCGCCTCTCCCGGGCCGCTATCTCGCGCTCCTACTAGGCGAGTTCTACTACTCTAACTATATCGAGGGTCTTATTCTTTAGCTTCTTTATCTCCTACTTTTACTTAGCCTACTCGTTCGCTATAGCTACTACTCTTTTAACTACTATTAGCCCCTATAGGCCTAGCCTAGGCTTCCTCCCTTATATCCTTCTACTCCTTTTCTAGAACCTCCTAAATAGCTTAGTATATACCTTTTAGATTAAGCTTGCTACTATAACTAGGGGGCGCCCTAGTCCCTCCCCTAACTAGAGGAGTAGTTTGTATATCCTAGCTTCGAAGTTAGCTAGCCGCTTGTCTTGCGTAGGCTTATAGTGGCACTGGAAGAGCATGTAGGAGAGATACGTTGCATTGATTGTCATGTATCGAAGGAAGAGACAGAGGAAAGAGAGTGTGTGAGAACATAGCTATATATATGACAGGAAATGAGAAACGGGGCGCTGAGTGGGTGCGAAGCAGCCAATCAGAGCGGACTGCAGAGACAGGGCTAGATGGGTCGTAACAGCTTGTTTAGGTAGAGGTCTACCAGTAGGACCTAGGCCTCTGTCCCTAGGTACCTAATTAGCGTAGTTCTATAGCCTCCTACTACTATACGGAGGCTCTTACTCTAGTCTTTCGCTAGCTTCTTAGCTATCCCCTTTAGCTCGCTCCCCTTACTAACTATAGTTAGGATATAGTAGCTCGCTACTCTATATACTACTACGCTCCTTATATACTTTGTATATACTGAACTGGAGCAAACCACAAACCAACCCACTCCATGGTAGTAGGCAAGACCACAGTAGGGATGGACAAGTCGGCAAGCGTCTAAGGTTGCCGACGCATCTTCAGACTTCAATTGTAACCGATCCGATCAAGATATCGCCCTCCGGACATATATCTCCCCCTGTTCAGAGGAAGGCGAACAAGATCACTATAAAAACATATACCTAGAGGCAGCGGGAAGGCTTAGAGCTAAAAGTGTTAAATTTAGGGGGGGAGTTTTATATCCTAAGAGTATTATTGTCTACCTAAGTAGGCGGACTAACTAGCTATATATATAACTACAAAATAACGTATAGCGCTATAAGCGTCAAAAAAACGAAAAATCTACTATAAATACCCCCCTGTTCTAGCCAAGAGCTATCTACCCTAGTTCACACTTCCCTTTCGAGTTTGCTAGGGCTCCTGCCCAAGAACTCGCAAAACAAAACAAAGCTCTATCTATCTCTATTAACGTCTATCAACGTCCCTGCTCCTGGTAACGAGCCCTCTTGGCGCGACTTAGCCGCTGATCCTATGCTTACGCACCCTACTAACGGCGCTTAAGCTCTTCCGCTTACTTGTCGATATCGTCCTACCTAGCGAACTATAGCATATATAGCGGTAGTATATAGAACCTATAAGGGAACGTATCTTAAAAGGTTAGTGGGTAGACAACTACTCTAAAGGCAGGCTCTTCCTAGATAGGAGGCAACGGCGGTACCGGAAGATCGATAGTCTTAGGGGGGATACTAGCTAAACGATAAGAGCGTCTTAAGAGGGTCGGCTATAGCTATAACTATAACCGTGGCGTCTTAGTCCTTAGTATCGCTATAGACTTGCCGGCAGTCGGCAGTAGTGCCGGGGTATTGTCCTACTCTCTCTAAACAGGCGAAGATAGGATCCCGATAATCGCTAGCGACAACGCCGAAGGTAGTAGGCCGGGCTATAGAAGGCTTAATATCTACCGGGTAATAAAGCCGATAGCGGAACTACCTAAGGTTAAGCGTATTAGCCTAAGACTTAGTAACTACAATAAAGATTAACGGTTCTCTAATAGAGCCGTCTCTGAACAGACGGCCGGTATTATCTGCTAAGAGCTATCGTCTCTTGTTGTAACTGCTAGGGTGCTAGGAGCGGAAGGGCGGCTAGATAGTAGCCGATAGGGTAAGGGACTAAACCCGGTCCTCTGCTCGTTGTAAACCACTATCTTTATATCGCTCGGGCGGACAGGAGTGTACCCTTCGAATCCTAGCGTATAACGGACGTAGGCTAGCTACGCGGAGACTATATACTCCGTCCTTATCTTAGCGTTCATCTGGACGCCGTCGAAGATCCGACTCTATGTCTATAGCGGGGCCTTGTAGATACCTCCGGCTTATAGTCCTTCCTAGAAGAACAGGCGGGCATACTCTAGAACCTACACGCTACATTCCTAGTCCTCTGACTATACCGGTCCGCGCTTATATACCTCCGGTTTCGTATTACTAGGGTAGAGGCTAGACGCCTAGATCCAGCTTATAATCTTCAGTTAGTAGAGGTAGGTGTCCCTCGCGCGGTATCTCAGGGAGTCGAAGTATACTATGGTATAGCGGGCTTAGTCGTAAATTATTAGAATCTAATAACTTAGGTCCTTTATACCTAAGATAACCTAGAATCGCTTCGAGGCTATTACTCGCTGTATATTTAGGTTAGTCTCTAGGGGATAGACCAAGTTACTATTACTAATCTACGTGTTATAAATATATACCTAGTCCTTAAGGCCGCTTAGGAAATAGTATAGGGCGATAATAAGGTTATAGCCTTAGAGCCACTCCCTATTCTCGATCATACCCTCTAAATCGTAGAACGAGCATACTATAGTCGGCCAGGCGACTCTATAAAAGGTCTCCCCGTCTGTTCTAGGGGTCGCGAGGCTAGGGAAGAGACTTGCTAGGATCTAGTCCTCCTTGTAACTACCCGTAGCTTGCAGCTAGTACGGCCATCGGCTCTTAACTTAGGCTAGGAAATTAACCCTTCTATTAACTAGGCGCTAGAGCTCGCTTCTGAAGGCTCTAGGCGCGTTCTAGCCATTGCTAACGCCTGTCCTTTAGGACTTAAGCTAGTATAGGTTAGTTAATATATTAAAGGGAGGGGGAAACAAAATTAGGGAGAAGTTATTGGGTGTTGAACGAGGGCAAAAGACCGATAGTTACGTGCGGCTTGAGTAGAACAGAGGGAGGAGATAGCGAATAAGGTCGATGTTGTTTAAGGGAGAGAGGAAAATGCGAAAAAATAAGGGCTAGTAAGGAAGACTTTATAGGCAAGAAGGTAGCCGAAAAGTTGAAAAGTTCCCGTGTAGCTCCTTCCTTCGTGCTAGCCGGATAACTTAGGATAGCTTAGCCCTCTGTTCCGGGGCGGCTGTATTAGAAGGGGGGTCGGTAGCTTAACTTGGGATGAACTGGCGGGGCGGTAGGAAGGGGGTCGGCTTGTTCGAATAGGGGTCGGCCTATTCGCTTGCTTATAGTTTCTCTTCCCTTTCGAATTCGACTACGCTCCCGCGTTAGAATTCGCAATTCCGTGACTTCGGCTCCTCTTGTTGCGCTTCTGTATAACCCGAGAAAAGGGGCTATATAATTAAAGTGAGATTAGCCGTTTGACCAAAGTGAGAGGAGCCCCTATAGCTCTTTCCGTTACGCTAGTAGCTCGACTTGGGATAAACTGGCCCTCTGTTCTAGGGGAGCAGTATAAGAAGGGGGGTTTAGCTTGTTCGTATGCTTATAGTTTCTCTTCCCTTTCGAATTCGACCACGCTCCTGCGCTTAGAATTCGCGATATAGAGCTACACTATACTATAGCTCCTCTATAGCAAGACCTCGAGCTCTCCTGGTTAGATGTCCGGGTTAACAGTAGTCTACGCCCTCTGCTCTTACGGATTATAAGCTAGCTAGTGGATTTGACGCTATCCTAGGCCCGGAAATTCGTCGTTCCTCGTTAATTTGTCTGGGTAGTCCGGCCGACTTATAACGACAAGGCTCGGCCGTTAGACGCGTAGCAACCCTTCGTGCTTCTAGTGTTCTAGTTCCTAGTGGCTTAGCTGCTCTAGATCTCGAAGGTACTAGACTCGAACCAAGGGGAGATGCCGTTCCTTCAGTAGCGGCTACCGTATAACTAGCGGGCGTTATCGAAGCTCTAGGGCTAGGTCCAGCTTAACGATAGCTACTAGGCTCTTTTTAAGCAGCGGGGGTTCTTTAGGCGGCTCTAGCTAGTATTTGTCGAATAGTATAACGGTCTATATCTTAGGCGGTAGCTATATAACTTCTATAGTCGGCCGAATCGTCGCGAGGGGTTCTTCGTCTAGTTCTTCAGGTATAAGTAAGTAACTCTCCCTCTATTCTAGTAAAGCCGGTGCTAATCCTAATATAGCAATTCGATTCTGTATCGCTACTATCAAGAAGCGTACTAGCGTACCGTAACCACTGGTCTATACCCCGGGACTAGCGATCAGGTCCGGTTCCAGACGATATAGCCCTTCTATAGCTACGTCTTAGTGCCTAAGGTCCTTAACGGCAAGTGTAGCAACTGCCTATAGTCTAGGAAGGAGTGTAGCTAGGAATCCGTTAACAAAGGGTATCTAGCTCACTCTCTTAAGGCTAGTATCACAACCCTAACTACCTATCCTTTGTTGTCTTGCCTATCTAGGGAGGTTCTATATCTCGACCTTAAGGTAGTGATCCGCTAATAACAATAGGCGTATAGAGAGGGGGTTCGGCTCGTAGCGACGTAATAGATAAGGACGAAACGGTCCT
Source organism: Trichocladium antarcticum (assembly GCA_033297235.1). Lineage (NCBI taxonomy): Eukaryota > Fungi > Ascomycota > Sordariomycetes > Sordariales > Chaetomiaceae > Trichocladium > Trichocladium antarcticum. Next base: position 234,557 of record MU853425.1, read on the forward strand.
AAGGGAGGGTCGGGCACTAAAAAAAGAAATAAACGACTCGAGGGGGGTCCGTTAGAACATAGGGAGAAGCGAAGAATTTATAAGAAAAACGAGGATATAAAGGGGGTATATAAGAAAGGAAGGGCAGAAAGGAAATAGGGGTAAAAATACAAGAACTTTTAACAGAAGGGAATAATACGCTAACCCCTTAAAACTCTAGTAGCTTCCTATACCTCTACTCTATAACGAGCTTGCTACTGTCTCTCTTCCCTTTTAACTACGACTTAGCCTCCTAGCCAAGCGGTCGTCCCTTTGTTCTAATAGCGATCTTCTTACCTACGAATTGTCTAGTTACTAAGCTAGTTTGTAGGGGTAGGGGGGTACTATAGTAGTTAGGGGAGGCTATACTAGTTAGGGGCGGAGGCGCCGTACCTATTAGGGGGCGGGGGTCCTAGCGGCTAAGGATAGCTAGTAACGGGGGGACTAGGGAAGGCGCTAGGGAGACTGTAAATCGTCCCTAGGTAGCGGTTCGATAGCGGTAGCTAGGTGTTCTAACGGCGGCGTAAGACTAGTTAACTCTTCTAAAGAGTTAGGGCGCAGGGGGAGTAGGAAAAAAAATGTTAATAAAAAGGGGCTAAGTTTAGCGTTAGGGGCTCTTTAAGGCTTCTTATTAATCTTCTAATTATATATAGGGGTAAGTAGATATATTTAGGGCAACGAACTAATATCGTCCTTCTATTCTAATAGAGGGCTTAGCGTATATCTAAGATACTAATGTTTCCGCTAAGGCTAGCGTATTTCTAAAGGTCCGAATCTAAGATACTAATGTTCTAATAAAGCTAGCGTATTTCTAAGACTCTAATCTAATTCCTTTTTCCAAATGCACCTACCCTAATAATAGCTACGGTAGTAAAGGCGAATGTCCTTGTTAAATCCAATGTATATAACCCCCTGTTCCTACAAAGCCTAGGCGCTTATAGTAAACAAAGGGAGTCTAGCGTCCTTAGGGGCTAAGATCTTATTTTCTAATAGTATCGTATATCCCTAGTATTATATTCTAATAAAGCCCTAGCGTATTTCTAGAGACTTAACCCCTTCTAAGTATACTTCTCGAACAATGTAGGATCCTAATAGAGTAAGTAAATATATCTAGGGCAACGAACTATGTTTTATCCCCCTCTGTTCTAATAGAGGGCTTAGCGTATATCTAAGATTCGAATCCTTCTAAGTATACTTTTCGAATAATATAGTTAGTAGACTAGAGCAGGCTAGCTACCTATATCTACGTCCAGACTAGTATAAATACCTCTAATAATAATAGCTATAGCGGTAAAACGAATGCTTCTAATTAACTATATTAAATCTAATATATATAACCCCCTGTTCTTACAAAGCCTAGGCGCTTGTAACAAACAGGGGGAGCCTCGCGCCCTTGGAGGCTAAGGTCTTATTTCTAATAATGTCGTATACCCCTAGTATAGGTAACCGAGCAGGTTGCTAAAGATCTATAGCTAAACGTAGGAACCCTCCGATTTAACAACAAGGTCGCTAAAATCGTCGCTAGCTAAACAGGCGGTAAGGGTATGTTAGTTGCTTAGCGCGTATATAGATCTCCTACGCCCCTGATTTTATCAAATGTCTTAGCGGCAGATTCTATATTCCAATATAAGAGCAGTACCTGGATCTTTAAGTCTAGTTTAGACACGAAGTAGAGCTTCTCCCTGATTAAGCCCCTATTTAAACTAGAGCAAACTACAAACTAACCTACTCTATAGTAGTAGGTAAGACTATAGTAGGGATAGACAAGTTAGTAAGCGTCTAAGGTTACTAACGTATCTTCGGACTTTAATTATAACCGATCCGATTAAGATATCGCCCTCCGGACATATATCTCCCCCTGTTTAGAGGAAGGCGAACAAGATCACTATAAAAACATATACCTAGAGGCAGCGGGAAGGCTTAGAGCTAAAAGTGTCAAATTTAGGGGGGGAGTTTTATATCCTAAGAGTGTTGTCGTCTGCCTAAGTGGGCGGACTGACTGGCTATATATATGACTACAAAACAACGTATAGCGCTATAAGCAGTTAAAAAAACGAAAAATCCACCACGAATGCCCCCCTGTTCTGGCCAAGAGCTGTCTGCCCCAGTTCAATACCTCCTAGGCCTTCGCGAGGCTTAGGCCCTACGTCTTCGCCGCGATCCTTATTAGCGTAAACTCCTAGGTAGCGAGCTTCTTCTTGACCGCGCTATAGTGCGCTTGCTATAAGAGCTTCTAGTCTAGCTAGACCCTAAGGAACCTAGCGGACTTAACTAGTTTAATATCTATATACCTACCTCTATCTAGGAGGGCAAGCTTAGCTAGGTCTAGCTACTACCTTTAGTTCTTATTAAAGTAGATTAGTTTATACTTCTACGCTACGAACGCTATTCCCTACGTTCCTACCTACTTTAGGTAGGTTCTCTACACTCGCTTAAATTAGCGGACGTTTACCTTAGCTAACTTTCTAAACACTAGTAGGTTCGTATCGTTAGTGAAGCCTGCTATACTAAGGTGTAGGTACTCTCTCCTTAGGCCCTTATATAGTAATATAATATATAAGATAAATAGGATAGGTAATAGGGGGGACCCCTAGGGTACCCCCACTATAACTAGGATATTATCTATTACCTTCCTATCGAAGTAGAGGATCATAACCCTATCTATTAGCTATTCCTATACCTAGAGTACTATCTACTTCAGGTAGCTAAGCTCCTAGAGCGTAGCTAGTAGCCTAACGTAGTTAACTATATCGAAGGCTCTAGTAATATCTAGTTATAGGAGGGATACTAAGGCGCCTTAGCGCTATACCTCCTAGACCTAGGCTATAACTAGTCGGACCGCTAGCTTGGTCGATCTACTTGCCTAGTTGCCTATCTACTTAGTAGGGAGTAGCCTATAGACCTCCGCTACTACTATAATCCTTCTTGCTACTACTACCTTAATTACCTTCCCTATAGTTAGAAGTAGCGTAATAGGGCGGTAACCTCCTAGGGTATAGTATATATTAGGTGTCTTTCCTAGCTTCTATAGGACTACTGTTTTAGCTCTTTTAAACGTAGCTAGGAACTACGCTAGCTATAGGTACCTTGTAGTTAGGGCCGCAAGGATCTAGCTTAGTAGTTAGCTATACGCCTTTAGGAATCCTATTAGGAGTATATCCTCCCCTAGGGCCTTCTATAGGCTTGCTTTATCCTATACCGCTTCTATTACTAAGAAGCTTATAAGCTCCTAGACCTTAAACCTCTATTCCTACTCCTCCTTAAGGTCTAGGTCCTAGATATTACTAAAGTCTACCCCTAGGCTTAGGAAGAACTTCTTTATAAGTACTTCCGCCTTGTTCTAGTACGTTATTAGATCTAGGCTACTATCTAGGCCCTTTAGGGCCGGGAGTTTCGGTAGCTTAGGGGGGAGGAAGCTCCTAAGCCTTTATCACGGGTGGTAAATACCCAATGTTAGGGTACGTATATATTCGATATAGTTGTACGAGGAACTCAAGATAGTGGGTGTGGCCCGCCGGGGATATGCCCTGCGGCAGGCTCTATATACGCTACAGGCTCTGCAGGCCCTACATCGCACAACCGCTCCACAATGGCCATACGGCCATATATTACGGCTAGACCCGTGACACTACCCTCCCTTAAAACAAGCCTCCTCTTTAAATCAAGCCTACGGTTCGAACGCTCGAATCGTAACTTCAGTTCCTTCTCGGCACCTACGCTAGGGGCCCTAGCTTGTTCGGATTAGCATCGTAGAACTTCCAAATAGCATTATCGTAGCTACATAGATCCGTTACTAGCTACTAAGTCGGCTAGGTATAGCCCTCCTACTTAACTAGGTATTACTACCTCCCGTTCTCTACCTTCCTAAAGTCTCGAATCTCTTTAAACCTCTATTTAACTACTTCGACGCCGTTATCTTAGCGCCTTACCTCCCTACTACGGTTCGCTTATATATCTCTCTACGCGTTAGCTTGCCTAGGGATCCCTTGCTCGCCTTACTATAGTCGAACTAGTAATATATAGAACGTGTCGAATATCTTTATGTTCGCTAGTAGGCGTAACGTCACTACGTGTAACGCCGCCTTAGTAACCTCGAATAGCCCCTCCTAGGGCGGTTCGAGCTTCTTCGTTAGGCGCCCCGTTTTATAATACCGTATATTAAGCATTACCTTATCGCCGATCCTATAGACTAGGGCGTTACTACGTTTAGCGTTTACATTAACCTTATAACGGTCCTATACTTGCCTCGCTAGTACCTTCGTTATATCTAGTACTACTTTAAAGCGTATAGATATCTCTATCGCCTAGAAAAACTCCCTCTTCTAAGCTTCCGAAAGTTCTAGTAGGTATAGCCTACTTGGTTCTACGCCTATACGTAGGTAGAAACCGTAGTTCGCGAAGAAGGGCGATACTCCCGTTGTCTCTAACGATATATTGTTCCCTACAAACTCTACAAGCGGTACCTAATCCGCCTAGTTATCCTATACCTAGTTAACGAAAAGGCGTAAATACTACTCTAACTCTACGTTAATCCGTTTAGTCTAGCCGTTCGTTTATAGGTAGAACGCCGATAATAGCTTTAGAGTTACTGCTAATCGCAACGATAGTATTCTCTAGAACGTTAAAACGAACTATATACCTCTATCTAATATAATCGTCTTAGGTAGGCTATATAGGCTATAGACCTGTTCTACAAAGCGGTCCGTTAACTTATCTACTTCTAAGGTCTCTATTAGGATAAAGTAGCGTATTTTCGTTAGTCGGTCTACTACTACTATAATATAGTTAAAGGTACAGTTTCTCCTTATATATAGCGGAAGTAGTATAATATAATCTACCAATATATCCTGCTATAGCAAGAGTAGTACTAGCAGCGGCTTTAGAAAGCCCGTTAGTAGCGCCCTCAGCGTTTTCGTCTTATTACACAGTAAGCAGGCGTTATAGTAGTCGCAGATCGTACCGGTTATCCTACTCCACTAGTATTTCCGGTTTATTAGATCAATGGTCTTAGTCCTTCTAGGGTAGCCCCTAGGTCCTAATACGTAAGTTCGGTAGATTAGCTATAGCTATATTTCGTCGTTGTCTAGGTCGATAAACATCCTCCTATAGTAGTAAGCCTTACCTACGATAGCTTAGTACTCTATATATAGCACTTTAAGCTTCGTTTTTATATCCTTTAGCTACGCTCTAGTTCTAGGGTCTGCCAACGCCTTGAGCGTTGCCTTCAGTAGATCCAAGCTCGTATATATCTCGTTCAGCAGATCGTTGATATACCTTAACAGGTCCAACTAGTTAACTATAATCGCCTCGTTATATAGTCTTAGCAGTTCAAATGTCTCTAGATCGAACCGGTTAGGGTCGATTAGTAGCCTCTTACGGTTCTAGAGTCGGTTATCCTCTACGCCCTATAGTATATGTTCTAGCTTACAGCTTAGTATATCCGGTATCGCGTTTGCTAATCCCGGCTAGTAGATAATATAGAAGTTAAATCGTAATAGGAATTCGGACTACTATATATACCTTAGGGATAGTTACTTCGTCGTTACAAAGGTCTAAAGGTTCTTATAGTCTATAATAATATTAAACTAGCCGTTTGCTCCCTCTAGTTCTAGTCGCTATTCCTCTAGTGCCTTAATTACTGCTAATAGCTCCTTGTTATAGATATTATAATTATATTCCTATACTAAGTGCTTCGCGCTAAAGTAGGCTATTAGGTACTAGTCGCTATTATTGTCTTATTATAGTAGCGTTCTACCTACTAACTAGTCTGAAGCGTTAGTTTCGATAACTATAGGCTTATCCTAGTTATAGATCCTTAGCGCTAGTACTATCGAAAAGTATGTTTTTAGTTATTCGAAAGTAGATTAGTATAGTCTGCTCTATTCCTAGCTCGTTGTCTTCTTTGTTAAGTTATAAAGTAGCCTCGCTACTCCCGAGAAGTTCTTAATGAATTGCTAGTAGAAGTTTGCGAAGCCTAGGAAGCGTTGTAACTGCTATCTCGTCGTCGGCGGCTCCTAAGATATAATCGCCGCTACCTTCTCTTTGTCTATATCGATACCGCCTAGTATAATAATCAGGCCTAGGTATTTCGTTCTTATAGTATAGAATTCGCACTTGTTAATATCGACCTAGAGGCCCGCCTAGTATAGTCTCTTTAGTACCTTCTTTACCTACTTAACGTAGTCTGCTATATTCGTAGAGTAGATTAGTATATTGTCTAAGTAAGCTATAGCGTATACGTCTAGCATATCGTATAGCGTGTTATTAATATAGTGCTAAAACGTAGCGGGCGCTCCCTATAGCCCGAACGGTATAACCAGCGATTCGTAGAGGCTAAATCGTATTACAAACGCTATTAACCATTCGTGGCCTTCCGCTACTTAGACTCTATTGAACGCCGCGATAACATCTAGCTTTATAAAGATCCGCGCTCTATAGATAGAATCGAGTATCTCCTTGATTAGTAGTATTAGATATCGACTCTTTATCGAAACGTTGTTCAGACCTTAGAAGTTAGCGTAAATCTATACTCTACCTCCTAGCTTCTAGGTAAGTAGTAGAGGCGCTCCCGTACTTAATTTTAATAGTTGGATAAAGCCTTTTGTTAGGTGGTTATCTAGCTAGCGCTTAACTATATATAGTTCTATTAGTAAGAACGGTCTATTCCTTAAGAACAGTAGCTTATTTCCTAGTATTAGCTCGATTTTATAGTTATATAATCTATATAGTAGTAGCGTATCTGCCTCCTAGGGAAGAAAAGTCTCGAATATATCGCGATACTCCGCTAGTAGGCGTTTTAAGATATCCGCTACCGTTAGCTAGGGTTTGTTGCTTATCTTAAAGAATTTCCGAGCGTCCTCCTCTATAATCCTATAAATCGTCTCTACGTTACTCTAAAAGGCGTTTACAAACTTATAGTACCGTTCTAGGAGTACCGAAGTATAGTCCTCTAGCGAGCCTTTATAGTTTAACATCCGCTTGTAAAAGTCGTCTAGTAGGGCGTAGAGCGTAGCCCTCTCCTTATCCTTCTTCTCGTTTAGTATTACTTATTCTAGTTAGTTGACCGTTATATATATTACCGTTACGCCCTTCTAGCGGTAGAAAAGTATAAAGTTTAGCGCGTTTAGTATCTTAATGTTATTTTTATTAATCGCCTTGTTATATAGTAGTAGCTTCGGGAGTTGTTTCGGTAGTAGCAGCGCCTATAGGTACCTACGCCCGTTTACCTTCTTCGCTAGTTATAGCCTCCTTATAAGCTTATTTAGAATAACTACCGCTCTTGATCCTAGCGGGGATAAGGTCCACCGCGGTCTATTCTCGAGCGCTCTCTAATAGCGTTGTAATAGGGATGTTACGGCAGTGGGCACAGTTGACCACTGCGTAACACCATCTTAAAAGATGGAACGTTGTTCGATCTGCTAGACCGAACACGTAACTGTACCTATGAACCATGTCACGGTTCAGACCCGTGACACTACCTTCCGTCAAACATCTGCGCCTTCAGCGCGGTACCTTCCGTACCATTTTTTGACAGGTCTCTGGGGCTATCTTGCCCTGGTTCCATAGCCCCACCGAAAAGACTCGCTCGTCTTTTCCCCTCAGGCCCACTTTCTTTTCAATCGCGCATTCGTCGCATGTCCGCATCCAGCATCTTTCTTGTGCCTGCAGTCAACACCGACCGAACCACGAATTGAACGCGGGCCCTTGGGTGAAGATCGAACAAACTGTTACGGCAGTGGGCACAGTTGACCACTGCGTAACACCATCTTAAAAGATGGAACGTTGTTCGATCTGCTAGACCGAACACGTAACTGTACCTATGAACCATGTCACGGTTCAGACCCGTGACAAGGGATAACCTCCTCTTCCTCTTCTTCTATAGGTTCTCTAAACCCTAGTTATACTCCCTATCCTCTAGTTCTCCTTTATCCAGGACTTCCTTGACTAATACTTAGTATTTCGCTATGTTTTTTATAGTTATAGGTTCCGCGGTTATAGGTTCCGTAGTTATAGGCTTCGCTTATAGTACCGTTAGCTTGGTTATATATTCTAGTAAGTAACGTTGCTCTTAGTAACGCTCTCTAAACGTAAGCTTTAAGTCTGCCTAGTTAATTGTTAGGTTATATCTTCTTAGCTATAGGAGGCCTAGAATAATCGGATTGTCTTTCGCTAGTATAGTAATAAAGAACCGAAGCTTCTCCCTATACTAGCCAATCCTTAGTTCTAGCACCATACTCTATTCGATCTATAACTTTAGTATACTATTAGCTAAGTAGAGTAGCTTCCTCGTTTCTAGTCTACTTAGTAGTATATCGTTACGTACTCCAAAACTAAAGTCTATAAAGGCAAGACCTATATAGCCTAAATCTACAAGCGCTATATACGCTATCTTACGCTTGCTTATTACAATATAGGAGGATAATAGGATTAAATTAGCTATCTAACTAATAGCGCTAATAACTAAATCGCTACTACCTCCCCTATAATAGCCTCCGTACCCCTATACGCGTCTTCGTATAAAGGCTAGGCATTTCCCTAGTACTATTGTTACTATTCTAGGTCTTCTATACTCTATTTAGGTTCGTAGTACTTAGTATCGTTATAACCGACTTCTCCTAGAACGTAGCCTTAGTCTATGAATCGTACGTAGTACGTGCCGTAGCCTCCGCTGTTATTACCGAAGTTCTAGTTGTTATTGTTCTATCGATATAGGTATCCGCCGCCGCCGTAGCCTCCGCCGCCTCTAAATCCGCCGTTATTATTGTTCTAGTTCGGGCCGCTATTGTTATTCTAGTTCGGGCCGCTATTGTTGCCGAATCCGCCGTTATTGCCGAATCCGCCGTTATTACCGAATCTGCCGTTATTACCGAATCCGCCGTTATTGCCGAATCTGCTGTAGTTGCCGCAGCTGCCCTACTACCCTCTACCTCCAGCGCCTAGGTTATTCTAGGCTTGCTTGCCTTTCTTTGTATATTTCGCTACAATATAGCCCCTTATACTATAGAGGAAATAAAGACCTATAGCTATATACTGCTCCCTCTTTAAGTTAGAGAGTTATAAGATAGTCGCCTTATCCTTAGTAGTAGTTACCTAGTTAATGTCTATAGCGTTTAGGTCCTTACTTTCCTTCTTAGTATTATAGCTATTATAGTAGTTTAGCTTGTTAGCCTTCTTTAAGTATTCCTCTATTTCAAGGTTATTAGCCTAGGCCTAGGCTATAGTAACCTATCCCTAGAAGTTATCCTAGGCCAGGAGGTTCGTCTATAGTAGGATCAGGTGCTATATTAGCTTCGAAAGCTTCTCTCTTAGCGTATATACGTAGGTAGTATTATCCTAGTTACTTAGGTTATAAAGGTTCGAGAACTCCGTAATAAAGTCTATAAACTTTATGTACTTATCCTTCTACACTATCTTATATAGCTTATTCTCTACGTCGGCTACTAGATCTATCGTTACGTACTTCTTAGAAAGGAACTTAATAAACTCGTTGGTAGTTATCTATACCTAGGCTTGCTTATTGCCTAGATTTGTAATAATAGTATTAATATAGTTACTAATTCCTATAGCTACAATTCCCTCTAGTAACGAAGCTATATAGAGGATCTTCGCTTTCTTAGTTATATATTCTAGCGGCCTTATAGCCTATCGCGCTATAATCAGCGTCTTCTACATTCTAAATTGTATAGTTCGCTTCGCTAAGTCCCGCTTAGAGCCCGAAAACGTAGATACGTACAGTATACTACCCTCTCTAGCACCGCCGCCGCCGCCGCCTAGCTTCCTAGACTCGATTAGCCTTATTAAAACGTTATTCTCTACTTATAGTACTATAGCCTTCTCGTTCGCCTTGTTCGCCCTAACTATCTATCTTTAGATTTCCTCGGTCGCGCCCCTAAGGATATATTTAGCTAGGTTCGCCATTATCCTCTCTATTATATTGTCCTTTCTAGCTCTTTTAAGCGCTTTAAGTAGGAGGTTGTTACTTATAAATAGCCTATAGTATCCTTCGAAATAACCCTTTAGCTTTAGGTATATCTCTTCCTTTAGGGCTATAGCGGCCTTACTATATATATCCTTAATAGGAATAGGCACTTAGGCTATAGAGCTTGCGTTAACGTCTATAGTACTTGTTCTTCTTTGTTTAGGTTTCTTAGGTTCGGGGGTTCGGTTTCTTAGGTTCGGGGGTTTAGTTTCTTAGGTTCAGGTTCTTAGGACTGTCTTGTCGTTTCGGGACTAACTATCTTGTTAGTTTCTTAGGTTCAGGGTAGTCGAATGGTGATTTCAGTTAGTTCGCGTAACGCAAATTCGTCGTAATTAATCGACGAAGGTCTATATATACGAACAGAAGGTACAACTAACTATCACAGGTAGTAAATACCTAATGTTAGGGTACGTATATATTCGATGTAGTTATACAAGGAACTTAAGATAGTAGGTGTAGCCCGCCAGGGATATACCCTGCGGCGGGCTCCACATACGCTACAGGCTCTGCAGGCCCTACATCGCACAACCGCTCCACAATGGCCATACGGCCATATGTCACGGCTAGACCTGTGACAGCCTTACCTATTGCTCGAGCTACTATAGGGTCTCCTCCTTAGCTTCCTTGATCGTTTTCCTTTAGAAGCGCCTCTTTTCCTCCGCTATTTCTATTACTAGCTCTCTTTACTTCTTATTAAGCTTCTCCTTATAGAATTACGTAGGGGTTCTTTAGAGCTCCCTCTCTACCACCTTTGCTACCTTTAACGCCTCCTTTACTTTGCCTATCTACTATAGGGAGCTCCTCCCCCTTAACTCCTTCCTCCTAGGGGCTATCGCGTAGGCGATAGCTATTAGCTTTGTAGCTAGCTCTTCGAACACCTCCTCTAGCCCCTTTCTCGTCTTAATCTTTGCCTTTAGTCCCTCTAGTCCTCTATTATTAAGCTATATCCTTAGCGGTAGGTACGTTACCTCCGCCTTTATTAGCTTCTCTAAAACCTTCTTCTAGTTCTACCTTTCTAGCGCTTTCCCCTTTAGGAATAGGCTATTAAGCTTTACTTTAAGTACCTATAGGTAGTAGTCTAACCCTCCTTTAATCTTCTTTCCTAAATATATTGTCGTTAGGTCTATTAAGGCCTAGATATAGCTAATCGTTAATATCTTGCCCCTTTGCTCTCCTATAGGGGTTCTTGTAACTATACCCTATAGGGTTTATAGGCTTAGGTCCTACTTATAAGCTAACTTAAGGAGCTCCTTAGACTTCCTTTTATATTGCCTGAACTTATCCTAAACTAGGCTCTAGAGGTTGAAGTCTCCCGCTAGGATTATAGCGTAGGCTAGGCCCTAATAGGCTAGGAGGCTCTTTAGGATAGTCTTATCTACTATATAGTTATTATATACTAACTAGAGCTCCAGACCCCTTCTCCCTAGCTCTAGGAACTATACCCTATACTACTACGCTCTTACCTTATATTCCTACTATCCGAT
>MU853425.1:250706-269651 GCA_033297235.1 Trichocladium antarcticum
AACGATCGTAGCAGGAGCCCTAGCGCCCTAAGCGTAACCTATAAAGGCGATCCCCTAAAGGATCACTAAGGAAATCCTTGTCCGAGGTAATAGCCTACTAGCTAACCTTACAAAGAGAACCCCCCTAGAGATTATCTAGGCAATTAATAACTAGTCTATATACAAAGGAGTAGTTACTATAAGGAAGCTCCTTAGTAGGGACACTATTATTACCTTTAGAGATAAAGCAACGAAGGAATAGTATACTAAGAATAACTAGTAGATCTACTAAGCGTTTAGGGAGTAGGCGAAGGAAGCCTATAGGACCTTCGTAGTACTCCTAAAGGGTCTAACGAGGTTAGAGATCTAGGGAGTTACTAAAGCGGAGTTTGCCTAGGGACTGGATTTCCATATAGTAAATATAGTTAAGTTCAGGATCCCTAGTAAGCTAGAGCTTATAAGAGCGATAGTACTAGTAACCTTCAAGAGCTAAGACAAGGCGAGAGCGGCGTGTAACTTCGGAGTTATCTAGGACGCCTAAGTACTAGACTACGAACCGTACTAGGTAGCGCTCGAGCTAAAGTAGTGCTTTAAGTACTAGAAGTAGGGATATATCTAGAGGTACTACCTAAAGGAACCTTTATACAGAAGATATAGGGCAAGGGCCTATAGAGTAGGAGGAAAGGAAAGGGAGGCCTAGTACCTTACTTACAAAGGCTACCTCCTACTAAGGTACCTAGCGTATAGCGGAAAGTATACTAGGTAGTCGAAGGAGTGTAAGGAGAGGGTAAAAGCGCGGGAAGGGGCTAAAGAAGCGTACTAATATAGGCCTAGAACATTCGAACCTACTAGACTAGAGCCCGCGAAGCTACTGTTCGCGTTTATACGCTAAGGCGTAGAGGAGGAGGATAGGGAGGGATACTAAAGGGTCGGAGCGAAGAGGCCTAGGTTCCTAATACTAAAAGGCTACCCTACTATAGTAAGCAAGGACATATCGTAGAGCCGACTATAGTTCGGCCTAGCTATAGCCCTATTCGCGTCGGGACCGCCGCTACTATAGCAATAGCGCCGGGGATCCTAAAGATCCTAGACGGAACCCCTAAGCGCCTAGGAAGTACCTAATATATAAGCTACTAGTATCCTAAGTATATAGAACACCTAGCCCTAGGGTCTACTAGTAGTAGCAACTATCCCCCCGACCTAAAACGAGCTAGAGGACGAAGGTATAGCTAGCGGAGAGAATAATCTTTAAAACTATACTCTAGAACACTAGAGGCGTAAAGCAGAATATAGAGATTCTACTAGAGGAGGCGGAGTTCGATATAATCGCGGTCTAGGAACTATAGCTTAGCAAGCAGGGGGTAGCCTACTACCCCCAGAGCTTACGGTACTACCTAGTTTATATATAATAGGGAAAAGCGGCGATATATATATATAAGAAGTTTAATATCGGATAGTAGGAATATAAGGTAAGCGCGTAATAGTATAGGGTATAGTTCCTAGAGCTAGGGAGGAGAGGTCTAGAGCTCTAGTTAGTATATAATAACTATATAGTAGATAAGACTATCCTAAAGAGCCTCCTAGCCTATTAGGGCCTAGCCTACGCTATAATCCTAGTAGGAGACTTTAACCTCTAGAACCTAGTCTAGAACAAGTTCGGACAATATAAAAGGAAGTCTAAGGAGCTCCTCAAGCTAGCTTATAAGTAGGACCTAAACCTATAAACCCTATAGGGTATAGTTATAAGAACCCCTATAGGAGAGCAAAGGGGCAAGATATTAACGATCGACTATATCTAGGCCTTAATAGACCTAATAATAACGTATTTAGAGAAGAAGATTAAAGGAGGGTTAGACTACTACCTATAGGTACTCGAAGTGAAGCTCGATAGCCTATTCCTAAAGGGGAAGGCGCTAGAAGGGTAGAACTAGAAGAAGGTCTTAGAGAAGCTAATAAAGGTAGAGGTAGTGTACTTGCTACTAAGGATACGGCTTAACGACGGAGGACTAGAGGGGCTAAAGGCAAGGATTAAAACGAGAAAGGGGCTAGAGGAAGTATTCGAAGAGCTAGCTACGGAGCTAATAGCTATCGCCTATACAATAGCCCCTAGGAGGAAGGAATTAAAGGGGAGGAGCTCCCTATAGTAGATAGGTAAGGTAGAGGAGGCGTCAAAGGTAGTAAAGGAGGTAGAGAGGGAGCTCCGGAGGACCTCTATATAGTTCTATAAGGAGAAGCTTAATAAGAAGTAAAGAGAGCTAGTAACGGAAATAGCGGAAGAAAAGAGGCGCTCCTAAAGGAAGATAATCAAGGAAGCTAGGGAGGAGACCCTATAGTAGCTCGAGCGATAGGCAAGGCTTAGGAGCTTCCTCCCCCCTAAGCTACCGAAACTCCCGGCCCTAAAGGGCCTAGACGGTAGCCTAGATCTAACAATATACTAGAATAAGGCGGAAGCGCTTACGAAGAAGTTCTTCCTAAGCCTAGGGGCGGACCTTAGTAATATCTAGGACCCGGACCTTAAGGAGGAGTAGGAACAGGGGTTCAAGGTCTAGGAGCTTATAAGCTTCCTAGCGATAGAAGCAGTATAGGATAAAGCGAGCCTATAGAAGGCCCTAAGGGAGGATATACTCCCGATAGGATTCCTAAAGGTATATAGCTAACTACTAAGCTAGATCCTTACAGCCCTGACTATAAGGTGCCTATAGCTAGTATAGTTCCTAGCTACGTTTAAAAGAGCTAAGACAGTAGTCCTATAGAAGCTAGGAAAGACACCCGATATATACCGTACCCTAGGAGGGTACCGCCCTATTACGCTGCTCCTAACTATAGGGAAGGTGATTAAGGCAGTAGTAGTATCACAGGTGATAAATGCCCAATGTTAGGGTATATATATATTCGATATGGTTGTACGAGGAACTTAAGGTAGTGGGTGTAGCCCGCCGGGGATATGCCCTGCGGCGGGCTCCACATACGCTACAGGCTCTACAGGCCCTACATCGCACAACCGCTCTACAATGGCCATACGGCCATATGTTACGGCTAGACCCGTGATACTACCCTCCCTTAAAACAAGCCTCCTCTTTAAATCAAGCCTATAGTTCGAACGCTCGAATCGTAGCTTCAGTTCCTTCTTAGCACCTACGCTAAGGGCCCTAGCTTGTTCGGATTAGCATCGTGGAACTCCTAAATAGCATTATCGCAGCTACGTAGATCCGTTACTAGCTGCTAAGTCGGCTAGGCGTAGCCCTCCTACTTAACTAGGTATTGCTACCTCCTATTCTCTACCTTCCTAAAGTCTTAAATCTCTTTAAACCTCTATTTAACTACTTCGACGCTATTATCTTAGCGCCTTACCTCCCTACTATAGTTCGCTCGTATATCTCTCTACGCGTTAGCTTACCCTAGGATTCCCTACTTGCTCCGCTATAGCCGAACTAGTAATACGTAGAACGTATTAAATATCTTTATATTCGCTAGGAGGTGTAGCGTTACTATATATAACGCCGCTTTAGTAACTTCGAATAGTCCCTCCTAGCGTAGTTCGAGCTTCTTCGTCAGGTACCCTGTCTTATAATACTATATATTAAGTATTAACTTATCGCCGATTCTATAGACTAGGGCGTCGCTACGTTTAGCGTTTACGTTAATCTTATAACGGTCCTACACTTGCCTCGCTAGTGCCTTCGCTATATCTAGCACTACTTTAAAGCGTATAGATATCTCTATTACCTAGAAAAACTCCCTCTTCTAAGCTTCCGAGAGTTCTAGTAGATATAGCCTGCTCGGCTCTACGCCTATTTGTAGGTAGAAACTATAGTTCGCGAAGAAGGGTGACACTCCCGTTGTCTCTAACGATGTGTTATTCCCTACGAACTCTACAAGCGGTACCTAATCCGCCTAGTTATCCTGTGCCTAGTTAACGAAAAGGCGCAAATACTATTCTAACTCTACGTTAATCCGTTTAGTCTGGCCGTTCGTTTACGAGTAGAACGCCGATAATAGCTTTAGAGTTACTGCTAATTATAATAACAACGTTCTCTAGAACGTCGAAACGAACTACGTGCCTTTGTCTGATATAATCGTCTCAGGTAGGCTATAAAGGCTATAGACCCGTTCTACAAATCGGTCCGTTAACTTATCTACTTCTAAGGTCTCTATTAGAATAAAGTAACGTATTTTCGTTAGTTAGTCTACTACTACTATAATATAGTTAAAGGTTTGGTTTCTCCTTGTATATAGCGGTAGTAATGTAATATAATCTACTAATATATCCTGCTATTGAACTAGAGCAAACTATAAACCAACCTACTCCATAGTAGTAGGCAAGACCATAGTGGGGATAGACAAGTCGGCAAGCGTCCAAGGTTGCCGACGTATCTTCGGACTTCAATTATAACCGATCCGATTAAGATATCGCCCTCCGGACATATATCTCCCCCTATTCTAAGGAAGGCGAACAAGATCACTATAAAAACATATGCCTAGAGGTAGCGGGAAGGCTTAGAGCCAAAAGTATTAAATTTAGGGGGGGAGTTTTATATCCTAAGAGTATTGTCGTCTGCCTAAGTAGGCGGACTAACTAGCTATATATATAACTATAAAACAACGTATGGCGCTACAAGTAGTTAAAAAACGAAAAATCCACTACGAATACCCCTTTGTTCTAGCTAAGAGCTGTCTACCCTAGTTCATACTTCCCTTTCGAGTTTGCTAGGGCTCCTGCCTAAGAACTCGCAAAACAAAACAAAGCTCTATCTATCTCCGTTAACGTCCCTGCTCCCGGCGACGAGCCCTCTTGGCGCGACTTAGCCGCTGATCCTGTACTTACGTACCCTGCTAACGGCGCTTAAGCTCTTCCGCTTGCTTGTCGATATCGTCCTACCTAGCGAACTATAGCATATATAGCGGTAGTATACAGAACCTATAAGGGAACGTATCTTAAAAGGTTAGCGGGCGGATAACTACTCTAGAGGCAGGCTCTTCCTAGATAGGAGGTAACGGCGGTACCGGAAGATCGATAGTCTTAGGGGGGATACCGGCTAAACGATAAGAGCGTCTTAAGGGGGTCGGCTACGGCTGTAACTATAACTGTAGCGTCTTGGTCCTTGGTATCGCTATAGACTTATAGGTAGTCGGCGGCGGTACCGGGGTATTATCCTGCTCTCCCTAAACAGACGGAGACGGGATCCTAATAATAGCTAGCGATAATATAGAAGGTAGTAGGCTAGGCCGAAGGAGGTTTGTTATCTACTAGGTAATAAAGCCGATAGCGGAACTACCGGTAGTCGAGCGTATTAGCCCTAGACTTAGTAACTACGATAAAGATTAACGGTCCTCCGATAGAGCCGTCTCTAAATAGATAGCTAGTATTGTCTGCTAAGAGCTATTGTCTCTTATTATAACCGCTAGGGTACTAGGAGCGGAGGGGCGGCCGGATAGTAGCCGATAGGGTGAGGGACTAAACCTAGCTTCTTGCTTATTGTAAACTACTATTTTTATATCGCTTGGGCGGACCGGTGAACTGGAGCAAACCACAAACCAACACACTGGCTGTATGGAGAGCAAGACGTAGTGGTGATGGACAAGTGGCGAGCGTCCAAGGTTGCCAACGCATCTTCGGACTTCGATTGCGTCTGATCAGATCAAGATATCGCCCTCCGGACACATGTCTCCCCCTGTTCAGAGGAAGGCGAACAAGATCACTATAAAAACATGTGCCCAGAGGCAGCGGGAAGGCTTGGAGCCAAAAGTGTCAAATTTAGGGGGGGGAGTTTTATATCCCAAGAGTGTTGTCGTCTGCCCAAGTGGGCGGACTAACTAGCTATATATATGACCACAAAACAACGCATGGCGCTGCAAGCAGTCAAAAAACGAAAAATCCACCACGAATGCCCCCCTGTTCTGGCCAAGAGCTGTCTGCCCTAGTTCACACTTCCCTTTCGAGTTTGCCAGGGCTCCTGCCCAAGAACTCGCAAAACAAAACAAAGCTCTATCCATCTCCGTCAACGTCTATTAACGTCCTTGCTCCTGGCGACGAGCCCTCTCGGCGCGACTTAGCCGCTAATCCTATACTTGCGCACCCTGCTGACGGCGCTCAAGCTCTTCCGCTTGCTTGTCGATATTGTCCTACCTAGCGAACCACGGTATATATAGCGGTAGCATACGGAACCCGTAAGGGAACGTATCTTGAAAGGTTAGCGGGCGGACAACTATTCTAGAGGTAGGCTCTTCCTAGATAGGAGGCAACGGCGGTACTAGAAGATCGACAGTCTTAGGGGGGATGCCGGCCAAACGATAAGAGCGTCTTAAGGGGGTCGGCTACAGCTATAACTATAACCGTGGCGTCTTAGTCCTTAGTATCGCCGTAGACTTACCAGTAGTCGGCGGCGGTACCAGGGTATTATCCTACTCTCCTTAAACAGACGGAGACAGGATCCTAATAATAGCTAGCGATAATGCAGAAGGTAGTAGGCCAGGCCGAAGGAGGTTTATTATCTACCGGGTAATAAAGCCAATAGCGGAACCACCGGAGGTCGAGCGTATTAGCCCAAGACTTAGCAACTACAACAAAGATTAACGGTCCTCTAATAGAGCTGTCCCTAAATAGGTAGCCGGTGTTGTTTGCCGAGAGACTATTCGGGGCCTAGAGGCAAAACTAAGTTAGTCGTTATCTCGGAGCAACTCCAAGAACTCATCGATCGCGTTACGGAGTTCGTCGTCTCTTATTATAGCCCCTGGTTCTAAGGAAGGGGCCCTTAGCGCCAGGGTGCCAGAGGCGGAAGGACTAAACCCGGCTTTCTACTCGTTGTAGGCCACTATGTCTATATCGCGTGGGCGGACAGGCGTATGTCCTTCAAAGCCTAGCGCGTAACGGATATAAGCTAGCCAGGCGACGATCATATACTCGATCCTTGTCCTAGTATTCATCTAGGCGCCGTTAAAGATCCGACTCTATATCTATAGCGGAGCGTTGTAGATACCCCTAGCTTATAGTCCTTCTTAGAAGAACAGGCGGGTATACTCCAGAACCTACACGCTATACTCCTAGTCTTCTAACTATACTAGACCGCGCTTGTATACCTCTGGTTTCGTATAACCGGGATAGAGGCTAGAATCCCAGATCTAGCTTATAACCTTCAGCTAGTAGAGGTAGGTCTCCTTCTCGCAGTGCCTTAGGGAGTCAAAGTATATCGTGCTACGACTAGCTTAGTCGTAGATTGTTAGAACCTAATAGCTTAGGTTCTTCGTGCCTAAGATAACCTAGAATCGCTTTGACGCTATCTATACCCGTGTGTTCAGGTCAGTCTCCAGGGGGTAGACTAAGTCACTGTTGCTAATCTAGGTGTTGTAGATATAGACCTAGTCCTCAAGGCCGCTTAGGAAATAGCATAGGGCGACAATGAGATCGTGGCCTTAGAGCTACTCCCTGTTCTTGATTATACCCTCTAAATCGTAGAACGAGCACACCATAGTCAGCTAGGCGACTCTATAAAAGGTCTCCCCGTCTGTTCTAGGGGTCGTAAGGCCAGGGAAGAGGCTTGCTATGATTCGGTCTTCCTTGTACGACCTAGCGGCTTGCAGCCAGTACGGCCATCGGCTTCTGACGTACGCTAGGAAGTCGACTCTCCTGTCGACTAGACGCCAGAGCTCGCTTCCCAAGGCTCCAGGCGCGTTCTAGCCATTGCCGACGCCTGTCCTTTAGGACTCGAGCTACTATTGCTAGTCGGCGGCGCTGCCTACGTTAGTCGATATATCGAGAGAAAAGAAAGGGGGGGAATCTAATTGATAAGAAGGGAGGAGGGCCAAGAGGTTAATAGCTATATGTATCTTAGGGAGAACAGAGGGAGGGGCGGCAAGCGAAGATCGAAGTTGTTCGAGGGAGAGAGGAAAATAAGAAAAAATAAAGGCTAGCGAGGAAGACTTTATAGGCGTAAAGGCAGCCGAAAAGTTGAAAAATTCCCGTGTAGCTCCTTCCTTCGTGCTAGCCGGATAACTTAGGATGGCTTAGCCCTCTGTTCCAGGGCGGCTATATCGGAAGGGGGGGTCGGCAGCTTGACTTAGGATAAACTAGCAGGGCGGTAGGAAGGGGGTTGGCTTGTTCGAATAGGGGTTGGCCTATTCGCTTGCTTACAGTTTCTCTTCCCTTTCGAATTCGACCACGCTCCCGCGTCAGAATTTGTAATTCCGTGACTTCCGCTCCTTCTATTGCGCTTCCGTATAACCCGAGAAAAAGGGGCCGTATAATCAAAGTAAGATTGGCCGTTTAACTAAAGTGAGAGGAGCCCCTGTAGCTCTTTCTGTTACGCTGGTAGCTTAACTTGGGATGAACTGGCCCTCTGTTCTAGGGGAGTAGTATAAGAAGGGGGGTTTAGCTTGTTCGTATACTTATAGTTTCTCTTCCTTTTCGAATTCGACTACGCTCCTACGCTTAGAATTCGTAACATAGAGCTATATAATACTATAGCTCCTCTATAGTAAGACCTTGAGCTCTCCTGGATGGATATCCGGGTCGATACTAGTCTACGCCCTCTGCTCCTACGGATTACAAGCTAGCCGGTAGATTTAACGCTATCCTAGGACCGGAAATTCGTCGTTCCCTATTAATTTGTCTAGGTGGTCCGGCCGACTTATAATAACAACAAGGCTCGGCCGTTAGACGCGTAGCAACCCTTCATGCTCCCGGTATTCTAGTTCCTAGTAGCTCAGCTGCTCTAGATCTCGAAGGTGCTAGACTCGAACCAAGGGGAGATGCCGTTCCTTCGGTAGCGGCTGCCGTATAACTAGCGGGCGTTGTCGAAGCTCTAGGGCTAGGTCTAGCTTAACGACGGCTACCAGGCTCTTTTTAAGCGGCGGGGGTTCTTTAGGCGGCTCCGGCCGGTATTTGTCGAATAGTATAACGGTCTATATCTTAGGCGGTAGCTATATAACTTCTATAGTCGGCCGAATCGTCGCGAGGGGTTCTTCGTCCAGTTCTTCGGGTATAAGTAAGTGACTCTCCCTCTGTTCTAGTGAAGCCGGTGCTAATCCTAATATAGTAATTCGATTCCGTGTCGCTACTATCAAGAAGCGTACTAGCGTACCGTAACCACTGGTCCGTACCCTAGGACTAGCGATCAGGTCCGGTTCCAGACGATATAGCCCTTCTATAGCTACGTCTCGGTGCCTGAGGTCCTTAACGGCAAGTGTAGCAACTGCCTATAGTCTAGGAAGGAGTGTAGCTAGGAGACCGTCAACGAGGGACATCCGGCTTACTCTCTTAAGGCCGGTATTACAACCCTAACTACCTGTCCTTTGTCGTCTTGCCTGTCTAGGGAGGTTCTATATCTCGACCTCGAGGTAGTGATCCGCTAACAACAACAGGCGTATAGAGAGGGGGTTCGGCTTATAGCGACGTAACAGATAAGGACGAAACGGTCCTAAGGGAGGGTCAGGCGCTAAAAAAAAGAATAAACGACTCGAGGGGGGTCCGTTAGAATATAGGGAGAAGCGAAGAATTTATAAGAAAAACGAGGACATAAGGGGGGTATATAAGAAAGGAAGGGCAGAAAGGAAATAGGGGTAAAAATGCAAGAACTTTTAATAGAAGGGAATAACACGCCAACCCCTTAAAACTCTAGTAGCTTCCTATACCTCTACTCTACGACGAGCTTGCTATCGTCTCTCTTCCCTTTCGACTACGACTTAGCCTCCCGGCCAAGCGGTCGTCCCTTTATTCTAACGGCAGGCTATCTTCTCACCTACGAATTGTCTAGTTACTAAGCCGGTTCGTAGGGGTAGGGGGGGTGTCGTGGCAGTCAGGGGGGGCTATGCCGGTCAGGGCCGGAGGCGCCGTGCCCGTTAGGGGGCGGGGGTCCTGGCGGCTAAGGATAGCTGGCGACGGAGGGGGCTAGGGGGTACCGGGGAGACTACAAATCGTCCCTAGGCGGCGGTTCGGCAGTAGTGGCCGGGTGTTCTAACGGCGGCGCAAGACTAGCCTACTTCTCCGAAGAGTCGGGGCGCGGGGGGAGTAGGGAAAAAAAAGAGTTTAGTAATAGAAGGGGCCGAGTTTAGCGTTAGGGGTTCTTTGAGGCTTTGTCGATTCTCTAATTGTATAGGGGGGTAAGCAGATATGTTTGGGGCAACGAACTAATATCGTCCCCCTATTCTAATAGAGGGCTTAGCGTATATCTAAGATACTAATGTTTCCGATAAGGCTGGCGTATTTCTAGAGGTCCGAATCTAAGATGCTAATGTTCTAATAAAGCTAGCGTATTTCCAAGACTCTAATCTGATTCCTTTTTCCAAATGCACCTACCCTAATAATAGCTACAGTAGTAAAGGCGAATATCCTTGTTAAATCCGATATATATAACCCCCTATTCCTACGAAGCCTAGGCGCTTATAGTAAACAGGGGGAGTCTAGTGTCCCTAGGGGCTGAGATCTTATTTTCTAATAGTGTTGTATATCCCTGGTATTGTGTTCTAATAAAGCCCTAGCGTATTTCTAGAGACTTAACCCCTTCCGAGTATACTTCTCGAACGATGTAGGATCCTAATAGAGTAAGCAAATATATCTAGGGCAACGAACTGTATATCGTCCCCCTCTATTCTGATAGAGGGCTTGGCGTATATCCAAGAATCGAATCCTTCTGAGTGTACTTTTCGAATAATGTGGTTAGTAGACCGGAGCAGGCCGGCCACTTATGTCCACGTCCGGACTAGTACAAATACGTCTGATAATAATAGCCGCAGCGGTAAAACGAATACTTCTAATTAACTATGTTAAATCCGATATATATAACCCCCTGTTCTTACAAAGCCTAGGCGCTTGCAATAAACAGGGGGAGCCTCGCGCCTTTAGAGGCTAAGGTCTTATTTCCGATAATGTTATATACCCCTGGCATAGGTAACCGAGTAGGTCGCCGAAGATCTATAGCTAAATAGGGGAACCCTCCGATTCGATAACGAGGTCGCTGAAATCGTCGCTGGCTGAACAGGCGGTAAGGGTGTATTGGTTGCTTAGCGCGTGTATAGATCTCCTACGCCCCTGATTTTGTCGAATGTCTTAGCGGCAGATTCTATGTTCCGATGTAAGAGTAGTGCCTGGATCTTTAAGTCTAGTTTGGACACGAAGTAGAGCTTCTCCCCGATTAAGCCCCTATTTAAACTGGAGCAAACTACAAACCAACACACTAGCTACATGGAGAGTAAGACGCAGTGGTGATGGACAAGTGGCGAGCGTCCAAGGTTGCCGACGTATCTTCGGACTTCGATTACGTCTGATCAAATCAAGATATCGCCCTCCGGATACATGTCTCCCCCTGTTCAGAGGAAGGCGAACAAGATCACTATAAAAACATGTGCCCAGAGGCAGCGGGAAGGCTTGGAGCTAAAAGTGTCAAATTTAGGGGGGGGAGTTTTATATCCTAAGAGTGTTGTCGTCTGCCCAAGTGGGCGGACTGACTGGCTATATATATGACCACAAAACAACGCATGGCGCTGCAAGCAGTCAAAAAAACGAAAAATCCACCACGAATGCCCCCCTGTTCTGGCCAAGAGCTGTCTGCCCCAGTTCACCGGCGTATGTCCTTCGAAGCCTAGTACGTAACGGACGTGAGCTAGCTACGCGGTGACTATATACTTAGTCCTTATCTTAGTGTTTATCTAGATACTATCGAAGATCTAGCTCTATATCTAAGGTAGGGCCTTGTAGATGCCTCTAGCTTATAGTCCTTCTTAGAAGAACAGGCGGGTATACTCTAGAACCTAAACGCTATACTCCTAGTCCTTTGACTATACTAGACTGCGTTTATATACCTCTAGCTTCGTATAACTAGGGTAGAGACTAGAGTCTTAGATCTAGGTAAGGATCTTTAGCTAATATAGGTAGGTGTCCTACGTACAGTGCCTTAGGGAGTCGAAGTATATTGTAGTACGGCGGGCTTAGTCGTAAATTGTTAGAACCTAATGACTTAGGTTCTTTATACCTAAGATAACCTAGAATCGCTTCGAGGCTATTATTCGCCGTATATTCTAGTTAGTCTCAGGGGGGTAGGCTAATTCGCTATTGCTAATCTAGGTGTTATAAATGTACACCTAGTCCTCGAAACCGCTTAGGAAATAGTATAGCGCGACGATAAGGTTATAGCCTTAGAGCTACTCCCTGTTTTCGATCATACCCTCTATATTGTAGAACGAGTATACTATAGTCGGCTAGGCGACTCTATAAAAGGTCTCCCTGTTTGTTCTAGGGATCGTAAGGCTAGGGAAGAGACTTGCTAGGATCTAGTCCTCCTTGTAACTGCCCGTAGCTTGTAGCTAGTACGGCTATTGGCTCTTAACTTAGGCTAAGAAATTAGCCCTTCTATTAACTAGGCGCTAGAGCTCGCTTCCTAAGGCTCTAGGTACGTTCTAGCTATTGCTAACGCCTGTCCTTTAGGACTTAAGCTAGTATAGGTTAGCCTCCCTTTGCGCGGCTCTAGTAGTTAGTACTATATTAAAGGGGGAAAGAAACAAAATAGGGGGAGAAATTGTCGGGTGTTAAACAAGGGCTAAAGACCGATAGTTACGTACGGCTTAAGTAGAACAGAGGGAGGAATAGCGAGCGAAGATCGATGTTATTTAGGGGAGAGAGAAAATGAGAAAAAATAAGGGCGGGTAAGGAAGACTTTATAGGCGAGAGGGGTAGCTAAGAAGTCGAAAGATCTCTTTGTAGCTCCTTCCGTTACTAGCTGGATAACTTAGGATGGCTTAGCCCTCTATTCTAGGGCGGAGTTTCTCTTCCCTTTCGAATTCGACTACGCTCCCGCGTTAGAATTCGCAATTCCGTAGCTCCTTCTGCTCCTTCTATATAACCCGAGAAAGAGGGGCCGTATAATCAGAGTTCTAAGGGGGGCCTGTTCTAAAGGGGCCCTATAATTAAAGTAAGATTAGCCGTTTGACTAAAGTAAGAGGAGCCCCTATAGCTCTTTCCATTGCGCTAGTAGCTTAACTTAGGATAAACTAGCCCTCTATTCTAAGGGAGCAGTATAAAAAGGGGGGTTTAGCTTGTTCGTATGCTTATAGTTTCTCTTCCCTTTCGAATTCGACTACGCTCCTACGCTTAGAATTCGCGATATAGAGCTATATAATACTATAGCTCCTCTATAGCAAGACCTCGAGCTCTCCTAGACGGATGTCCGGGTCGATACTAGTCTACGCCCTCTGCTCCTACGGATTACAAGCCGGCCGGTAGATTTAACGCTATCCTAGGACCGGAAATTCGTCATTCCCTATTAATTTATCTAGGTAGTCCGGCCGACTTATAATAACAACAAGGCTTAGCCGTTAGACACGTAGTAACCCTTCGTACTCCCGGTGTTCTAGTTCCTAGTAGCTTAGCTACTCTAGATCTCAAAGGTACTAGACTCGAACCAAGGGGAGATGCCGTTCCTTCGGTAGCAGCTGCTATATAACCAGCGGGCGTTGTCGAAGCTCTAGGGCTAGGTCTAGCTTAACGACGGCTACTAGGCTCTTTTTAAGTAGCAGGGGTTCTTTAGGCGGCTCTAGCTAGTATTTATCGAATAGTATAACGGTCTATATCTTAGGCGGTAGCTATATAACTTCTATAGTTAGCCGAATCGTCGCAAGGGGTTCTTTGTCTAGTTCTTCGGGTACAAGTGAGTAACTCTCCCTCTATTCTAGTAAAGCCGGTGCTAATCCTAATATAGCAATTCGATTCCGTGTCGCTACTATCAAGAAGCGTACTAGCGTACTGTAACTACTAGTCCGTACCCTAGGACTAGCAATCAGGTCTAGTTCTAGACGATATAGCCCTTCTATAGCTGCGTCTTAGTGCCTAAGGTCCTTAATGGCAAGTGTAGCAACTGCCTATAGTCTAGGAAGGAGTGTAGCTAGGAATCTGTTAACAAAGGGCATCTAGCTTACTCTCTTAAGGCCGGTATTACGACCCTAACCGCCTGTCCTTTATCGTCTTACCTATCTAGGGAGGTTCTATATCTCGACCTCGAGGTAGTAATCCGCTAATAACAATAGGCTTATAGAGAGGGGGTTTAGCTTGTAGCGACGTAATAGATAAGGACGAAACGGTCCTAAGGGAGGGTCGGGCACTAAAAAAGAAATAAACGACTTAAGGGGGGTCCGTTAGAATATAGGGAGAAGCGAAGAATTTACAAGAAAAACGAGGATATAAAGGGGGTATATAAGAAAGGAAGGGTAGAAAGGAAATAGGGGTAAAAATGCAAGAACTTTTAATAGAAGGGAATAATACACTAACCCCTTAAAACTCTAGTAGCTTCTTATACCTCTACTCTATAACGAGCTTGCTACCGTCTCACTTCCCTTTCGACTATAACTTAGCCTCCCGGCTAAGCGGTCGTCTCTTTATTCTAATAGTAGGCTATCTTCTTACCTACGAATTGTCTAGTTACTAAGCTAGTTTGTAGGGGTAGGGGGGTGCCGTAGTAGTCAGAGGGGGCT
Source organism: Trichocladium antarcticum (assembly GCA_033297235.1). NCBI lineage: Eukaryota > Fungi > Ascomycota > Sordariomycetes > Sordariales > Chaetomiaceae > Trichocladium > Trichocladium antarcticum. Next base: position 265,140 of record MU853425.1, read on the forward strand.
ATACTAGTTAGGGGCGGAGGCGCCGTGCCCGTTAGGGGACGGGGGTCCTAGCGGCTAAGGATAGCTAGCGATAGGGGGACTAGGGAAGGCGCTAAGGAGACTGTAAATCGTCCCTAGGTAGCGGTTCGACAGCGGTGGCTAGGTGTTCTAACGGCGGCGTAAGACTAGTTAACTCTTCTAAAGAGTTAGGGCGCAGGGGGAGTAGGATAAAAAAATGTTAATAAAAGGGGGCCGAGTTTAGCGTTAGGGGCTCTTTAAGGCTTCTTATCGATCTTCTAATTATATATAGGGGTAAGTAAATATATTTAGAGTAACGAACTAATATCGTCCCCCTATTCTAATAGAGGGCTTAGTATATATCTAAGATACTAATGTTTCTACTAAGGCTAGCGTATTTCTAGAGGTCTAAATCTAAGATACTAATGTTCTAATAAAGCTAGCGTATTTCCAAGACTCTAATCTAATTCCTTTTTCCAAATGCACCTGCCCTAATAATAGCTACAGTAGTAAAGGCGAATGTCCTTGTTAAATCCGATATATATAACCCCCTGTTCCTATAAAGCCTAGGCGCTTATAGTAAACAAGGGGAGTCTAGCGTCCTTAGGGGCTAAGATCTTATTTTCTAATAGTATTATATATCCCTAGTATCGTATTCTAATAAAGCCCTAGCGTATTTCTAGAGACTTAACCCCTTCTAAGTATACTTCTTGAACGATGTAGGATCCTAATAGAGTAAGCAAATATATCTAGGGCAACGAACTATATTTCGTCCCCCTCTATTCTAATAGAGGGCTTAGCGTATATCTAAGATTCGAATCCTTCTAAGCGTACTTTTCGAATAATATAGTTAGTATACTAGAGCAGGCCGGCCACCTATATCCACGTCTAGACTAGTACAAATACGTCTAATAATAATAGCCGTAGCGGTAAAACGAATACTTCTAATTAACTATATTAAATCCAATATATATAACCCCCTGTTCTTACAAAGCCTAGGCGCTTGTAACAAACAGGGGGAGCCTCGCGCCCTTAGAGGCTAAGGTCTTATTTCCGATAATGTTATATACCCCTAGTATAGGTAACCGAGCAGGTTACTAAAGATCTATAGCTAAACGTAGGAACCCTCCGATTTAACAACAAGGTCGCCGAAATCGTCGCTAGCTAAACAGGCAGTAAGGGTATATTAGTTACTTAGCGTATATATAGATCTCCTACGCCCCTAATTTTATCGAATGTCTTAGCGGTAGATTCTATATTCCGATATAAGAGCAGTACCTGGATCTTTAAGTCTAGTTTAGACACAAAGTAGAGCTTCTCCCTAATTAAGCCCCTATTTAAACTAGAGCAAACTATAAACCAACCTACTCTATAGTAGTAGGCAAGACTATAGTAGGGATAGACAAGTTAGCAAGCGTCCAAGGTTACTAACGTATCTTCGGACTTTAATTATAACCGATCCAATTAAGATATCGCCCTCCGGACACATATCTCCCCCTGTTCTAAAGAAGGCGAACAAGATTACTATAAAAACATATACCTAGAGGCAGCAGGAAGGCTTAGAGCTAAAAGTGTCAAATTTAGAGAGGGAGTTTTATATCCCAAGAGTATTATCGTCTACCTAAGTAGGCGGACTAACTGGCTATATATATGACTACAAAACAACGTATAGCGCTACAAGCAGTCAAAAAACGAAAAATCCACCACGAATGCCCCCTTGTTCTGGCCAAGAGCTGTCTGCCCTAGTTCACTATAGCGAGAGTAGTACTAGCAGCGGCTTTAGAAAGCCCGTCGGTAGCGCCCTTGGCGTTTTCGTCTTATTATATAGCAAGCAGGCGTTATAGTAATCGCAAATGGTACTAGTTATCCCAGTCCACTAGTATTTCCGATTTATTAGGTCGATAGTCTTGGTTCTTCCTAGGTAGCCCCTAGGTCCTAATACGTAGGTTCGGTAAATTAGTTATAGTTGTATCTTGTTATTGTCTAGGTCGATGAGTATTCTCCTACGGTAATATACCTTGCCTACGATAGTATAGTACTCCGCGTATAGCACTTTGAGCCTCGTTTTAATGTCCCTTGGCCAAGCTCTAGTCCTAGGGTCTGCTAGCGCCCTAAGCGTTGCCTTTAGTAGATCTAAGCTTATATACATTTCGTTTAGCAGATCGTCGATATATCTTAATAGGTCCAACTAGTTAACTGTAATCGCCTCGTTATATAGTCTTAGCAGTTCAAATGTCTCTGGATCGAACCGGTCGGGGTCGAATAGTAGCCTCTTGCGGTTCCGGAGTCGGTTATCCTCTACGCCCTATAGTATATGTTCTAGCTTGTAGCTTAGCGTATCTAGCATCGCGTTTGCCGATCCTAGCTAGTAGATAATATAGAAGTTAAATCGTAATAGGAATTCGGACTACCGTATATACCTTAGGGACAGTTGCTTCGTCGTTATAAAGGTCTAAAGGTTCTTATAGTCTGTAATAATGTTAAACTAGCCGTTTGCTCCCTCTAGTTCTAGTTGCTATTCCTCTAGTACCTTAATTACCGCTAATAGCTCCTTGTTATAAATGTTGTAATTGTATTCCTATACTAAGTGCTTCACGCTAAAGTAGGCTACTAGGTGCTAGTCGCTATTATCGTCTTACTATAGTAGCGTTCCGCCTACTAACTAGTCTAAAGCGTTAGTTTTAATAACTACAGGCTTGTCCTAGTTATAGATCCTTAGCGCTAGTGCTGTTAAGAAGTACGTTTTTAGTTATTCGAAAGCTAGATAGTATAGTCTACTCTATTCCTAGCTTATTGTCTTCTTTATAAGGTTATAAAGTAGCTATACTACTCCTAAGAAGTTCTTAATAAATTGTTAGTAGAAGTTCGCAAAGCCTAAGAACTATTATAGCTACCGCCTTGTTATTAGCGGTTCCTAGGATACAATAGCTACTACCTTCTCTTTGTCTATATCGATACCGCCTAGCGTAATAATCAGGCCTAGGTATTTCGTTCTTATAGTATAGAATTCGCACTTGTTAATATCGACCTAGAGCCCTACCTAGTATAGTCTCTTTAGCACCTCCTTCACTTGCTTAACGTAGTCTGCTATATTTATAGAGTAGATTAGTATATTATCTAGGTACGCTATAGCGTATACGTCTAGCATATCGTATAGCGTGTTATTAATATAGTGCTAAAACGTGGCGGGCGCTCCCTATAGCCCGAACGGCGTAACTAGCGATTCGTAGAGGCTAAATCGTATTATAAACACTATTAACTATTCGTAGCCTTCCGCTACTTAGACTCTGTTAAACGCTGCAATAACATCTAGCTTCGTAAAGATCCGCGCTCTATAGATAGAATCGAGTGTTTCCTTAATTAGTAGTATTAGATATCGACTCTTTATTAAAACGTTATTCAGACCTTAGAAGTTAGCGTAAATCTATACTCCGCCTCCTAGCTTCTAGGTAAGTAGTAGAGGCGCTCCTGTACTCGATTTCGATAGTTAGATAAAGCCTTTCGTTAGGTAGTTATCTAGCTAGCGCTTAACTACACGTAGCTCTATTAGTAAGAACAGTCTATTCCTTAAGAACAGTAGCTTACTTCCTAGTATTAGCTTGATTTTATAGTTGTATAATCTATATAGTAGTAGCGTATCTACCTCCTAGGGAAGAAAAGTCTCGAACGTATCGCGATACTCTACCGGTAGGCGTTTTAAGATATCCGCTACCGTTAGCTAGGGTTTGTTACTCTTCTTGAAGAATTTCCAAGTGTCCTTCTCTATAATCCTATAAATTGTCTCTACGTTACTCTAGAGGGTATTTACGAACTTATAGTACCGTTCTAGGAGTACCGAAGTATAGTCCTCTAGCGAGCCTTTATAGTTTAATATCCGCTTGTAAAAGTCGTCTAGTAGGGTATAGAGCGTAGCCCTCTCTTTATCCTTCTTCTCGTTTAGTATTGCTTGTTCTAGTTAGTTAACCGTTATACGTATTACCGTTATGCCCTTCTAGTAGTAGAAAAGTATAAAGTTTAGTACGTTTAGTATCTTAATGTCGTTCTTATTAATCGCCTTGTTATATAGTAGTAGCTTCGGGAGTCGTTTTAGTAGTAGCGGCGCCTACAGGTGCCTACGCCCGTTCACCTTTTTTACTAGTTATAGCCTCCTTATAAGCTTATTTGGAATAACTACCGCTCTCGATCCTAGCGAGGATAAGGTCTACTATAGTCCGTTCTCGAGCGCTCTTTAATAGCGTTGTAATAGGGATAACCTTCTCTTCCTCTTTTTCTATAGGTTCTCTAGACCTTAGTTATACTCCCTATCCTCTAGTTCCCCTTTATCTAGGACTTCCTTAACCGATGCTTAGTATTTCGTAGTGTTTTTTATAGTTGTAGGTTCTACAGTTGTAGGTTCTATAGTTATAGGCTTCGCTTACGGTACCGTTAGCTTGGTTATATATCCTAGTAAGTAACGTTACTCTTAGTAACGCTCCCTAAACGTAAGCTTTAGGTCTGCCTAGTTAATTGTTAGGT
>MU853425.1:278678-292097 GCA_033297235.1 Trichocladium antarcticum
AGGGTCTAAGCAAGGCTTAGAGCTCCCTGCTCGCCTAGGCGCGTAGCGGGGACATTGGCCTCTAGGAGTACCTGAATAGGGTGAACGTCCTAGAGATCACTACGCTGTACTGCGAGTACAGTAAGGGCAAAGAAACGATCGAACACCTAGTAGTATAGTATAAAGATCTACTAAAGTATAGAATATAGGAAGAGTTACAAATATAGTTACAACGGGATCTGTAGCTCGTCTTATAACAAGCTATATAGCTATATAAGAGCTTAGTAAAGGTGGTTATTAGCTAGTTAATGGATTCGGGGCGCCTAACGGAGTATAGCGTAGCTCGTAGGCTATAACTAGAAGCTACAATAGCCGCGAAAGCGGCTAAGAGTAGCGGAGAGGGTGCGGGAAGTGCCGAATCGAGCCGCTAAGGGAGATAGGGGCCACCTTTAACACGTAGTATAATGGATTTAAAGCGCTAAAGCAGAAGCGTAGACAGGGGTTTTCACCCGGCCCTCTGTTCAGGGGGTACGGTTTCCTTTGTATATAAACCAGTAGCAGGACCGGCGCGCTGTAAGGCATATCGGAGTACGAATAAATAAATAATATATAGGACTATAAGACTAGTAGGCTAACCGCGAAGCTTACGCTATAGTAGGAGGGCTCGTTCGAGGTTATAAAGGCCTTATTATACGTAGTAACTCTAAAGCTCCTAGCGAATATAACGATCTTCCTTATATTCTATATCTCGATAGTAAGGCGCTATCTATAGTAGGGAATAGCTAGCTAAGAGAGGGTTAACGACGATATAAGCGCTAACTATAGGTATATAGTTATATAGACTAAAGCCTTCTTCGCAAACAGGCCCGCACCAACTGGTACAGCAGCGCGCCAAAACGGCCAAAACCTACATCGCTAGAAAGCTCCCGACGTGCTCTATCTAACTATACCGGGTGTATCTACGCGCGAGACGCCGCGCAGGTGCTACAGGCGTAGGAAGATAGGGAAAACGAGCTACGTATAGCTCCTAGAAATCTTCTTCTATACCGCCTAGACCTACAACCTAGATCTATAGCGGATCTACCTAGCGCTAGCCCTAATAGCCTATACTAGACCTAGTATAGAGGTTAATAGCGACCTCCCCCCCTCTGCCCTCGCTACTAGGAGTACCCTACCTACCCTAAGAGGCCTATCCGAGTCCTGGTATAACGGACCCGAACCCCTCTGTAGAGCGCCCCTAAGCGGCCCCTATAACTACTAGCAGACCTACCGCTAACCCCCCTATTAACACTAATAGTAGTAGCACTAACCCCCCCCCCGCTGGTTACAACGCGGATTAGGCGATATTAAGGCTATACTTAATAGTATAGTCGCCCTAGTTAGCCTAAACAAGAAGAACATCGCCTAGGGAGTAGCGAGAGAGATCCTAGCTTAGGTATAGAGCGCTATTAACTAGCTATAGAGCGCTAAAGGAGGCCTAGAAGGCCTTAACTATATAACTATAAGGAAGATCGTTACTAAGGAAGTACGGGCCGCGCTTATAAGCGCCCTAGCTACTACGAGCGTAGGATAGGGTCCTAACCGCTCCTAGGTAACGATCGTAGCAGGAGCCCTAGCGCCCTAAGCGTAACCTATAAAGGCGATCCCCTAAAGGATCGCTAAGGAAATCCTTGTCCAAGGTAACGGCCTACTAGCTAACCTCGCGAAGAGAACCCCCCTAGAGATTATCTAGGCGATTAATAGCTAGTCTATGTAGCAGGGAGTAGTCGCTATAAGGAAGCTCCCTAGTAGGGACACTATTATTACCTTTAGGGATAAAGCAGCGAAGGAATAGTATACTAAGAATAACTAGTAGATCTACTAAGCGTTTAGGGAGTAGGTAAAGGAAGCCTGTAGAACCTTCGTAGTGCTCCTAAAGGGCCTAATAAGGTTAGAGATCTAGGGAGTTACTAAAGCGGAGTTCGCCTAGAGACTAGACTTCTATATAGTAAATATAGTTAAGTTTAGGATCTCTAGTAAGCTAGAGCTTATAAGAGCGACGGTACTAGTAACCTTTAAGGGCTAAGATAAGGTAAGAGTAGCGTATAACTTTAGAGTTATCTAGGATGTCTAAGTACTAGACTATAAACTATACTAGGTAGTACTTAAGCTAAAGTAGTACTTTAAGTACTAGAAGTAGGGATATATCTAGAGGTACTACCTAAAGGAACCCCTATATAGAAGATATAGGGTAAGGGCCTACGGAGTAGGAGGAAAGGAAGGAAAGGCCTAGTACCCTACCTACAAGGGCTACCTCCCGCTAAGGTACCTAGTATATAGTAGAAAGTACACTAGGTAGTTAAAGGAGTATAGGGAGAGGGTAAGAGTATAGGAAGGGGCTAAAGAAGCGTACTAGTATAGGCCTAGAACATTCGAACCTACTAGGCTAGAGCCTACGAAGCTACTGTTTGCGTTTATACGCTAAGGTATAGAGGAAGAGGATAGAGAGGGGTACTAGAGGGTCGGAGCGAAGAGACCTAGGTTCCTAATACTAAAAGGCTGCCCTATGTCACAGGCACAGCCTGTGTCATATGCCATATTATATGCTATACTATATAGTTAGCTAAGCACTCTGTAGCTAGAGGAGCGTAGCTCTATACTAGGTAGAGCTCGCCGCGTAGAGCCTTCAGCCCTCGCGAGCTCCTACGAAGGTTACACTATTGTACAACCTTGTTATATACGACCGTTATAGTAGGTTGTACCTTCAACTCGCGCGTGTAGCTAGTTAGACTGTTAGAGGTAGATCGAATACCTTAGACTAGCTAGAACGCTTCTTTTTTCCGATATACCGGACTTTGTTTAACCTCGACTACGTAGTACAAGTTAAAACAAGTACCCTACCCCTATTCACAGTCCGACGTATAGGATATCCGATATATAGGACCACCCCCTATAGAACTACCCTAACGAACTAGGATAATAGATAGGTTAGAAGATAGTAACAACATGCCGATGTAGGCGCTAGAGCAAGCTAGCCTGTTACGTACCGCCATTATACGCGAGTAGCTAAGAGCCGCGCTAGCGGAGTAGAAGGCGACACTCGCCGCGCTCGCTAATACCTAGGCAATAGCTAATAACGTAGTTACTAAGGGCAAGGCGCTCTACGAACAGCTTAAGGCCTAGAAGTATACGAACGCGGTAATCTCGAAGATACTCGAGGAGCAGAGACTAATAACCCTATAGACGCTCGAGGCGACAAGCGCTATACTAGCTAGAGGCGGTAAAGGTAGTAGCTAGCCGTTATACTAGTACCGTAATAAGGACAACCTAGCTACAATGTCCCTCCCCTACCCGATACCGTTTATAGGGGAGGAGAAGGATACTATTAAGCGGACTACCCTGTTTAACAACTAGTTAGATAAGGTCTGGGGGCGCTAGAGAATACGCCCTTGCGAGTTCTTAACCGAGCGTACGAAGATCCTATACGTTAAGGCAATGCTCGGTAGTAACGCAAGCTACGCGGTTAAGTCGAAGCTCTAGACAATCGAGAACTACCTAGATAATAATAGGCGCTAGTACTAAAAGACTAGGACTAAGTTCCTAAACGACCTTAAGAAGCGGTATATAACCTATAACGTCGCTATAGTAGCTACGAACTAGCTCTATATACTTATCTAGGAGAATAAGTTCGCGAACTTTAATAACTTCCTAATGGAGTTCTTGAACCTAGCTAACACTACTAATATCGAGAGCGTAATATAGGTCCGTATATTTAGAGAACGGATCTTAGCCTACCTTTCGGCTATATTTATATTGTAGGTTAGGCTACTAGCGTCGGACGACTTCGACGCGTAGGCCAAGATAGCCTAGACCCTATCTACGAACTTAGATACAGAGGACTTTAGGAAGAAGATCTATAGTAGCAACGGCGCGCTCGCTATATATTACAGCAGCGGTAGCGGGGGTACCGGGAGAGCCTAGGATCCTAACGCTATAGAAATCAACGCCGTTACCCTAGCCGCGCTTACACTGTAAGAAAAGGAGCGCCGTAGGGCTAGCGGCCTATACTTTAAGTGCAGCGCCAGCGACTATATCTTAAGGTATTGCCGGGCTGGCCAAGGAGGCCGTAGTAGCTATAGCGGCTAGCCGTAGCGCGGAGGCGCGTAGGGCTATAGCGGCGCGTAGGGCTATAGCGGGGTATAGGGCTACGGCGGCGCGTAAGGCTATAGTAGGGCGTAGGGCTACGGCGGAGCGTAGGGCTACGGCGGAGCGTAGGGCTATAGCAGCGTATAGAGATAGTAGCAGCCTTAGGGATAGTAGCAGCCTACTTAGCAAGGCTTCGGTCAAGCCCCCTTTAGGGGCCTCCTAGCTCGCGGCGGTATAAGCGGCCGCGCTAGGGCCTATTAGAGAGGTCGAGGCGGGCTCGCTATACGTTTTACAGACGCCCCTAACTAGAGCGGTTTTGTCGTTAGGGAGGTGGACGAGCAGGAGGACTACGGCGCTTACTAGAGTATAGAGCAACCCCCTAGTTTCGGCTTCACGTATAACGACTAGGGAAACAAGGAGCTCCTATAAACTATCGCTTATAGGAGGGGTACTACTAGCCATAGGAGAGATAGGGAGATAGTTTAGTTATTAGTACTATAGGTAGTAGCGCTAAATCTATTCTTTTATTATTGTACCTAGCGGTTAGTAGGCGCAATGTAGAGTATATAGCACTTGTAGATTTAGGTTATATAGGTCTAGCGGAACGGCGGAAAAAACTTTCTTCGCAAACAGGCCCGCACCAACTGGTGCAGCAGCGCGCCAAAACGGCCGAAACCTACATCGCTAGAAAGCTCCCGACGAGCTCTATCTAACTATACCGGGTGCATCTACGCGCGAGACGCTGCGCAGGTGCTGCAGGCGTAGGAAGATAGGGAAAACGAGCTACGTACGGCTCCTAGAAATCTTCTTCTATACCGCCTAGACCTACAACCTGGATCTACAACGGATCTACCTAGCGCCGGCCCTAATAGCCTATACCGGACCTAGCATAGAGGTCGATAGCGACCTCCCCCCCCCTGCCCCCGCTACTAGGAGTACCCTACCTGCCCTAAAAGGCCTATCCGAGTCTTGGTATAACGGACCCGAACCCCCCTATAGAGCGCCCCCGAGCGGCCCCTACAACTACTAGCAGACCTACCGCTAACCCCCCCGTTAACACTAACAGTAGTAGCACTAACCCCCCCCTCGCTAGGAACAACGCGGATTAGGCGACATTAAGGCTATACTCGATAGTATAGTCGCCCTAGTTAGCCTAAACAAGAAGAACATCGCCTAGGGAATAGCGAGAGAGATCCTAGCCTAGGTATAGAGCGCTATTAACTAGCTATAGAGCGCTAAAGGAGGCCCGGAAGGCCTTAACTATACGACTATAAGGAAGATCGTCGCCGAGGAAGTACGGGCTGCGCTTACGAGCGCCCTAGCTACTACGAGCGTAGGGCAGGGTCCTAACCGCTCCTAGGCAACGATCGCGGTAGGAGCCTTAGCGCCCTAAGCGCAACCTGTAAAGGCGATCCCCTAAAGGATCGCTAAGGAAATCCTTATCCGAGGTAACGGCCTGCCAGCTAACCTCGCGAAGAGAACCCCCCTAGAGATTATCTAGGCGATTAATAACTAGTCTATATAGAAGGGAGCAGTCGCTATAAGGAAGCTCCCTAGCAGGGACACTATTATTACCTTTAGGGATAAAGTAGCAAAGGAATAGTATACTAAGAATAACTAGTAGATCTACTAAGCATTTAGGGAGTAGGCGAAGGAAGCCTGCAGGACCTTCGCGGTACTTCTAAAGGGTCTAATAAGGTTAGAGATCTAAGGAGTTACTAAAGCGGAGTTCACCTAGGGACTAGATTTCTATATAGTGAATATAGTTAAGTTTAGGATCCCTAGTAAGCCGGAGCTTATAAGAGCGATAGTACTAGTAACCTTCGAGAGCTAAGACAAGGCAAGAGTAGCGTGCGACTTTAGAGTTATCTAGGACGCCTAAGTACTAGACTACGAACCGTACTAGGTAGCGCTCGAGCCGAAGCAATGCTTTAAGTACTAGAAGTAGGGATATATCTAGAGGTACTACCTAAAGGAACCCCTATATAGAAGATATAAAGCAAGGGCCTATAGAATAGGAGGAAAGGAAGGGGAGGCCTAGTACCCTACCTACAAAGGCTACCTCCCACTAAGGTGCCTAGCGTACAGCGGAAAGTACACTAGGTAGTCGAAGGAGTATAGGGAGAGGGTAAGAGCGCGGGAGGGGGCTAAGGAAGCGTACTAATATAGGCCTAGAACATTCGAACCTACTAGACCGGAGCCCGCGAAGCTACTGTTTATACTTATACGCTAAGGCGTAGAGGAGGAGGATAGGGAGGGATACTAGAGGGTCGGAGCGAAGAGGCCTAGGTTCCTAATACTAAAAGGTCGCCTTACTATAGTAAGTAAAGACATATTATAGAGCTAACTATAGTTCGGCCTAGCTATAGCCCTATTCGCGTCGGGACCGCCGCTACTGTAGTAATAGCGCCGGGGATCCTAAGGATCCTAGGCGGAACCCCCGAGCGCCTAGGAAGTGCCTGATATATAGGCTACTAGTATCCTAAGTATATAGAACACCTAGCCCTAGGGTCTACTAGTAGCGGCAACTATCCCCCTAACCTAAAACGAGCTAGAGGACGAAGGTATAGCTAGCGGAGAGGATAATCTTTAAAACTATACTCTAGAACACTAGAGGCGTAAAGTAGAATATAGAGATTCTACTAGAGGAGGCGGAGTTCGATATAATCGCGGTCTAGGAACTATAGCTTAGTAAGTAGGGGGTAGCCTACTGCCCCTGGAGCTTACGGTACTACCTAGTCTATATACAATAGGGAAAAGCGGCGATATACGTATATAAGAAGTTCAATATTAGATAGTAGGAATATAAGGCGAGCGCGTAGTAATGTAGGGTATAGTTCCTAGAGCTAGGGAGGAGGGGTCTAGAGCTCTAGTTAGTATATAACAACTATATAGTAGATAAGACTATCCTAAAGAGCCTCCTAGCCTATCGGGGCCTAGCCTACGCTATAATCCTAGCGGGAGACTTTAACCTCTAGAACCTAGTCTAGGACAAGTTCGGGTAATATAAGAGGAAGTCTAAGAAGCTTCTTAAGTTAGCTTATGAATAGGACCTAAGCCTATAAACCCTATAGGGTATAGTTATAAGAACCCCTATAGGAGAGCAAAGGGGTAAGACGTTAATAATTAACTATATCTAGGCCTTAATAAACCTAACGATAATATATTTAGGAAAGAAGATTAGGGGAGGATCGGACTACTACCTATAGGTACTTAAAGTAAAGCTTAATAGCCTATTCCTAAGGGGGAAGGCGCTAGAAGGGTAGAACTAGAAGAAGGTCTTAGAGAAGCTAATAAAGGCAGAGGTAGCGTACCTACTATTAAGGATACGGCTTAACGATAGAGGACTAGAGGGACTAAAGGCACGGATTAAGATAAGAAAGGGGCTAGAGGAGGTGTTCGAAGAGCTAGCTATAGAGCTGATAGCTATTGCCTATATAATAGCCCCTAGAAAGAAGGAGTTAAAGGGGAGGAGCTCCCTATAGTAGATAGGTAAGGTAGAGGAGGTGTCGAAGGTAGTAAAGGAGGTAGAGAGGGAGCTCTAGAGGACCCTTACGTAGTTCTATAAGGAGAAGCTTAATAAGAAGTAAAAAGAGCTAGTAATAGAAATAGTAGAGGAAAAGAGGTACTTCTAGAGGAAGACGATCGAGGAAGCTAGGGAGGAGACCCTATAGTAGCTTAAGCGATAGGCAAGGCTTAGGAGCTTCCTCCCCCCTAAGCCGCTAAAGCTCCTAGCTCTAAAGGGCCTAGATAGTAGCTTAGATCTAATAACGTACTAGAATAAGGCGGAAGCGCTCGCGAAGAAGTTCTTCCTAAGCCTAGGGGTAGACTTTAGCGATATCTAGGACCTAGACCTTAAGGAGGAGTAGGAACAGGGGTTTAAGGTCTAGAAGCTTATAAGCTTCCTAGTAATAGAAGCGGTATAGGATAAAGCGAGCTTATAGAAGGCCCTAGGGGAGGATATACTCCTAATAAGATTCCTAAAGGTATATAGCTAACCGCTAAGCTAGATCCTTACAGCCCTAACTATAAGGTACCTATAGCTAGCGTAGTTCCTAGCTACGTTTAAGGGAGCTAAAACGGTAGTCCTATAGAAGCTAGGAAAGACATCTAATATATACTATACCCTAGGAGGTTACTACCCTATTACGCTACTCCTAACTATAGGGAAGGTAATCAAGGTAGTAGTAGCAAGAAGGATTATAGTAGTAGTAGAGGTCTATAGGCTACTCCCTACTAAGTAGATAGGTAACTAGGCAAGTAGATCGACCAAGCTAGCGGTCTAACTAGTTATAGCTTAGGTCTAGGAGGTATAGCGCTAAAGCGCCTTAGTATCCCTCCTATAACTAGATATCGCTAAAGCCTTCGATATAGTTAACTACGTTAGGCTACTAGCTACGCTCTAGGAGCGTAGCTACCTAAAGTAGATAGTACTCTAGGTATAGGAATAGCTAATAGACAGGGTCGCGATCCTTTACTTCGATAGGAAGGTAATAGACAATATCCTAGTTATAGCAAGGGTACCCTAGGGGTCCCTCCTATTACCTATCCTATTTATCTTATATATTATATTACTATATAAGGACCTAAGGAGAGGGTACCTACACCTTAGTATAGCAGGCTTTACTAACGATACGAACCTACTAGTATTTAGAAAGTTAGCTAAGGTAAACGTCTACTAACTTAAGCGAGCGTAGGGAACCTGCCTAAAGTAGGTAGGAACGTAGGGAATAGCGTTTATAGTATAGAAGTATAAACTAATCTACTTTAATAAGAACTAAAGGTAGTAGCTAGACCTAGCTAAGCTCGCCCTTCTAGATAGAGGTAGGTATATAGATATTAAACTAGTTAAGTCCGCTAGGTTCCTTAGGGTCTAGCTAGACTAGAAGCTCTTATAGCAAGCGCATCGCGGCGCGGTTAAGAAGAAGCTTGCTACCTAGGAGTTCGCACTAACGAGGATCGCGGCGAAGATATAGGGCCCGAGTGTAACGGTCGTATACAACAAGGTTGCACAACAGTGCAACCTTCGTGGGAGCTCGCGAGGGCTGAAGGCTCTACGCGGCGAGCTCTACCTAGTGTAGAGCTACGCTCCTCTAGCTACAGGGTACTTAGCCAACCATATAGTATAGCATATGACATGGCATATGACATAGGCTATACCTGTAACACTACCCTCCCTCTCTAAACAAGCCCCCTATATAAAAATAGCCCCCTATCCTAGGTGCTTGTATCTGGAGTTAGAGTTATCTTAGCGCCTACCCTAGCGCTATGCCTTCCTTCTCCGCGTCTACGATAGCGGGCCCGGAAGCTCGGGGTACGTATCGTAGAACTCCTAGATAGCGTTATTACAGCCGCGTAGATCCGTTACAGGTTGCTAAGTCGGGTTGTTGTAACCTTCCTACTTAACTTGGTACTACTAGCGACCGTTCGCCGCCTTGCCGAACCCTACGATCCTCTCGAACCTCTACTCTACTATATCTTCGCCTTCGTTAGTCCGTGTAACTACGTGCCCGCGGTTAGCGCTTATATCGTTATTAACCCTCTCTTAGCTAGCTAGCCCTTACCCTAGGTAGCGCCTTACTCTTAAGATATAGAACGTAGGGAAGATTGTTATATTCGCTAGGAGCTTTAGAGTTACTACGTATAACGAGGCCTTTGTAACCTCGAACGGGCCCTCCTACCGCGGCGCAAGCTTTATAGTTAGCCTACTAGTCTTGTAGTTCTATATATCGAGCATCGCCCTATCGCTAACGCGGTACTACGGCGTATCCTCCCTATAGCGGTTCGCGTTCTATTTGTAGCGGTCCTATAACTGCTCTACTAGCGCTATAACCTTCCCGAGGATCGCCCTAAAGCGGTCCGCGAGCTTAGATACCTAGAAAAACTCCCGCTTCTACTACTCTAAGATGTTCGGTAGGTACAGCTTCGACGGCTCTACGCCTATCCTAGGGTTAAAGCTATAATTCGCGAAGGACGGTAATACGCCTGTCGTCTCGGAGACTATATTATTCTCTATAAACTCTACTAGGGGGAGCTAGTTAACCTAGTTATCCTACGCCTAGTCGATATATAGCTATAGGTACTGCTCTAGTTCTACGTTAATCCGCTCTATCTAGCCGTTCGTCTAGGGGTAGAACGCTAATAAGGGTTTTAGGGTAATCGTAAGGCGCGCCGACAGCGCCCTCTAGAACCCTAAAACGAACTATATACCTCTATCCGATATAATCGTCTCTAGTACGCTATAGAGCGAGTATATACGCTTAATAAACCGGTTAGCTAGCTCGTTAGCCTCTAGTGTCGCTATTATAATAAAGTAGCGTATCTTCGTAAGCCGGTTAACTACTACTACTACATACCTAAACTCCTACCCCCTCCGTTTATATAGCGGGAGCAGTATAATATAGTCTACTAATATATCTCGCTACGGCGCTAACGGTAGCGGGAGCGGCTTAAGGAACCCTATAGGCTTCGAGTAGGGGTTCTTCGTCTTAAAGTATAGTATATAGGCTCCTACGAACGTCCTTACTAATACGCTTATCCCTAGCTACTAGTAGACCCTATTTATTAGGTCGAGTATCTTTGTCCTCTCTAGGTACCTGCCGGGCCCTAACGCGTATATCCAGTAGATAAGCTATAAATAGAGCTCTATATCGCCTAGGTTGATTATTAGCCTACTACGGTAGAACGCCTTACCCGAGACTAACTTATACTTAGCGAATAGTACTTTTAGCTCCCGCTTGATCTTACTTAGCTAGGCGCGTACCTCCTAGTTACTAAGCGCCTCTATTACGTCTGCTATAAACGGCGAGGTTACGTAGCTCTCTACAATAAGGTCGTTAACGTAGCGCGAAACGTTAAGGCTAAAGAGCTCTAGTATCTCGCCTAGTAGCTTAACGTTGTATTTACTACTAAAGGTCTCTAGGTCGAACTTGCTCGGGTCGATTAGAGGGCGCCGCCTATTCTATAGCCTATTATCTTTAACGTCTTTTAGTATAAACTCTAGCTTCCTGCTAAGCGCGTCGGGGCGGCCGTTTGCCGTGCCTAGGCGGTAGATAATCTAGAAGTTAAAGCGCGACAAGAACTCTAACTAGCGTATATAGCGTAGTAATAGCTACTTCGTTATACTAAAGGTCTATAGGTTCTTATAATCTATAATAATATCAAACCTTTTAGCTATACCTTCGAGCTTAGGGCGCTATTCCTTAAGCGCTTTAACGATCGTAAGGAGCTCCTTATTATAGATGTTATAGTTACACTTAGCTATAGTATACTTCGCTAAGAAGTAAGTAACTAGATATAACTCGCTATTATCCCCCTCCTATAGTAGCGCTCTACTTACTAACTAGTCTAATGTATTAACTTCTACTACTACTTGTTTCTCCTAGTTATATATCCGTAGTACCGGTGCTATAATAAAGTATACCTTTAGGCGCTAGAAAGCTACCTTGTACTACTCGGACTACTCCTAGTTTACTGTCTTCTTTGTAAGCTCGTATAGCGGCTATACGTAGCTCGAAAAACCTCGTATAAATCGGCGGTAGAAGTTCGCGAACCCTAAGAACCGCTAGAGGTACCTCCTTATCTCCGGAGCCTCCTAATTACGTACCGCTTCGACCTTATCTAGGTCTATCTTAATACCCCTAGGCGTAATAATAAGCCCTAGGTACTTCGTCCGCTTCGTATAGAATTCGCACTTGTCGATATCTACCTATAGGCCTATATCGATTATATTCTTTAGTACCTCCCTAACTTACTTAATATACTCCTTAAGCATACTAGAGTAGACTAGGATATTATCTAGGTACGCCGTTACGTAGTTATCTAGAGCGTTATAGAGGATGTTATTTACGTAATACTAGAAGGTAGCGGGCGCGCCCTATAGGCTAAACGGCGTAACTAGCGTCTTATATAGGCCAAATCTTATAATGAACACTATAAGCTACTTATAGCCTAGTACTACGCGTACTTGGTTGAACGCTGCGATTACGTCGAGCTTTGTGAAGATCTTCGCCTTATAGATAGAGTCTAGGGTCTCCTAGATTAGTAGGATAGGGTACTAGCTCTTTAGCGTTACGTTGTTAATGCTATAGTAGTTGACGTAGATCCTAATACCTCCGCCTAGCTTCTAGGCTATAAGGATAGGCGACGAGGCGCTCGAGCGTAAGGGCTGGATAAACCCCTTCGCGAGGTTATTGTCGAGCTAGCGCTTTAGTATATGTAGCTCTATTGGCAATATCGGGCGGTTCCTTAAGTACGGGACTATACTCCTTAGGAGTAGCTCGATCCTATAGTTATATATACGGTAGGGGGGTAAGATATTAGCGTCCTATAGGATAAAGGCAGCTACTAGGTCTTAGTATTCCTTTAGTAAGCGCGCCTTAATCTTGTCTAGAGTAGGCGCTAGTCTATCCGCCTTATTAAAGAACTTCTTAGAATCCTCCTCTATAATCTTATTAAGCTTCTCGTCCCCTTTAGCGAGCGCGTCGATAAAGCTATAGAACCTTGCTAGGAGTATCGACTTCGCGTACTCTAGTATACTCTCTCGACTTAGTAGGTCCTTAAAAAACTACTTAGGTAGAACTAGTATATAGTCTCTCTTCTTAGCCTCTACCGCTCTCTCTAGCTCGTCTATTATAGTCTATATAACTACTATACCCTTCTATTAGTATACTACTAGGAAGCTCGCTCCGTTCAGGATCTTTACGTTATTCTAGCGGATCTTCCCCTATACTTAACTAAGCGGGGGCGGGGCGTAGGGGGGGGAATAGAGTCCAGGGGGTAGTCTCCTAGCGCCGGCCACTGCCTTTACTAGCCTTGGTAATATAGAAGGCGGCGCTTCGACCGGTACGCCTATCGCTCCTAGCGGTACGAGCGTCCCCTGTAGGTCGGCCTACGCGCCTCCCTAGGACGCGGATCTCTACCGTCTACGGGCCCGCCTCTGCCTATTGGACCGCCTAGCTCTTTTATAGTTAGAGAGCTTGCTTGTAGCGATAGCGACCTTATTGTTGTTACTAAAGGTACTATAGTCGTTGTCTTTAGGTACGTCCTCTACCGTTATATAGTACTGCTCGCTATTCCTAGGGGGTAGGGGTGCCTCTAGCTAGCCTACCTACTAAGCAACCTAGCTCCTAATATACTCTAGTAGGTACCTCCTATAGTAGTACTCTGTAAATTCGAGCTATAGGGTCTCCTCGTCGATCTATAGGTTATATTTCTATAGCTATAGGAGGCCTAAGATTACTAGGGTCTCCTTTATAAGCGTTGTAACGAAGCACACCAGGGTCTTCTAGTAGTCGCTAACGACTAGCGTAAGCG
>MU853425.1:295983-310070 GCA_033297235.1 Trichocladium antarcticum
GAGCCTTCGATATAGTTAACTACGTTAGACTACTAGCTACGCTCTAGGAGCTCGGCTACCCGAAGTAGATAGTACTCTAGGTATAGGAATAGCTGACGGACAGGGTTACGATCCTCTATTTCGACAGGAAGGCAACAGATAATATCCTAGTTATAGCGGGGGTACCCTAGGGGTCCCCTTTATTACCCGTCCTATTTATCTTATATATTGCATTACTATACAAGGACCTAAGGAGAGAGTACCTACACCTTAGTATAGCAGGCTTTGCCGACGATACGAACCTACTAGTATTTGGAAAGTCGGCCGAGGTGAACATCCGCTAACTCGAGCGAGCGTAGGGAACCTGCTTGAAGTAGGCGGGAACGTAGGGAATAGCGTTTATAGTGTAGAAGTACGAACTAATCCACTTCAATAAGAACCAAAGGTAGTAGCTAGACCTAGCTAAGCTCGCCCTCCTAGATAGAGGTAGGTATATAGATATTAGACTAGTTAAGTCCGCTAGGTTCCTTAGGGTCTGGCTAGACTAGAAGCTCTTATAGCAAGCGCACCGCGGCGCGGTCAAGAAGAAGCTCGCTACCTAGGAGTTCGCGCTAACGAGGATCGCGGCGAAAACGTAGGGCCCGAGCCTCGCGAAGGCCTAGAAGGTATATACGAAGTGTATAAAGAGCGTAGTAGTATACGGAGCGGCGAGCTACTACGTCCTAACTATAGTCGGCAAGGGGAGCGAGCTAAAGGGGATAGCCGAGAAGCTAGCGAAGGACTAGAGTAGGGGCCTCTACGTAGTAGCAGGAGGCTATAGAACTACGCTAATTAGGTACCTAGAGACGGAGGCCTAGGTCCTACTAGTAGACCTCTACCTGAACAAGCGGCTAGCCGACTTTAAAGCTAGGATATACAAACTACTCCTCTAGTTAGGGGAGGGACTAGGGTACCCCCTAGTTATAGTAGCGAGCTTGATTTAGGAGGCGTGTACCAAGCTATTTAGGAGGTTCTAGAAGAGGAGTAGGAGGACGCGAGGGAAGAAGCCTAGGCTAGGCCTATAGGGGCTAATAGCGGTCGAGAGAGTAGTAGCTATAGTAAACAAGTAGGCTAAGCAAAAGTAGAAGATAGGGAAGCTAAAGAACAAGACCCTCGATACGGATAAAGTAGTGGAACTCGCCTAGCAGGAGCGTAAGATAGCGGCCCGGGAGAGGCGCGCCGCGCTTGTAACGAGGGCAAGAAGACCTATATACCGCTTAGCAGACAAGGACCCCCTGGTATAACTATTTACAGACCTTGCCCTTAAGAGACACAAGGGTCTAAGCAAGGCTTAGAGCTCCTTGCTCGCCTAGGCGCGTAGCGGGGACATTAGCCTCCGGGAGTACCTAATCAGGGTGAACGTCCTAGAGATTACTACGCTATACTACAAGTGCAGCAAGGGAAAAGAAACGATCGAACACCTAGTAGTATAGTATAAAGATCCACTAAAGTATAGAACCTAGGAGGAGTTACAAATACGGTTACAACGGGATCTGTAGCTCGTCTTGCAACGAGCTATATAGCCGTATAAGAGCTTAGCAAAGGTAGTCATTAGCTAGTTAATAGATTCGGGGCGCCTGACGGAGTATAGCGTAGCTCGCAGGCTACAACTAGAAGCTGCGATAGCCGCGAAAGCGGCTAAGAGCAGCGGAGAGGGTACAGGAAGTGCCGAATCGAGCCGCTAAGGGAGATAGGGGCTACCTTTAACACGTAGTATAATAGATTCAAAGCGCTGAAGCAGAAGCGTAGGCAGGGGTTTTTACCCGGCCCTCTGTTCAGGGGGTACGGTTTCCTTTGTATATAAACCAGTAGCAGGACCGGCGCGCCGTAAGGCATATCGGAGTACAAATAAATAAATAAATATATACTCTATATTGCGCCTACTAACTGCTAGGTACGATAATAAGAGAATAGATTTAGCGCTATTGCCTATAGCACTAATAACTAAACTATCTCCCTATCCCTCCTACGGCTAGCGGTACCCCTCCTATAAGCGACAGTTTATAGGAGCTCCTTGTTTCCCTGGTCGTTATATAAGAAGCTAAAACTAGGGGGTTGCTCTATACTCTAGTAAGCGCCGTAGTCCTCCTGCTTGTCTACCTCCCTAACGACAAAACCGCTCTAGTTAGGGGCGTCTATAAAACAAATAGCGAGCCTACCTTAACCCCTCTAATAGGCCCTAGCGCGGCCGCTTATACCGCTATAAGCTAGGAGGCCCCTAGAGGGGGCTTGACCGAAGCCTTGCTAAGTGGGCTACTGCTATCCCTGAGGCTATTGCTATCTCTGCGCGCCGCCGTGGCCCTGCGCTCCGCTGTAGCCCTACGCTCCGCCTTGGCCCTACGCCCTGCTATAGCCTTGCGCGCCGCTATAGCCCTATGCCCTGCTATAGCCCTACGCGCCGCCGTAGCCCTATACCCCGCTATAGCCCTACGTACCGCCGTAGCCCTACACGCCTCCGCGCTACGGCTAGCCGCTACAGCTACTACAGCCTCCTCGGCCGGCCCGGTAATACCTTGAGATATAGTCGCTAGCGCTGTACTTGAAGTATAGGCCGCTAGCCCTACGGCGCTCCTTTTCTTACGGTGTAAGCGCAGCCAGGGTAACAGCGTCGATCTCTATAGCGTCGGGATCCTAGGCTCTCCCGGTACCCCCGCTACCGCTGCCGTAATATATAGTAAGCGCGCTGTTGCCACTGCGGATCTTCTTCCTAAAGTCCTCTATATCTAAGTTCGTAGATAGGGTCTAGGCTATCTTAGCCTACGCGTTAAAGTCGTCCGACGCCGGTAGCCTAACCTACGACGTAAACGTAGCCGAGAGGCGGGCTAAGATCTGTTCTCTAAATATATAGACCTACGTCGCGCTCTCGATATTAGCGGTGTCGGCTAGGTTCGAGAACTCCGTTAGGAAGTTGTTAAAGTTCGCGAACTTGTTCTCCTAGACGAGTATATAGAGCTAGTTCGTAGCTACTATAGTAACGTCGTAGGTTATATACCGCTTCTTAAGGTCGTTTAGGAACTTAGTCCTAGTCTTCTAGTACTAGCGCCTATTGTTATCTAGGTAGTTCTCGATTATCTAGAGCTTCGACTTAACTGCGCGGCTCGCGTTACTACCAAGTATTGCCTTAGCGTATAGGATCTTCGTACGCTCGGTCGAGAACTTACAAGGGCGTGTTCTCTAGCGCCCCTAGACCTTATCTAACTAGTTGTTAAACAGGGTAGTCCGCTTAATAGTATCCTTCTCCTCCCCTATAAACGGTATTAGGTAGAGGAGGGATATTGTAGCTAGGTTGTCCTTGTTACGGTACTAGTATAATAGCTAGCTACTACCTCTACTACCTCTAGCTAGTGTAGCGCTCGTTGCCTCGAGCGCCTATAGGGTTATTAGTCTCTGCTCCTCGAGTGTCTTCGAGATTACTACGTTCGTATGCTTCTACAACTCGAGCTATTTATAGAGCGCCTTACCCTCGGTAACTACGTTATTAGCTATCGCCTAGGTGTTAGCGAGCGCGGCGAGTGTCGCCTTCTGCTCCGCTAGCGCGGCTCTTAGCTACTCGCGTATAATAGCGGCACGCGACGGGCTAGCTTGCTCTAGCGCCTATATCGGTATATTGTTACTATCTTCTACCCTATCTATTATCCTAGTTCGTTAGGGTAGTTCTATAGGGGGTGGTCCTATACGTCGGATATCCTATACGTTAGACTGTAAATAGGGGTAGGGTGCTCGTTTTAACTTGTACTACGTAGTTAAGGTTAAATAAAGTCCGGTACGTTGGAAAAAAGAAGCGTTCTAGCTAGTCTAAGGTGTTCGATCTACCTCTAACGGTCTAACTAGCTACGCGCGCGAGTTGAAGGTGCAACCTACTATAACGGTCGTATATAACAAGGTTACACAATAGTGTAACCTTCGTAGGAGCTCGCGAGGGCTGAAGGCTCTACGCGGCGAGCTCTACCTAGTGTGGAGCTACGCTCCTCTAGCTACAGGGTGCTCAGCCAACCATATAGCATGGCACATGACATGGCACATGACACAGGCTGTGCCTGTGACACCGAGCCTCGCGAAGGCCTAGAAGGTATATACAAAGTATATAAAGAGCGTAGTAGTATATAGAGCAGCGAGCTACTATATCCTAACTATAGTTAGTAAGGGGAGCGAGCTAAAGGGGATAGCTAAGAAGCTAGCGAAGGACTAGAGTAGGGGCCTCTATATAGTAGTAGGAGGCTATAGAACTACGCTAATTAGGTACCTAGAGACAGAGGCCTAGGTCCTACTAGTAGACCTTTACCTAAACAAGTAGCTAGCTAACTTCGAACCTAGTATATATAAACTACTTCTTTAGTTAGGGGAGGGACTAGGGTACCCTTTAGTTATAGTAGTAAGCTTAATCTAGGAAGTATATACTAAGCTATTTAGGAGGTTCTAGAAGAGGAGTAAGAGGGTATAAAGGAGGAAGCCTAGGCTAGGCCTATAGGGGCTAATAGTAGTTAAGAGAGTAGTAGCTATAGCGGACAAGTAGGCTAAGTAAAAGTAGAAGATAAGGAAGCTAAAGAACAAGACCTTCGATATAGATAGAGTAGTGGAACTTACCTAGTAGGAGCGCGAGATAGCGGCCTAGGAAGGGCGCGCCGCGCTCGTAACAAGAGCAAGAAGACCTACGTACCGCTCGGCAGATAAGGACCCCCTAATATAACTATTTATAGACCTTGCTCTTAAGAGATATAAGGGTCTAAGCAAGGCTTAGAGCTCCCTACTTGCCTAGGCGCGTAGCGGGGACATTAGCCTCTAGGAGTACCTAAATAGGGTAAACGTCCTAGAGATTACTACGCTATACTATAAGTATAGCGAGGGTAAAGAAACGATCAAGTACCTAGTAGTATAGTATAAAGATCTACTAAAGTATAGAACCTAGGAAGAGTTATAAATATAGTTACAACAGGATCTATAGCTTGTCTTATAACGAGCTATATAGCTATATAAGAGCTTAGTAAAGGTAGTTATTAGCTAGTTAATAGATTCGAGGCGCCTAATAGAGTATAGCGTAGCTTATAGGCTATAACTAGAAGCTACAAAGGCTATAAAAGCAGCTAAGAGCAGCGGAGAGGGTGCAGGAAGTACCGAACCGAGCCGCTAAGTGTAACGGTCGTATACAACAAGGTTGCACAACAGTGCAACCTTCGTGGGAGCTCGCGAGGGCTGAAGGCTCTGCGCGGCGAGCTCCACCTAGTGTGGAGCCACGCTCCTCTAGCTACAGAGTGCTCAGCCAACCACATGGCATGGCACATGACATGGCACATGACACAGGCTGTGCCTGTGACACTAAGGGAGACAGGGGCTATCTTTTATATATAGTATAATGGATTCAAAGCGCTGAAGCAGAAGCGTAGGTAGGGGTTTTTACCCGGCCCCCTGTTCAGGGGGTACAGTTTCCTTTGTATATAAACCAGTAGCAGGACCTGCGCGCCGTAAGGCATATCGGAGTACGAATAAATAATAAATAATATATAGCCTAATAAGGGCAAAGACATAGTAGAGTAGAGGTTTAAGAGGATTGTAGGGTTTAGTAAAGTAGCAAATAGCTATTAGTAGTACTAAGTTAAGTAGGAAGGTTATAATAACTTAACTTAGTAACTTATAACGGATCTACGTAGCTATAATACCGCTATCTAGCAGTTCTATAATATATACCCTAAGCTTCTAGGCCTACTATCGTAGACGTAGAGGAGGAAGGCGTAGCGCTAGGCAAGGCGCTAAGATAACTCCAAATAGGGAGATAACTCCGAATGCAAGTATCTAGGATTAGCGGCTATTTTTATATAGAGGGCTTGTTTAGAGAGGGAGGGTAGTGTTATAGGTATAGCCTATATTATATACTATATTATATACTATACTATATGGTTAGCTACGCACCCTGTAGCTAGAGGAGCGTGGCTCTACACTAGGTGGAGCTCGCTACGTAGAGCCTTTAGCCCTCGCGAGCTCCTACGAAGGTTGCACTGTTGTGCAACCTTGTTGTATACGACCATTACACTCTGGATATATGTCTCCCTATATTTAGAGGAAGGCGAACAAGATTACGATAAAACATGTACCTAGAGGCAAAGGGAAGGCTTGGAGCTAAAAGTATTAAATTTAAAGGGGGGAGTTATATCTCCTAAGACTATTGTCGTCTGCCTAAGTAGGCGGACTAACTAGCTATATATATGACTATAAAACAACGTATAGCGCTACAAGCGGTTAAAAAACGAAAAATCTACTATGAATGCCCCCTTGTTCTAGCTAAGAGCTGTCTGCCCTAGTTCAATAGCTAGTAGGCGGGTTTAGATATAGGGTCTCGTTAAGGTATGATCTTAGCGACCTGCTATAGTCCACTGATCTTAGCTAAGATAGGTATATACTAGACTAAGTTCAGTAGGTACTAAACTTAGTCTAGCTAGCCGCTAAACCTAACTAGCAATAGTTAAAATTAGATTCTATGAGATTGTACTATAGTATAATTGATTTTTGTTATTATAGGATAGTTTAGATTTAACTTTGTAAAAACAAGGAACTAAAGATTATATTATAACTAATAGATGTAACTACGTTCTAATTAGTTAGGATCTACATTAGTATATTATCGAATTTATATAACGCGACGTTAGGTTATATATATCAAAGAATCTCTAGCTATTAACCCTACTTTAGCAATTCGAGCCTTCGACCTCCTATTTCTAGCATCTTGCCGCTAGCCTAGCTAGGTATTCTCCTTTAGCTGCTTCGTAGCTAGGGGGTATGTCACGACCTAGCTAGCCCCTATCTCTACAGTCCGCTCCAATTAGATGCTTCGCACCTACTTAGCGCCCCGTTTTCCATTTCCTGTTTTATATAGCTGTTGGATATACCACAAAATAGACAGTCTTACGCATAAGTGTGAAAGAATAGGTTGTTATTGGCCAAAGTGGTAATTCTTCCACTTGGCTGGTCAGATTTGATTGAACTCTGTGGAACTAGAAGCAGGATCTTGTCGGGGGATACCCAAGACCCCCATTAAACCGCCCAGGCCACCCATAGCTAACAATAGCTTAGCGTAGCATGAGCTATTGCATACCCAAGCTATACCTGCCTATTACCGGGGCTTAATCCAATATACCCCCTTAGATCTGCCGCAAGGCTAATCTAAACTAGTAGCGATCTAAATCGTAGTATTGTCCTTCCTTTAGTCCTACTCCTAGCTCATTTCCATATCCGACCAAAACTCGTTGGTATTATAGTATATAGCTACGCGGTTGTTAGGGTCTTTAGAGCCATCTCTTGCTTCCTAATCCCTCTCGCTTTTCCTACGAGTATCTAACTGTTCCGTAATATCCATTAGACCTAACTACGAGACGAAGCGGTTGAAGCTATCGTTAAGCAATACCTTAGTAAAACCGTCCGCTAGTATATCTGCGCTCTTAACGTACTTAACCGCGATAGTCCCGTTCTAGACTTCTTAGCGTAACTAGTAGTTATAGATATTAACGTATTATAAATTTGTCTTAAGATTAGCGATTTCCGCTATTACAATCCGGATAGTTTAAGTATTGTCGCACTCGATCGTGATTATACTTAGCTCGTTATTATTATCCGTTAGGGCTACGCCTAGTTCCTTAATTAGCTAGCTTATAAAAAGCGACTCTCTAGCGGTCTAGCTAAGGGCTAGTAGCTTAGCTTCTATAGTCGAAGTTATTACAGTTGGCTACTTGTTTACGCGCTATCCGATCATCCCGCCGAATAGCTTTATAGCGTTAACTTACGAGCTTTTGCGATCTAGGGTATTGTCTACGTATAATATATCGCTAGATACTTAGAGCACGAACGCTAGCCTAAATTGCAGCCTAAGGTAACTCGTTACCTACAAATAGATAATAACTCTATCTGCTACTACTTAGTGATGTCTTAGCCCTAGTCGAAGCAGGAACCTCGAGAGTCTCGACGTAGCGAAGGCGATATCTAGGCGAGTTATAACTATAACGTAGAGGAAGGAACTAACCTTCCGCTAGTATAACTTAATCTCTAATCTAGTAGGGCGACCGTTAAACGGTAGCAACTCCTCCTTTGCTATTAGCGTATTATATCGCTTGTCTAAATTAACAAGTTGTTAGATCTTGCTAATATATAACGCCTGCGAAAGCTATAATAAACTCTTTTCTCTATCTTATAGTACTTCGATACCCAAGAACTAATTTAGGTTGTACAGTCAGTGCCCAAAAAAAACGCCCAACCCCGCCCTTGGCATCTAAGCCAAAACTTCAACCCAACAACCTACCTCTACAGAAATGGCCATCATTTCGGCCTCGCCTGTCAAAAAGGCCCAAAACAAGCACTCTACGCCTAGAAAACGCAACAGAATCTTTGCCAGATACGAATCGGGGGTCCCAGCTTCCGAGGTTGCTAAAAAGGAGGGTGTTTCTGAGGCCCATGTTCGTGGCGTTGTTAAACGTTTTCCCTACCAGGACTATAGCGTCTCGAAACCGGGTCGTGGGCGGCTAACCAAGCTCGATGATTACGATAAACGACGAATATTACGTAAGGTAGCTAAAAACCCCTTTATTGCAATCGAGAGTTTACGGCTTATTACCTGCTCTCACGTCAGCCGGATGACTCTATCACGATACCTCAGATCCTAGGGGATCTCCTATACCATCGCTACAACCTGACTATTTCTCTCTAAAAGCTACGCTAAAGGACGGTTTAACTTCGCTAAACTGCACCTTGATAAGCCGGTTTTATTTTAGAGGCGTGTTCTTTTTACCAACGAGTCGACAATTGAACGTGGAAGTGGTGGAAGACGGCTTTGGGTATTCCGTCTAAAAGGTGGCGTTTTAACCCCTACTACTCTAACTTTGAAGCTCTCTTGTTACTTGAAAAACTGACTAATTTTAACAACTCTAGGGTCTCTAGCGATTAATCTAGCTTACGTTCAAGCCCGGTATAAAAAGAGCCGCTATTCCTAGATGTTCTGGGCTGCAATCCGCTATAACGTGACGAGCGAGCTTGTACCTTGCTATGGCGACCTAGATTCGAAGCGACAGGGCGTTACGGCCAGAGTTTACAAGGAAATCTTAGAAGAAGAGCTCCTAAAGCTTATGGACCCTAATACTATCTTTATGTAAGATAACGCGCCTATCCATATATCACGGTTGTTGAAGGATTACCTTGAAGAGATGAGGTTTGTAGTGTTGGAATGGCCGCTATACTCCCCTGACCTTAACCCTATCGAAAATCTATGGGGAATCCTCAAACGGAAGATAGTTAACTAGTATCTAGAGCTCGGGGGACTTCCAAAGTTAGAAAAAAGCCTTAAAAAGCTCTGTGACGTAGCAACGGTAGTATGGCTGGAACTTGGTCAGCAGATGGTCAATGACTTGGTGGATTCGATGCCTAGGTGTGTAAGGGCGGTTTACAATGCTAGGGGCTGGTATACTAAATATTGATTTAGATCATTGTGTTCGTTTTTCTTTAACCTCTTGAACTATCTACTTTATACTAGGTTTGGCTGGCATTTGCGTTAGTGATGGATGGTTGTTCAAGAATGTTGATGGTGTTATTCGATGCCAAATCCGGCCATGTGGGGCCATTGGGCGTTTTTTTTGGGCACTGACTGTAGCTACCTATTAACTTATATTTTGCCTTTAGCTAATCTATTGCTACTTGTACCTCTTTCTTAACTATACTATAGTATATAATTACAATGTTATTAACGTAGAAGAAAATGATTACACTATCTTTAACGAAATAGCAGGGCTTATAGGGAATAGCTTTAAATCTAATCTTCTATAGTGTTCCTATTAGCTCTCGTTGCCAAAGTAGGGGTGATTTCCTTAGCCTATATAGCGCCTTATATAAGAGTAGTACATTACCTATCTCTTAATGCCCTAGTAGTATTTATATAAATATTACCTCGTTGTTCTTCGCGTTAACGAAGGCGTTGACTACGTCGAATTAGGTTATCTCTAGGTTAAAGCGTGTAGCGACCGCGATAAGTGTTTAGAACGATCTTCCTGCTAGCGTAGCTATATAGTTGCTTTCTAGTATATCTTTAGGTTGTTAGTCTCCTTGGACTACTAGACGTACCTTCGCTTTAGTATATCTTCTATATTTATTGAACTTGTAGATATAGACCTATTAATAGTTAAGTATTCTATAGCTATAGATTTGTTAGTCTATAACGCTGATCTTAGACTATAACTTTATTTTCTTGTAGCTTTAAAGGTAGTTACGTTCTGCCTGTTCGAATTCCGTACCTATTAGGTAATTAGTAAGGTCTTTATAACGGTCTAGGGGTTTTGGTAGTTCATTTCTAAAGATATATAACTTATTTCTTAGTTTTCGCTCGATCTCGTTCTTTAAGATTGTCTTCCTCGAAGGGGTTATAACCTCTCCTTCTCTTATTGTAGCGTAGAAATCCAACTCCTATATATTTATAGTAGTTAGTTAGTACTATAGAAATCTACTATTAAAGGCTTTAACTTCCTACTTCCCGCTAACTATCGCTACGGCTAGTATCGTAGCTAGTAGCGTTAGTAGTAGCGTTAGGAGACTTATCCTCTTACCTCTAACTTCTTTTAGCTAGTTTATTCCGAAACCTACTGTTCCTAGCTATTTAGGTACGCTTAACGCTTCTACCGTCGCTATAGAGGGCCTGTCTAGGAGAGGAGCTTCTTTTAGAGCTACGCTATAGCGATTGTTATTGTTATATACGTCTAGCATTACTTTGTCTAGGTCTCTATAACTAGATAGGACAACGTAGCCCTTTTCTTTACTAAGCTCTTTATAAGTAGCTTCGTCTAGGTCTTTATAACCCGATAGGACCATCCGGTCCTCTTCTACGCTATACTCTTTATAAGCTAACTAGGCTTTAAAACCTTTGTATTTACTTAGCTCTTTAAACTCCTCTTCTTAAGCCGGATAGACAGGGTTATCCGCTTGTCCTAGGACTATTAAGTCTTAAAGTAACTATACTAGTTATTCTACTAATATATCTCTTATATCTTCCTTAAGGTCCTTAATCTTCCTACTAAAGACTATATCCTTGTCGAAAATAACGTCTCTGATTTATACTATTGTACCTGTTGCTAGGGACTATACGTAGTAAACGTTACTTACGTTATATCCTACTAGGTAGCCTACCTACGCTTGTAGCTAGAGTCTCTTTAAGCGCTCTTCCTTCTTCTACGCTTTATAGGTTATAACGAAAGCCTTATATCTAAAGACCTATAAGTAGGCGAGATCTAGCTTGTTATAGTGTTCTATACCCGATATACTTTGTAAGACTTTAAGGGGGGTAGCGTTACGAAAGACTTCGAAGGGGGTACGCTAGCGGATTCGTTTTCTTAGGGTAAAGTTAAGCAGGTAAACTACTATTGTTACAATCTCCCTCTAAAGGGCGTCTAGTATATTAGCGCTAATCGCTAGGGCTCTTATTACGTTCTTGACTATACCTGCTAAACGTTCGGCTACTTCGTTAAGATCTTAAGTATTAGGGGGCGAAGGCTTAACCTAGATCTATTGCGATTAAAGCTAAGTCTTAACTCTATAGAACTTAATTATAATCTTATTATCGCTCTCTATTGCCTTAACTTTAATATTCTACTAGCGGTCTATAGAGGTAATGAAATCTTTTAGTGCTAATAGTATATCTACTATGTCTTGTTTAACTATTATAAAGTAGATCTAGAGGAACCTAGAGATTCTATCTATAATTAGTATTATACTCGAGAAACCTTCCTTGTCTCGTTCGAAGTTATAGAAGTTAAGGGCGATCTACTCTCCTACGCTATATTTTCTAAAGTCTCTCTTCTAATGGTAGATTTACTGCTTTATCTTTGCTTTTCTATAGGCTTTGTACTTTGCTATACCTAGAGGGCCCTTAAAGCTAATCGTACTATTGTTACTTAACAATAGGCACTTAGCGTTAAGGTATTTAGTATTAGGGTCTTCTATAGGTAACTTGTCTTCTAATTCTAAGTCTTGCGTGGGCTTACAGTGGCACTGGAAGAGCATATAGGAGAGATACGTTACATTGATTGTTATGTCTCGAAGGAAGAGACAGAGGAAAGAGAGTGTGTAAGAACATAGCTATATATATAACAGGAAATGAGAAACGGGGCGCTAAGTAGGTGCGAAGCAGCTAATCAGAGCGGACTACAGAGACAGGGCTGGCTGGGTCGTGACACACCCCCTAGCTACGAAGCAGCTGAAAGAGAACACCTAGCTAGCTGGCTGGCGGCGAGATACTGAAAATAGGAGGTCGAAGGCTCGAATTGCTAGAGTAGGGTTGATAACATGTGACCTAGCGTCGCGTTGTATAAAATCGAAGATGTACCAATATAGATCCTAGCCAATTAGAACGTAGTTGTATCGGTTAGTCATATACGATCTTTAGTCGCCTATTTTACAAAGTTAAATCCGAACCGTCCTACAACAACAAAAAACAAACAATCCGCTACTAACCCCTCTAACTATAACTATAACAACAACAAAAACAACTATAGCTCCGAATACTTAGGGCATAGCTGCCTCCGTCGCCCGCGTAGCGTTATTAGAGAAAGCCCGCGCGACTAGGCTCGCGAATCTACGCGCGGCGCGCGAAGAAGAGGAAGAAGAAGAGGTCGTCGCCGTTAGCAACGACGATACCGCTCCCGTTAAAGAGAGCAAGGCTAGGGTTTCGAAGACCCTAAATAAAAGAAAGAGGGACATAGTTCCTGCTACGCCTGGGTATATTAATTGCGTTTCTATTAATTAAAGCGTTTTTGTTAATTAACGCGCTAACTTTTAGATACCTAGTTATAATAGCAACAAGGATATCGCTATCTTTACGTCCTATACTATAGTTTGCTACCGTTACTTACGTTCGGCCCTATATAGGTTATTAAGTAGCGCTTGCTTAGTTCACCCGGATACTAAGGACAAGGACAAGGCCTACGTTCGGTGCTCGCGTACCGGACATCCGTATAAGAAGTTACTAGAACCTATAGTTAAGATAGCTATAGAGTTCCTCTTTATAAAGTAGAGTAGCGAGGCTATAGCTAGCGTAAGTTCCTGCTCTGTTCCTATTAATCGTCGCGTACTAATAATAGTATAGTAATTACAACGGGTTCGCCTTACGGCGAAGCACTTGATAGAACGGGAGGAGAAGAAGAAGAAGGCGGCGGCGGATATAGCTACTAAGGTCCAGGCCAAGGCGATTACTAAGTCTCGGGCCAAGGTAGCTACTAAAGTAGTTGCTATATTAAGGGCTAAGGCCAAGGAGAGGCGTGCCGCTGCTATAGCTGCCGCCAATATAGCTACCGCCAATACGGCTGCCTTAGATAATAGGTTAGTAGTAGTTAGCTCCTACAAGGTTACTAACCAGGGAGAGGCTCCTGCTCTAGTTAGGCTAGTTGCTAGTAGCGTTTCGGCCGTTCTAGCTACTAAGTTAGCTAGATTAGCGAAGGAGGCTTAGGAGTTGGATAACGTAGGGGCGTCGTCAGCTTTAAGGTCATCGATAGCTATAATTAGTAGTTTGTACTACGTATTAGCTACGATAGATACCTATTGTACGGAGTTAAAGAGGAGGAAGTCGGGCCAGTAAGCCTAGGAGTGTATGTATATATAGCCGCGTTTGCATTTGGTGATTTTCTTATATACTATTTTGCTCTTTCGGGCTAGATAATACCTAGTGTGTTTTAGGCCAGATACCTAGTGTTAGATACCTAGCTTAATTACAAAGATCCGTTCTGCTCTGTTTAATAATATAGCGAGCGTCTTGGAGGTTTAATATAGCGCGGAAGTGCTCGAACTTCTAGCGTAGTAGCCGTTTTGTAAGACCGTCTGCCAGTATATTGGCCGTAGGTAGGTACTTAACCTTGAATAACCCGTTAGTATACTCCTGACATACCTATATATTATAGATGTCTATATAGCGAAGCTTAGTAACCACGCGCTGGTTGTCTCCTGTAACAAGGCGGATAGTTTGCTAATTGTTATAGAAGATACAGTATAGTTCGCTAAGATCGAACCGAATATTAGCGAAGAAGCGCTTTAACGCTATAGTCTCACACGTAGTAAGAGAA
>MU853425.1:318155-339548 GCA_033297235.1 Trichocladium antarcticum
TTGTAGCCTACGAGCTACACTATACTCCGTTAGGCGCCCTAAATCTATTAACTAGCTAATAACTACCTTTACTAAGCTCTTATATAGCTATATAGCTTATTGTAAGACAAGCTATAGATCCTGTTGTAACTATATTTGTAACTCCTCCTAGGTTCTATACTTCGGTAGATCTTTATACTATACTACTAGATGTTCGATCGTTTCTTTGCCCTCGCTATACTTATAGTATAGCGTAGTAATCTCTAGGACGTTTACCCTATTTAGGTACTCCTAGAGGCCGATGTCCCCGCTATACGCCTAGGCAAGTAGGGAGCTCTAAGCCTTACTTAGACCCTCGTGTCTCTTAAGGGCAAGGTCTATAAATAGTTGTATCGGGGGGTCCTTGTCTACTAAGCGGCGTATAGGTCTTCTTGCTCTTGTTACAAGCGCGGCACGCCTCTCCTAGGCCGCTATCTCGCGCTCCTGCTAGGCGAGTTCCACTACTCTATCTATATCGAGGGTCTTATTCTTTAGCTTCCCTATCTTCTACTTTTGCTTAGCCTACTTGTTTGCTATAGCTACTGCTCTCTTGACCGCTATTAGCCCCTATAGGCCTAGCCTAGGCTTCCTCCTTTATATCCTCCTGCTCCTTTTCTAGAACCTCCTAAATAGCTTAGTATATACCTTCTAGATTAAGCTCGCTACTATAACTAGGGGGCGCCTTAGTCCCTCCCCTAACTAAAGGAGTAGTTTGTATATCCTAGCTTCGAAGTTAGCTAGCTATTTGTTTAGGTAGAGGTTTACTA
Organism: Trichocladium antarcticum; assembly: GCA_033297235.1. Classification (NCBI taxonomy): domain Eukaryota; kingdom Fungi; phylum Ascomycota; class Sordariomycetes; order Sordariales; family Chaetomiaceae; genus Trichocladium; species Trichocladium antarcticum. The sequence continues at coordinate 318,941 of MU853425.1, forward strand.
GTAGGACCTAGGCCTCCGTCTCTAGGTACCTAATTAGCGTAGTTCTATAGCCTTCTACTACTATACGGAGGCCCCTACTCTAGTCCTTCGCTAGCTTCTTAGCTATCCCTTTTAGCTCGCTCCCCTTACTAACCGTAGTTAGGACGTAGTAGCTTGCCGCTCTATATACTACTACGCTCCTTATATACTTTATATATACCTCCTAGGCCTTCGCGAGGCTCGGGCCCTACGTCTTCGCCGCGATCCTTGTTAGTATAAACTCCTAGGTAGCGAGCTTCTTCTTAACCGCGCCGTAGTGCGCTTGCTATAAGAGCCTCTAGTCTAGCTAGACCCTAAGGAACCTAGCGGACTTAACTAGTTTAATATCTATGTACCTACCTCTATCTAGGAAGGCGAGCTTAGCTAGGTCTAGCTACTATCTTTAGTTCTTATTAAAGTAGATTAGTTTATACTTTTACGCTATAAACGCTATTCCCTACGTTCCCGCCTACTTTAAGCAGGTTCCCTATATTCGCTCGAGCTAGCGGATGTTTACCTTAGCCGACTTTCTAAACACTAGTAGGTTCGTATTGTCGGCAAAGCCCGCTATACTAAGGTATAGGTGCTCTCTCCTTAGGTCCTTGTATAGTATTACAATGTATAAGATAAACAGGACAGGTAATAGGGGGGACCCCTAGGGCACCCCTACCGTAACTAGGATATTATCTATTACCTTCCCGTCGAAGTAGAGGATCGCGACCCTATCTATTAGCTATTCCTATACCTAAAGTACTATCTACTTCGGGTAGCCGAGCTCCCGGAGCGTAGCTAGTAGTCTGACTATCACGGGTGGTAAATGCCCAATGTTGGGGTACGTATATATTCGATGTAGTTGTACGAGGAACTCAAGATGGTGGGTGTGGCCCGCCGGGGATATGCCCTGCGGCGGGCTCCATATACGCTGCAGGCTCTGCAGGCCCTACATCGCACAACCGCTCCACAATGGCCATACGGCCATATGTCACGGCTAGACCCGTGACACTACCCTCCCTTAAAACAAGCCTCCTTCAAATCAAGCCTACGGTTCGAACGCTCGAATTGTAGCTTCAGTTCCTTCTCGGTACCTACGCTAGGGGCCCTAGCTTGTTCGGATTAGCATCGTAGAACTTCCAAATAGCATTATCGCAGCCGCGTAGATCTGTTGCTAGCTACTAAGTCAGCTAGGCGTAGCCCTCCTACTTGACTAGGTATTGCTACCTCCCGTTCTCTACCTTCCTAAAGTCTCGAATCTCTTCAAACCTCCATTCAACTACTTCGACGCCGTTATCTTAGCGCCTTACCTCCCTGCTACGGTTTGCTCGTATATCTCTCTACGCATTGGCTTGCCCTAGGATTCCCTACTCGCCCCGCTATAGCCGAACTAGTAATACGTAGAACGTGTCGAATATCTTTATGTTCGCTAGAAGGCGTAGCGTTACTACGTATAACGCCGCTTTAGTAACTTCGAATGGTCCCTCCTAGCGTAGTTTGAGCTTCTTCGTTAGGCGCCCCGTCTTATAATGCTATATATTAAGCATTACCTTATCGCCGATTCTATAGACCGGGGCGTCGCTACGTTTAGCGTTCGCGTTGATCTTATAACAGTCCTACGCTTACCTCGCTAGTGCCTTCGCTATATCTAGCACTACTTTAAAGCGTATAGATATCTCTATTGCCTAGAAAAACTCCCTCTTCTAAGCTTCCAAGAGTTCTAGTAGGTATAGTCTGCTTGGTTCTACGCCTATACGTAGGTAGAAACTGTAGTTTGCGAAGAAGGGCGATACTCCCGTTGTCTCTAACGATATATTGTTCTCTACGAACTCTACAAGCGGTACCTAATCCGCCTAGTCATCTTGTACCTAGTTAACGAAAAGGCGCAAATACTACTCTAACTCTACGTTAATCCGTTCAGTCTGGCCGTTCGTCTACAGGTAGAACGCTAATAATAGTTTTAGAGTTACCGCTAATCTTGACGATAGTGTTCTCCAGAACGTTGAAACGAACTATATACCTCTATCTGATATAATCGTCTCGGGCAGGCCGTATAGGCTATAGACCCGTTCTACAAAGCGGTCCGTCAACTTATCCACTTCTAAAGTCTCTGTTGGGATAAAGTAGCGTATTTTCGTTAGTCGGTCTACTACTACTACGATATAGTTGAAGGTTCGGTTTCTCCTTATATATAGCGGCAGTGGTGTAATGTAATCCACCGATATATCCCGCTACGGCGAGAGTAGCACTAGCAGCGGCTTTAGAAAACCTGTCGGTAGCGCCCTCGGCGTTTTCGTCTTGTTATATAGTAAGCAGGCGTTGTAGTAATCGCAAATGGTACTAGTTATCCTAGTCTACTAGTATTTCCGATTTATTAGGTCGATGGTCTTGGTTCTTCCTAGGTAGCCCCTGGGTCCCGATGCGTAGGTTCGGTGAATTAGTTGCAGTTATATCTTATCGTCGTCTGGGTCGATAAGCATTCTCCTACGGTAATATGCCTTGCCTGCGATAGTATGGCACTCCGCGTATAGCACTTTGAGCCTCGTTTTAATGTCCTTTGGCCAAGCTCTGGTCCTAGGGTCTGCTAGCGCCCTAAGCGTTACCTTTAGTAGATCCAAGCTCGTGTATATTTCGTTCAGCAGATCGTTAATATATCTTGACAGGTCCAACTGGTTAACTGTAATCGCCTTGTTATATAGTCTCAGTAGTTCAAATGTCTCTGGATCGAACCGGTCTAGGTCGATTAGTAGCCTCTTGCGGTTCCAGAGTCGGTTATCCTCTACGCCCTATAGTATATGTTCTAGCTTGCAGCTTAGCGTATCCGGCATCGCGTTTGCCAATCCTAGCCGGTAGATAATACGGAAGTTGAATCGTAACAGGAATTCGGACTACCGTATATGCCTTAGGGATAGTTGCTTCGTCGTTACGAAGGTCTAAAGGTTCTTATAGTCCGTAATAATGTTAAACCAGCCGTTTGCTCCCTCTAGTTCTGGTCGCTATTCCTCTAGTACCTTAATTACCGCTAATAGCTCCTTGTTATAGATGTTGTAATTACATTCCTGTACTAAGTGCTTCGCGCTGAAGTAGGCTACTAGGTGCTAGTCGCCGTTGTTGTCTTGTTGCAGTAGCGTTCCGCTTGCTAACTAGTCTGAAGCGTTAGTTTCGACAACTACGGGCTTATCCTAGTTGTAGATCCTTAGCGCTAGTACTATCGAAAAGTATGTTTTTAGTTGTTCGAAAGCAGATTGGTACAGTCTGCTCTATTCCTAGCTTATTGTCTTCTTCGTAAGGTTATAAAGTGGCCGTGCTACTCCCGAGAAGTTCTTGATAAATCGTCGGTAGAAGTTCGCGAAGCCTAAGAACCGTTGTAGCTGCCGCTTCGTTATTAGCGGTTCCTAGGATACAATAGCTACTACCTTCTCCTTGTCTATATCGATGCCGCCCGGCGTAATGATCAGGCCTAGGTATTTCGTTCTTATAGTATAGAACTCGCACTTATTAATATCGACCTAGAGCCCTACCTAGTGTAGTCTCTTTAGTACCTCCTTCACTTACTTGACGTAGTCTGCTATATTCGTAGAGTAGATTAGTATATCGTCTAGGTACACCGTAGCGTATACGTCTAGTATATTGTATAGCGTGTTATTAATATAGTGCTAAAACGTGGCGGGCGCTCCCTATAGCCCGAACGGTGTAACTAGCGATTCGTAGAGGCCGAATTGTATTACGAACGCTATTAACTATTCGTAGCCTTCCGCTACTTAGACTCTATTGAACGCCGCGATAATATCTAGCTTCGTAAAGATCCGCGCTCTATAGATAGAATCGAGTGTCTCCTTGATTAGTGGTATTAGATATCGACTCTTTATCGAAACGTTGTTCAGACCTTGGAAGTTAGCGCAAATCCGCACTCTGCCTCCTAGCTTCTAGGCGAGTAGTAGAGGCGCTCCTATGCTTGATTTTAATAGTTAGATAAAGCCTTTCGTTAGGTAGTTATCTAGCTAGCGCTTAACTACGTGTAGTTCCATTAGTAAGAACGGTCTGTTCCTTAAGAACGGTAGCTTGCTTCCTGGTATTAGCTCGATTTTATAGTCGTATGATCTGTACGGTAGTAGCGTATCTGCCTCCTAGGGAAGAAAAGTCTCGAACGTATCGCGATACTCCGCTAGTAGGCGTTTTAAGATATCCGCTGCCGTTAGCTAGGGTTTGTTACTCTTCTTGAAGAATTTCCGAACGTCCTTCTCTATAATCCTGTAAATCGTCTCTACGTTACTCTAGAGGGCGTTCACGAACTCGTAGTACCGTTCTAGGAGTACTGAAGTATAGTCTTGCGTAGGCTTATAGTGGCACTGGAAGAGCATATAGGAGAGATGCGTTACATTGATTGTTATATATCGAAGGAAGAGACAGAGGAAAGAGAGTGTGTAAGAACATAGCTATATATATAATAGGAAATGAGAAACGGGGCGCTAAGTAGGTACGAAGCAGCCAATCAGAGCGGACTATAGAGACAGGGCTAGCTAGGTCGTAACACACCCCCCAGCTGCGAAGTAGCTGAAAGAGAACACCTAGCTAGCTGGCTAGCGGCGAGATGCTGAAAATAGGAGGTCGAAGGCTCGAATTGCCAGAGTAGGGTTAATAGCTAAAAACGAAAATCCTTATCGTTAATATATAACCTAGCGTCGCGTTTGTATAATCGAAGATATACTACTATAGATCCTAGCCAATTAGAACGCGGTTGTATCGGTCGGTCGTATACGATCTTTAGTCGCCTATTTTACGAAGTTGAATCCGAACCGTCCTACAATAACAAAAAATCAATCGCGCCGCCGACCCCTCTAACTATAACTATAATAACAAAAACAACAATAGCTCCGAATACTTAGGGTATAGCTGCCTCCGTTGCCCGCGTAGCGTCATTGGAGAAAGCCCGCGCGACCAGGCTTACGAATCTACGCGCGGCGCGCGAAGAAGAAGAAGAAGAGGAAGAAGAGGTTGTCGCTATAGGCGCCGACGATGCCGCTTTTATTAAAAAGAGCGTAACTAGGGTTTCAAAGACCCCAAACAAAAGAAAGAGGGATATAGTTCCCGCTATACCTAGGTATATTAATCGCGTTTCTATTAATTAAAGCGTTTTTGTTAATTAACGCGCTAACTTTTAGATACCTAGTTATAATAGCGACAAGGATATTACTACCTTTACATCCCGCGCTATAGTTTGCTACTATTGCCTGCGTTCGGCCCTATATAGGTCGTTAAGTAGCGCTTACTTAGCTTGCCTAGATACTAAGGACGAGGACAAAGCCTACGTTTAGTACTTGCGTACCGGACATCTATATAAGAAGTTACTAGAACTTATAGTCGAGACGGCTATAGAGTTCCTCTCTATAAAGTAGGGTAGCGAGGCTACAGCTAGCGTAAGTTCCTTCTCTGTTCCTATTGATCGCCACGTACTAATAATAGCATAGTAATTACAACGGGTTCACCTCGCGGCGAAGCACTTAATAGAACAGGAGGAGAAGAAGGAGAAGGCGGCGGCAGATACAGCTACTAAGGTCCGGGCCAAGGCGATTGCTAAGTCTCGGGCTAAGGTAGCTGCTAAGGCAGTTACTATATTAAGGGCTAGAGCCAAGGAGAGGCGTGCCGTTATAGCTACCGCTAAGGTAGCTACCGCTAAGGCGGTTACCGCCAAGGCAGCTAGCTCTAACGATAGGTTAGTAGTAGTTGGCTCCCGCGAGGTTACTAACTAGGGAGAGGCTCCTGCTCCGGTTAGGCTAGTTGCTAGTAGCGTTTTAGCCGTTCCGGCTACCAAGTTAGCTAGATTAGCGAAGGAGGCTCGGGAGTCGGATAACGCAAGGGCGTCGTCAGCTTTAAGGTCATCGATAGCTATAATTGGTAGTTTGTACCACGTATTAGCCGCGATGGATACCTATTGTATAGAGTTAAAGAGGAGGAAGTCGGGCTAGTAAGCCCGGGAGTATATGTATATATAGCCGCGTTGTTTTTGCATTTGGTGATTTTCTTATATACTATTTTGCTCTTTCAGGCCGGATAATACCTAGTGTATTTTGGGCCGGATGCCTAGTGTCAGATACCTAGCTTAATTACAAAGATCCGTTTTGCTCTGTTCAATAATATAGCGAGCGTCTTAGAGGTTTAACATAGCGCGGAAGTGCTCGAACTTCTAGCGCGGTAGCCGTTTTGTAAGACTGTCTACTAGTATATCGGCCGTAGGCAGGTACTTAACCTTGAATAACCCGTTGGTATACTCCTGACGTACCTATATATTGTAGATATCTATATAGCGAAGCTTAGTAACTACGCGCTGGTTGTCTCCTGTAACAAGGCGGATAGTTTGCTAATTGTTATAGAAGATACAGTATAGTTCGCTAAGATCGAACCGAATGTTAGCGAAGAAGCGCTTTAACGCTATAGTCTTACACGTAGTAAGAGAAACAGTAAGCAACTCAGCTTCTATCGAAGAAGTCGTAATAGTCTTTTAGCAGTAGGCTTTCTAGTTAATAACCCTACCGTATAGCATTATAATATACCCTTAGGATAAGCAGCGTATCTTCTTAATATCTACAAACGAGGCGTCGCTAGCGATAAGCAGGATATATATCCTAAAGGCGATACTATACCAAATAGCCAAAAACTAGATACCAAAGAGGTAAATAATAACGTATTCCGTAGCCTTAATGTATATAGGGCTAGGATTCTTTAAGAACTAAGAGAGCTACAATGCGGCGAAGGCTATATCGGGGCGGATTATAATAGCCATATATAGAATAGAGCCGACAAGTTCCTGGAACCGCTTAATGTCCTTAAACGGAGCAAGACCCTCAAATAGGTAAAGGTTATGTTCTAGGGGGATACACAGGAAGCAAGTCTCCTTGTCAAGATTAAAGCGCTTAGCGATCCGCTTAATGTACTAATCGTAGACCAGATAGACTATACGATCCTCGCGGTTTCTCAAGACGCGGATGCTAAGGAACCACGAGACGTCGCCTTAACTATACACTTCGTACTTTGTAGCCAGCGCATCTATAATCCGGTTTGCCTTATCAGCGTAGTCCTTATAGTAAAACACAAGGTAGTCGTCTACGTAAAACAGAACCACTACGTAGCGGTGTTAGTTATAAAATAAGCATAGTTCCTCACCCGATACTATCAGACCAAGTTCGCGGAGCAAAAAGGAGAACTCTTCGTACTATAGAAGGGGGGATTCGCGCAAGCTATACAACGCTCGTTCAAGTTCGACGAAGGTATCGCCTTGCTTAAAGCCGGCCGGGAGGTAATAATCCTCCCTAAACCCCTAAGGGAGCTTACAGACGATTCCTTTATCCATTTTAGCGTTTAGGAATACCTAGGCGACGTCAAACTGCTTAACTTCTATATCCGCGTTAGTAGCGATAGCTATTATAGCCTAGAAGGAACGGGATACGAGTGTTACAGCGTATATATTTTGCAACGAATTAGCGCTCTAAAGATCACCTCTCACGTAGATACGCGCCTTACATTTCTCCAAGAATCCGTCCTTATCCTATTTATAGGCGAACACCCACTTTAGGGGTAGGGGCTTCTCCTTAGAGAGTTTAGATACAGAGGACTAAGTAATATATCTCTAGGTTTTACAATTTACAAGATTCCGAATCTCCGATTCGGTAGCTCTAACGAACTCTTTACCTATCGGATACTTAGCAAGTTGCTTCTAAGACTTCGGAGCTTTAAGAAGGGTGTCTCGGTGAACGTAGGGAGGGGCCGGGGTAGCGTTAAGTCTAGCCGCGTACCGGGGTATAATCGCGGCGGCAATAACCATATGTAGAGTATAGTATACCCGATCTCCCTCATCAAGTACCTCCTTATAGTATAGTATATACGTTTCGTAAAACGCTTGCCACATTCTAAGTTCAGGGACGTAAATACGGTCCGGAGTGTACATTTCCGAAGTAAATCCAACAATCCCAGCGGCAGATATAGAAGGACCGTCGTTAGCAGGGTCTTCTAGGTCCATTCCCCTAAGCCGCTAGCTCGTACAAGATACTAGGGCGAACACCCGCTTAGTATACTTACGTTTTGTACGTTCGTAGGTAGGGGACTCGGGTTTGTTAGTATCGTCTAAGTTATCCGAGCTAGAGGAGTAGTAGCTAGGGTTTGAAGATTCTAGGCTATAATTCTTAGGAAGTAGGTCGTCTAAGTATATAGAGTGCTTAGGATAGTGATCGACCAAGTCCTCGAAAACAGTGCTTATATTAGAGGCAATGCTTTATACACTTCTGAGGCCGTCTCTAGAAGTGTATATATAATCCCTATCGTTATCTAGGCTCGTAGGCCCGGTAGGGGTAGAGGCTAAACTTTAAAATGACTAATCCGGTATCGGGAGTCCTCTATATACGTAGTCTCTAGAAACTAAAGGTAGCTTGCTTGTATTACGCTAGGCTACCGTTCTAGATATAGTTACCCCCAAGTCCTAACCGGGATTCGGAGTTTCTATACCCCCGAGCTCGTCTTTAGAATACTCAGGGGACATAGACGCAGGAGTCGTCGCTTCTAGATTGTCTATCTCGCCGTCCTTAATGCCGCCTAGCACTACGCCTATAGCGGGCAAGTACAGCTGAAGCTCTAGGGAGTCTACTAGATTCCGCTTCTCAGCGATAGTCTATAGATCGAACCTCCCTTCGCCCTTCTTAAAGAACTAGTTCTCGTTAAAGGTGACGTTACAAGTTGTAACGACTTTACAGAGTACCGGAACCCAGATTCGGTAGATGTTTAATACCTTGTAACCAACAAAGTAACCGATATACGCTCTAGGCTTCGACTTATATACGCGTTTCTGCTCATCCCTCTCTCTCTCTTTATACAGAGGATATACGTAGCAACCGTATACGTAGATACCGCTCTAGTTAAGCCGTAGATCCGCTGTAAGGGAGACGATCGTATCTGGCTAAAAGAACTAGAAGTAGGTTTAGAACCAAGTAAGGAGGACGTTGTTTAGTAACTTCATCGAAGGATACGTTTGACTCGGGCTTATACCGATAAGCTACGTAGATACCTCCTCTCCTTCTAGCCAGAGGTTACCCAGGAGACCGGCTCCGGCTATTATCTTGATAGAGCAGGTAATAACTTCTTAACCAGCACGTTCGATAGCGCCAGTTGGTTCGTATATATCAGACAGAGGGAGTTCAAGCTCGATACCTAGTTCTACGTACCATTTCTAGTACCAGGTACAGCTACAATCCCTAGTTTTGACAAGGGAGCCTTTATTATCGTACTTAAACTTACAGATCGCTACGCCAAATTAGCGTCGCACCTAGGCCTCGAAGCATTAAAGAATCGGGAGAAGGAGGTCCTAGGTCTTATCTTTGAGGCGGAAGACGAAGGGTTTGCCAGAGAACTCGTCTTTAAGAATCAGAGAGTAAATGGATCTATTATACCTACGCGTGTAATAGAAAAGGTCCCAAAATACTCGCCAGAACAGCTACACTAACTTGGTTGTAGGAGGCCTACGGGAGACGACTTTTCCCTAATGTACAACAGAGCAAGCCTTGCAGTTAATACGTTTAGTTCCGTTAATTCGAACGTTCTAGCCTCTCTAGACGAGAGCCTTAAGCGCATCCTGGCCAAGATAACCAGCGCGGATGTGCCAAAGGTGTTCAGAATCCTCGCAGGGTAGGAGAGGGTACCTCGATCCTAGTCCTTAACAAACTTGTTTTATAGTGTCGCTTATCGCAGCCAACATTACAAGCGTAGCGGAACTAACAGCGAAGTCGTCCAGACAGCTAGGTTAGATATTATAGATTATAGCGAGGGACTGCTCCGAAGGTACAGTAGGAGGATCCTTGTAGATCTTAGCGAGAGCTCGTTCTTTATCGTAAGAAACGGCAAGGGAAGAGTCACAATCATAAGGATACGGTAGGTAGGTAGAGAGAGGCTTATATTCTAAAAACACTAGCTTGTACCTGCGAAAGAGAGACGCGATAACAATATTACTCTCTATCGAACCGAAACGTAGTATATAGTCCAAACTACAGTACTAGATGTTAGCCTTGTAGAGGGCCGCCTCCGAGATAATATTGGAGTAGAATCCCTTAATAACTACGACGTTATTAAGAACCAGATCCTTAGATCGTAGGCCGTTAACGCCGTTAAGTGCTCCCTTAATGCGCTATTTGCCCCTTCTAGAGATAGGGAAGCGGGTGGTACTAGCCTTAACATAGTCATCCTTCCTCGCCTTGACAAAGGACCCTTCTTCTAAGAGTATAGGGTCGTTAACAAGGTAGGTTACTCTATAGTTATTAACTAGGATACTGTCCAATAGGATATATTTGCTAGAATCGACAGTTACGAAGATACTGAAGCTATTGCTAAGGCCGGTTTCTTTACTAAGGGCTAAGAGTTCCGTAGGATCAATGATCGCGGCTATTACTACGCTGGGAAAGCCCGGTTTAGCAGACAAAGTAGACCTAGACGGGGATACGGGCTAGGGTTTGATTACCTAACCTTCCTTTTTGAGCTAGGCGCGGAGGTTATCCTACTTTTTCTCGGCGAACCGTTCGTAGATCTGTAAAACGAACTCGGGACTAACCGGGCCTTTCGGATGTTTAAACCTAGTTAACGCGGATTTGAGCGTATTATAGTTAATCGGCTTCCAAACGTGATTAGAGATCATATACGGGCAGGGGTACTTAGGCTTGGCAGACGAAGATTTTTCACCTCCCTTGCCCCGATCGCGGCGTTTGCTAGAACTAGTGGATTTAGTAGTAGCAAAGCTACCGTTAAAGTCCGGCTTGCTATAGCCGACGACGGTCTTAGCGGCTTAGATCAGGTCCTTAAGGCTCTTAAGGGGTTTTCCAACGCGGTTATCGATAATTATAGCGTTATATTCGCGGCGGCCCCATTCCAGAATAAGACGATCCTTGATTACGCGAAGGAAGTCCAGAACGGGCAGAGTACTACGAATACACTCGAGACCGGCTACCTTAGCGCGTTAGTAAGCCTAGCAGTAGTTGGCGATCCAGGTCCGCGGGTCTATATTAGATTACTTAGCCTCTTTAAGACAAGCGAGATACCGTTAGCGGGTTATATTAGCAATTATATTATCCGAGATTCCAACTTGGCGTTCTAGAGTATAGAGGAGCGCACGTACGCCAAGTTGCTACGCCGCGAGGTTAGTCTCGTTAGCAGCGTTATAACGCTCGCGATCGATAGTAGCAATAATAACTTTGCGCAGCGTATCCAGGTTCTTCTTATTAACGCTTATACCCAGAGTAAGTTACTAAGCGGCGTACCTGGTCTAGTTAGCTTAGTGCTAGACAAGGATCCTCTCTAGACTCGGGCGTTAAGGAGGGACAGGCTCTAGACCGTAAGTAGTAACTAGCTTCTCGTTCTAGGCGGTCACCTCGGCGAGCTATTCCGCTTAGTCTCGTGCTATTAGCGTAGCAACAGCCTCCGTAGTAGAGGGCGGCTAAAAACCACCAAGTATCGCCTCCTTAGTGACATCGTTCTGATCGAAACGAACGATATTATAAACGTAGAGGGTAATAGCGGCGCTTTCGATATAACGCTTCTAGATCGGCCAATCCGTAGGACCCTTGAGCAGGATGTCCGTTAGGATAGTAATGTTCCCGATTATATCTATAGTAGTAGAAGTCTCTATTGTAGAAGAACGACAGATAGAGGCAGACGGAGATCTAGAAGGCACAGTAGTACGGCAGAACGGGTAGAGAGAGTGGCGCTAAAGAGCAGCTTGACTTGTACGCAGGCAGGGCGACTTTGAAGGACTTCGCGGAACGGCTATATAAGAGCGGTTCAAGCGGAAAACGAAGGAAGCCGTATAAGGGCTTTAGCGATAGCGATTGTAAAGAACGAGGTAGCGGGACTCGTAAGAATAGTGAAACGAGTTATAAGGATTGTAGAATAACAATACTTCTAAGCTATAACGGGTTTAGCTACTATACGAAGGGAAACAAGCACCGGGCTTATAACTCTTACGTAGGCTTACAGTGGCACTAGAAGAGCATATAGGAGAGATACGTTGCATTGATTGTTATATATTGAAGGAAGAGACAGAGGAAAGAGAGTGTGTAAGAACATAGCTATATATATAACAGGAAATGAGAAACGGGGCGCTAAGTGGGTGCGAAGCAGCCAATCAGAGCGGACTGCAGAGACAGGGCTGGCTGGGTCGTGACATATAGTCCTCCGGCGAGCCTTTGCGGTTTAATATCCGCTTGTAAAAGTTGTTTAGTAGGGTATAGAGCGTAGCCCTCTCCTTATCCTTCTTCTCGTTTAGTATTGCTTGTTCTAGTTAGTCAACCGTTACGCGTATTACTATTACGCCCTTCTAGCGGCAGAAAAGCATAAAGTTTAGCGCGTTTAGTATCTTAATGTTGTTTTTATTAATCGCCTTATTACGCGGTAGTAGCTTTAGGAGTCGTTTCGGTAGTAGCGGCGCCTACGGGTGCCTACGCCCGTTCACCTTCTTCGCTAGTTGTAGCTTCCTTATAAGCTTATTCGGAATAACTACCGCTCTTGATCCTAGCGGGGATAAGGTCTACCGCAGTCCGTTCTCGAGCGCTCTCTAATAGCGTTATAACGGGGATAACTCCCTCTTCCTCTTCTTCTACGGGTTCTCTAGACCCTGGTTGTACTCCCTATCCTCTAGTTCTCCCTTATCTAGGACTTCCTTGACCGATGCTTAGTATTTCGCTGTGTTTTTTATAGTTATAGGTTCCGTAGTCGTAGGTTCTGTAGTTGTAGGCTTCGCTTATAGTGCCGTTAGCTCGGTTATATATTCTAGTAAGTAACGTTACTCTTAGTAACGCTTCCTAAACGTGAGCTTCAGGTCCGCCTAGTTGATTGTTAGGTTGTGTCTTCTTAGCTATAGGAGGCCTAGAATGATCGGATTGTCTTTCGCTAGTGTAGTAATAAAGAACCGAAGCTTCTCCCTATACTAGCCGATCCTTAGTTCTAGTACCGTGCTCTATTCGATCTATGACTTTAGTATACTATTAGCTAAGTAGAGTAGCTTCCTCGTTTCTAGTCTGCTTAGCAGCATGTCGTTACGTACCGCGAAACTAAAGTCTATAAAGGCGAGACCTATATAGCCTAAATCCACGAGCGCTATATACGCTATCTTGCGCTTGCTTATTACAATGTAAGAGGATAATAGGATTGAATTAGCTATCTAACCGATAGCGCTAATAACTAAATCGCTACTACCTCCCCTATAATAGCCTCCGTGCCCCTACGCGCGTCTTTACGTAGAGGCTAGGCATTTCCCTGGTGCTGTTGTTACTGTTCTAGGTCTTCCGTACTCTATTCGGGTTCGTAGTGCTTAGCATCGTCGTAACCGACTTCTCCTAGAACGCAGCCTTGATCTATAAATCGTACGCAGTGTGCGCTACGGCCTCCGCCGTTATTACCGAAGTTCTAGTTGTTGTTGCCGAAGTTCTAGCTGTTGTTGCCGAAGTTCTAGTTGTTGTTGTTCTGTCGATACAGGTATCCGCCGCCGCCGCGGCCTCCGCCGCCTCCGAATCCGCCATTGTAGTTGTTCCAGTTTAGGCCGCTATTATTGTTCCAGTTCGGGCCGCTGTTGTTACCGAATCCGCTGTTATTGCTGAATCCGCCGTTGTTGCCGAATCCGCCGTTGTTGCCGAATCCGCTATAGTTGCTGCGGCCGCCCCACTACCCTCTACCTCTAGCGCCTAGGTTGTTCTAGGCTTGCTTGCCTTTCTCTATGTATTTTGCTACGATATAGCCCCTTATACTATAGAGGAAATAGAGACCTATAGCTATATGCTACTCCCTCTCTAAGTTAGAGAGTTGTAAGATAGTCGCCTTGTCCTTGGTAGTAGTTACCCGGTTAACGTCTATAGCGTTTAGGTCCTTACCTTCCTTCTTAGCATTATAGCTGTTATAGTAGTTCGGCTTGTTAGCCTTCTTTAAGTATTCCTCTATTTCAAGGTTATTAGCCTAGGCCTAGGCTATAGTAACCTATCCCTGGAAGTTATCCCGGGCCAGGAGGTTCGTCTATAGTAGGATCAGGTCCTATATCGGCTTCGAAAGCTTCTCCCTTAGCGCGCGTACGCAGGTAGCGTCGTCCTAGTTACTTAGGTCATAAAGGTTCGAGAACTCCATAATAAAGTCTATAAACTTCGTATACTTGTCCTTCTATACTATCTTATATAGCTTGTTCTCTACGTTAGCTACTAGATCTATCGTTACGTACTTCTTAGAAAGGAACTTGATAAACTCGTCGGTAGTTGTCCATACCTAGGCTTGCTTATCGCCTGGATTCGCGACAATAGTATTGATATAGTTGCTAATTCCTACGGCCGCGATTCCCTCTAGTAGCGAAGCTACGTAGAGGATCTTCGCTTTCTCGGTTGCGTATTCTAGCGGCCTTATAGCCTATCGCGCTATAATCAGCGTCTTCTACATTCTAAATTGTATAGTTCGCTTCGCTAAGTCCCGCTCGGAGCCCGAAAACGCGGATACGTATAGTATACTGCCCTCTCTAGCACCGCCGCCGCCGCCGCCTAGCTTCCCAGACTCGATTAGCCTTGTCAAAACGTTGTTCTCTACTTATAGTACTATAGCCTTCTCGTTCGCCTTGTTCGCCCTAACTATCTGTCTCTGGATTTCCTCGGTCGCGCCCCTAAGGATATATTCGGCTAGGTTCGCTATTATCCTCTCCGTTGTATTGTCCTTTCTAGTTCTCTTAAGCGCTTTAAGCAGGAGGTCGTTACCTATGAACGGCCTATAGTATCCTTCGAAATAACCCTTTAGCTTCGGGTATATCTCTTCCTTTAGGGCTACGGCGGCCTCGCTACGTATATCCTTAATAGGAATAGGCACTTAGGCTACGGAGCTTACGTCAACGTCTATAGTACTCGTTCTTCTTTGTTCGGGGGTTTGGTTTCTTAGGTTCAGGGGTTCGGTTTCTTAGGTTCAGGGGTTCGGTTTCTTAGGTTCTAGTTCTTAGGACTATCTTGTTGTTTCGGGACCGACTATCTTATTGGTTTCTTAGGTTCGGGGCGGTCGAATTGTGATTTCGGTTGGTTCGCGCAACGTAAATTCGTCGTAATCAATCGACGAAGGTCTACGTACACGAACAGAAGGTACAACCAACTATCACAGGTAGTAAATGCCCAATGTTAGGGTACGTATATATTCGATATGGTTATACAAGGAACTCAAGATAGTGGGTGTAGCCCGCCAGGGATATGCCCTGCGGCGGGCTCCATATACGCTGCAGGCTCTGCAGGCCCCACATCGCACAACCGCTCCACAATGGCCATACGGCCATATGTCACGGCTAGACCCGTGACACTGACGTAGTTAACTATATCGAAGGCTCTAGCGATATCTAGTTATAGGAGGGATACTAAGGCGCCTTGGCGCTATACCTCCTAGACCTAGGCCACAACTAGTCGGACCGCTAGCTTGGTCGATCTACTCGCCTAGTTACCTATCTGCTTAGTAGGGAGCAGCCTATAGACCTCCGCCGCCGCTATAATCCTTCTCGCTACTACTGCCTCGATCACCTTCCCTACAGTTAGGAGTAGCGCAATAGGGCAGTAACCTCCTAGGGTACAGTATATGTCGGGTGTCTTTCCTAGCTTCCGTAGGACTACTGTCTTAGCTCTCTTAAACGTAGCTAGGAACTATACTAGCTGCAGGCACCTTGTGGTTAGGGCCGCGAGGATCTAGCTTAGCGGTTAGCTATACGCCTTTAGGAATCCTATCGGGAGTATATCCTCCCCTAGGGCCTTCTACAGGCTCGCTTTATCCTATACCGCTTCTATCGCTAGGAAGCTCACGAGCTCCTGGACCTTGAACCCCTGTTCCTACTCCTCCTTAAGGTCCAGGTCCTGGATATCGCTAAGGTCCGCCCCCAGGCTTAGGAAGAACTTCTTCGTAAGCGCCTCCGCCTTGTTCTAGTGCGTCGTTAGATCTAGGCCGCCGTCTGGGCCCTTCAGGGCCGGGAGTTTCGGTGGCTCGGGGGGGAGATTAATTGTTATATATTATTTATTCGTACTCCGATATACCTTTCGGCGCGCCGGTCCTGCTACTGGTTTATATATAAAGGAAACCGTACCCCCTGAATAGAGGGCCGGGTAAAAACCCCTATCTACGCTTCTGCTTTAGCGCTTTAAATCCATTATGCTACGTATAAAGGGTAGCCCCTATCTCCCTTAGCGGCTCGATTCGGCACTTCCCGCACCCTCTCCGCTACTCTTAGCCGCTTTCGCGGCTATCGCAGCTTCTAGTTATAGCCTACAAGCTACGCTATACTCCGTTAGGCACCCTAAATCCATTAACTAGCTAATAACTACCTTTACTAAGCTCTTGTATAGCTATATAGCTCGTTGTAAGACAAGCTACAGATCCTGTTGTAACTGTATTTGTAACTCTTCCTAGGTTCTATACTTTAGTAGATCTTTGTACTATACTACTAGGTGTTCGATCGTTTCTTTGCCCTCGCTATACTCGTAGTATAGCGTAGTAATCTCTAGGACGTTTACCCTATTTAGGTACTCCCGGAGGCTAATGTCCCTGCTACGTACCTAGGCGAGCAGGGAGCTCTAAGCCTTGCTTAGACCCTTGTATCTCTTAAGGGCAAGGTCTATAAATAGTTATATCGGGGGGTCCTTATCTACTAAATAGTATATAGGTCTTCTTACTCTTGTTACAAGCGTAGCGCGCCTCTCCTAGGCTACTATCTTACGCTCCTACTAGGCAAGTTCTACTACTCTATCTATATTAAGGGTCTTGTTCTTTAGCTTCCCTATCTTCTACTTTTGCTTAGTCTACTCGTTTGCTATAGCTACTACTCTCTCGACTACTATTAGCCCCTATAGGCTTAGCCTAGGCTTCCTCCCTTACGTCCTCCCGCTCCTCTTCTAGAACCTCCTAAATAGCTTAGTATATACCTTCTAGATTAAGCTCGCTACTATAACTAGGGGGCGCCCTAGTCCCTCCCCTAACTAGAGGAGTGGTTTATATATCCTAGCTTCGAAGTTAGCTAGCTACTTGTTTAGGTAGAGGTCTACCGGTAAGACCTAGGCCTCTGTCTCTAGGTACCTGATTAGCGTAGTTCTATAGCCTCCTGCTACTACGTAGAGGCCCTTGCTCTAGTCCTTCGCTAGCTTCTTAGCTATCCCCTTTAGCTCGCTCCTCTTACCGACCGTAGTTAGGACGTAGTAGCTCGCTACTCTATATACTACTACGCTCCTTATACACTTTATATATATCTCCTAGGCCTTCGCGAGGCTTAGGCCCTACGTCTTCGCCGCGATCCTCGTTAGCGCGAACTCCTAGGTAGCGAGCTTCTTCTTAACTACGCCGCGGTACGCTTGCTATAAGAGCTTCTAGTCTAGCTAGACCCTAAGGAACCTAGCGGACTTAACTAGTCTAATATCTATATACCTACCTCTATCTAGGAGGGCGAGCTTAGCTAGGTCTAGCTACTACCTTCGGTTCTTATTAAAGTAGATTAGTTTATACTTCTACACTACGAACGTTATTCTCTACGTTCCCGCCTACTTTAAGCAAGTTCTCTACGCTCGCCTAAGTTAGCGGATGTTTACCTTAGCTAACTTTCCGAACACTAGTAGGTTCGTATTATCGGCGAAGCCTACTATACTAAGGTATAGGTACTCTCTCCTTAGGTCCTTATATAGTAATACAATATATAAGATAAATAGGATAGGTAATAGGGGGGACCCCTAGGGTACCCCCGCTATAACTAGGATATTATCTATTACCTTCCTTTTAAAGTAGAGGATCGCGACCCTGTCCATTAGCTATTCCTATACCTAAAGTACTATCTACTTTAGGTAGCTAAGCTCCTAGAGTATAGCTAGTAGTCTAACGTAATTAACTATATTGAAGGCTCTAGCGATATCTAGTTATAGGAGGGATACTAAGGCGCCTTAGCGCTATACCTCCTAGACCTAGGCTACAACTAGTCGGACCGCTAGCTCGGTCGATCTACTCGCCTAGTTACCTATCTACTTAGTAGGGAGTAGCCTATAGACCTCCGCCGCCACTATAATCCTTCTTGCTACTACTACCTCGATCACCTTCCCTATAGTTAGGAGTAGCGCAATAGGGCGGTAACCTCCTAGGGTATAGTATATATTAGGTGTCTTTCCTAGCTTCTATAGGACTACTATCTTAGCTCTTTTAAACGTAGCTAGGAACTATACTAGCTATAGGTACCTTGTAGTTAGGGCCGCGAGGATCTAGCTTAGCGGTTAGCCGTATACCTTTAGGAATCCTATTAGGAGTATATCCTCCCTTAGGGCCTTTTATAGGCTCGCTTTACCCTATACCGCTTCTATCGCTAGGAAGCTTATAAGCTTCTAGACTTTAAACCTCTATTCCTACTCCTCCTTAAGGTCCGGGTCCTAGATATCGCTAAGGTCCGCCCCTAGGCTTAGGAAGAACTTCTTCGTAAGCGCCTCCGCCTTGTTCTAGTACGTTATTAGATCTAGGCCGCTATCTAGGCCCTTTAGGGCCGGGAGTTTCGGTAGCTTAGGGGGGAGGAAGCTCCTAAGCCTTGCCTAACGCTCGAGCTACTATAGGGTTTCCTCCCTAGCTTCTTCGATTGTCTTCCTCTAGAAGCGCCTCTTTTCCTCTGCTATTTCCGTTACTAGCTCTCTTTACTTCTTATTTAGCTTCTTTTTATAGAACTATATAAGGGTCCTCTAGAGTTCCCTCTCCACCTCCTTTGCCGCCTTTAACGCCTCCTCTACCTTGCCTGTCTACTATAAGGAGCTCCTCCCCCTTAATTCCTTCCTCCTAGGGGCTATCGCGTAGGCGATAGCTATTAACTCCGTAGCTAGCTCTTCGAACACCTCCTCTAGCCCCTTTCTTGTCTTGATCCTTGCCTTTAGCCCCTCTAGTCCTCTATCGTTAAGCTATATCTTTAGTAGTAAGTACGCTACCTCTACCTTTATTAGCTTCTCTAAGACCTTCTTCTAGTTCTACCTTTCTAGCGCCTTCCCCTTTAGGAATAGGCTATCGAGCTTTACTTCGAGCACCTATAGGTAGTAGTCCAACCCTCCCCTAATCTTCTTCCCTAAATATATTATCGTTAGGTCTATTAAGGCCTAGATATAGTCGATCGTTAACGTCTTACCCCTTTGCTCTCCTATAAGGGTTCTTATAACTATACCCTATAGGGTTTATAGGCTTAGGTCCTACTTATAAGCTAGCTCGAGGAGCTCCTTGGACTTCCTTTTATATCGCCCGAACTCGTCCTAGACTAGGTTCTAGAGGTTAAAGTCTCCTACTAGGATTATAGCGTAGGCTAGGCCCCGATAGGCTAGGAGGCTCTTTAGGATAGTCTTATCTACTATATAGTTATTATATACTAACTAGAGCTCTAGACCCCTCCTCCCTAGCTCCAGGAACTATACCCTATACTACTACGCACTCGCCTTATATTCCTACTATCTAATGTTAAACTTCTTATATATATATATCGCCGCTTTTCCCTATTGTATATAAACCAGGTAGTACTATAAGCTCCAGGGGTAGTAGGCTACCCCCTGCTTGCTAAGCTATAGTTCCTAGACTATAATTATATCGAACTCCGCCTCCTCTAGTAGAATCTCTATATTCTACTTTACGCCTCTAGTATTCTAGAGTATAGTTTTAAAGATTATCCTCTCCGCTAGCTATACCTTCGTCCTCTAGCTCGTTTTAGGTCGGGGGGATAGTTGCTGCTACTAGTAGACCCTAGGGCTAGGTGTTCTATATACTTAGGATACTAGTAGCCTATATATTAGGCACTTCCTAGGCGCTTAGGGGTTCCGCCTAGGATCCTTAGGATCCCTAGCGCTATTGCTACGGTAGCGGCGGTCCCGACGCAAATAGGGCTATAGCTAGGCCGAACTATAGTTAGCTCTACGATATGTCCTTGCTTACTATAGTAGGGCGGCCTTTTAGTGTTAGGAACCTAGGCCTCTTCGCTCTAACCCTCTAGTATCCCTCCCTATCCTCCGCCTCTACGCCTTAGCGTATAAATACAAACAGTAGCTTCGCGGGCTCCGGTCTAGTAGGTTCGAATGTTCTAGGCCTATATTAGTACGCTTCCTTAGCCCCCTCCCGCGCTCTTACCCTCTCCCTACACTCTTTTAACCACTTAGTATACTTTCCGCTATACGCTAGGTACCTTAGTAGGAGGTAGCCCTCGTAGGTAGGGCACTAGGCCTCCCCTTCCTTTCCTCCTACTCTGTAGGCCCTTGCCCCGTATCTTCTATATAGGGGTTCCTTTAGGTAGTACCTCTAGATATATCCCTACTTCTAGTACTTAAAGCACTACTTCGGCTCGAGCGCTACCTAGTACAGTTCATAGTCTAGTACTTAGGCGTCCTAGATAACTCCAAAGTTATACACCACTCTTGCCTTATCTTAGCTCTCGAAAGTTACTAGTACCGTCGCTCTTATAAGCTCTAGCTTACTAGGGATCCTAAACTTAACTATATTTACTATATAGAAATCTAGTCCCTAGGCGAACTCCGCTTCGGTAACTCCCTAGATCTCTAACCTCGTCAGACCCTTTAGGAGCACCGCGAAGGTCCTA
>MU853425.1:348527-363783 GCA_033297235.1 Trichocladium antarcticum
AAGAACCCCTATAGGAGAGCAAAGGGGCAAGACGTTAACGATCGACTATATCTAGGCCTTAATAGACCTAACGACAACGTATTCAGGGAAGAAGATCAGGGGAGGGTCGGACTACTACCCGCAGGTGCTCGAAGCGAAGCTCGATAGCCTATTCCCAAGGGGGAAGGCGCTAGAAGGGTAGAACTAGAAGAAGGTCTTGGAGAAGCTAATAAAGGCAGAGGCAGCGCACTTGCTGCTAAGGATACGGCTTGACGACGGAGGACTAGAGGGGCTAAAGGCAAGGATCAAGACGAGAAAGGGGCTGGAGGAGGTGTTCGAAGAGCTGGCTACGGAGCTAATAGCTATCGCCTACGTAATAGCCCCTAGGAGGAAGGAATCAAGGGGGAGGAGCTCCCTATAGTAGACGGGAAAGGTAGAGGAGGCGTCGAAGGCGGCGAAGGAGGCGGAGAGGGAGCTCTGGAGGACCCCTACGTAGTTCTACAAGGAGAAGCTTAACGAGAAGCAAAGAGAGCTAGCAACGGAAATAGCGGAAGAAAAGAGGCGCTCCTGGAGGAAGACGATCGAGGAAGCTAGGGAGGAGACCCTATAGTAGCTCGAGCGATAGGCAAGGCTCAGGAGCTTCCTCCCCCCTAAGCTACCGAAACTCCCGGCCCTAAAGGGCCTAGATAGCGGCCTAGATCTAACAACGCACTAGAACAAGGCGGAGGCGCTCACGAAGAAGTTCTTCCTAAGCCTAGGGACGGACCTTAGCGATATCTAGGACCCGGACCTCAAGGAGGAGTAGGAACAGAGGTTCGAGGTCTAGGAGCTCGTGAGCTTCCTAGCGATAGAAGCGGCATAGGATAAAGCGAGCCTATAGAAGGCCCTAGGGGAGGACATACTCCCGATAGGATTCCTGAAGGCGTATAGCCGACCGCTAAGCCAGATCCTCGCGGCCCTGACTACAAGGTGCCTATAGCTAGTATAGTTCCTAGCTACGTTTAAGAGAGCTAAGACGGTAGTCCTACAGAAGCTAGGAAAGACACCTAATATATACCGCACCCTAGGAGGTTACCGCCCTATTGCGCTGCTCCCGACTATAGGGAAGGTGATCGAGGCAGTGGTAGCGAGAAGGATTATAGCGGCGGCGGAGGTCTACAGGCTGCTCCCCACCGAGCAGATAGGTAACCGGGCAAGTAGATCGACCGAGCTAGCGGTCCGACTAGTTGTGGCCCAGGTCCAGGAGGCATAGCGCCAAGGCGCCTCGGCATCCCTCCTACAACTAGATATCGCCGGAGCCTTCGACACAGTTAACTATATTAGACTACTAGCTACGCTCCGGGAGCTTGGCTACCTAAAGTAGATAGTACTCTAGGTATAGGAATAGCTAACGGACAGGGTTACGATCCTCTACTTCGATAGGAAGGCAATAGATAATATCCTAGTTACGGTAGGGGTACCCTAGGGGTCCCCCCTATCGCCTGTCCTATTTATCTTATATATCGCATCACTATACGAAGACCTAAGGAGAGAGCACCTACACCTTAGCATAGCGGGCTTCGCTAACGACACGAACCTACTAGTGTTCAGAAAGTCGGCCAAGGTAAACATCCGCTAGCTCGAGTAAGCGTAAGGAACCTGCTTGAAGTAGGCAGGAACGTAGGGAATAGCGTTCGTAGCGTAGAAGTACGAACTAATCTACTTTAACAAGAACCGAAGGTAGTAGCTAGACCTAGCTAAGCTTGCCCTCCTAGATAGAGGTAGGTATATAGATATTAAACCAGTTAAGTCCGCTAGGTTCCTTAGGGTCTGGCTAGACTAGAAGCTCTTATAGCAAGCGCACCGCGGCGCGGTCAAGAAGAAGCTCGCTACCTAGGAGTTCACGCTAACGAGGATCGCGGCGAAGACGTAGGGCCCGAGCCTCGCGAAGGCCCAGGAGGTATATACAAAGTGCATAAGGAGCGTAGTAGCATACGGAGCGGCGAGCTACCACGTCCTAACTACGGTTAGCAAGGGGAGCGAGCCAAAGGGGATAGCCGAGAAGCTAGCGAAGGACTAGAGCAGGGGCCTCCGCGTAGTAGCAGGAGGCTATAGAACTACGCTAATTAGGTACCTAGAGACGGAGGCCTAGGTCCTACCGGTAGACCTCTACCTGAACAAGCAGCTAGCTAACTTCGAAGCTAGGATATACGAACCACTCCTCTAGTTAGGGGAGGGACTAGGGCGCCCCCTAGTTGCAGTAGCGAGCTTAATCTAGGAGGTATGTACCAAGCTGTTCAGGAAGTTCTAGAAGAGGAGCGGGAGGACGCAAGGGAGGAAGCCTAGGCTAGGCCTATAGGGGCTAACAGTAGTCGAGAGAGCAGTAGCTATAGCAAACGAGTAGGCTAAGCAAAAGTAGAAGATAGGGAAGCTGAAGAACAAGACCCTCGATACGGATAGAGTAGTGGAACTCGCCTGGTAGGAGCGCGAGATAGCGGCCTAGGAGAGGCACGCTGCGCTCGTAACGAGAGCAAGAAGACCTATATACCGCTTGGCAGACAAGGACCCCCCGATATAACTATTTACAGACCTCGCCCTCAAGAGACACGAGGGTCTAAGCAAGGCTTAGAGCTCCCTACTCGCCTAGGCACGTAGCGGGGACATCGGCCTCCGGGAGTACCTGAACAGGGTGAACGTCCTAGAGATTACTACGCCGTACTGCGAGTACAGCGAGGGCAAAGAAACGATCGAACACCTAGTAGTATAGTGCAAAGATCCACCGAAGTACAGAACCTAGGAGGAGTTACAAATACAGTCACGACGGGATCTGTAGCTCGTCTTACAACGAGCTATATAGCCGTACAAGAGCTTAGCAAAGGTAGTTATTAGCTAGTTGATAGATTCGGGGTACCTAACGGAGTATAGCGTAGCTCGTAGGCTGCAACTGGAAGCTACGATAGCCGCGAAAGCGGCTAAGAGCAGCGGAGAGGGTACGGGAAGTGCCGAATCGAGCCGCTAAGGAGACAGGGGCTACCTTTAACACGTAGTATAATAGATTCAAAGCGCTAAAGCAGAAGCGTAGGCAGGGGTTTTTACCCGGCCCCCTGTTCAGGGGGTACGGTTTCCTTTGTATATAAACCAGTAGCAGGACCGGCGCGCCGTAAGGCATATCGGAGTACGAATAAATAAATAAAATAGATACCCTCTTAATTACAGAGATCCGTTTTGCTCTATTTAATAATGTAGCGAGCGTCTTAGAGGTTTAATATAGCGTGGAAGTACTCGAACTTCTAGCGCAGTAGCTATTTTATAAGACCGTCTGCTAGTATATCGGCTATAGGCAGGTACTTAACCTTAAATAACCCGTTAGTATACTCCTAACGTACCTATATATTGTAGATGTCTATATAGCGAAGCTTAGTAACTATACGCTAGTTATCTCCTGTAACAAGGCGGATAGTTTGCTAATTATTATAGAAGATATAGTATAGCTCGCTAAGATCGAACCGAATATTAGCGAAGAAGCGCTTTAACGCTATAGTCTTACGCGTAGTAAGAGAAACAGTAAGTAACTTAGCTTCTATCGAAGAAGTTGTAACGGCCTTTTAGTAGTAGGCTTTCTAATTAATAACCCTACTATATAGCATTATAATGTACCTTTAGGATAAGCGGCGCGTCTTCTTAATATCTACAAACGAGGCGTCGCTAGTAATAAGCAGGATATATATCCTAAAGGCGATACTATACTAAATAGCTAAAAACTAGGTACTAAAGAGGTAAACGATAACGTATTCTATAGCCTCGATGTAAGTAGGGCTAGGATTCTTTAAGAACTAAAAGAGCTATAATATAGCAAAGGCTATATTAGGGCGGATTATAATAGCTATATATAGAATAGAGCCGACAAGTTCCTAGAACTGCTTAATATCCTTAAATAGAGTAAGACCCTTAAATAGGTAAAGGTTATATTCTAGGGGGATATAGGGGAAGCAAGTCTCCTTATTAAGGTTAAATCGCTTAGCGATCTCTTCGATATACTAATTGTAGACTAGATAGACTATACGGTCCTTGCGGTTTCTTAAAACGTAGATACTAAGGAACTATAAGACGTTGCCTTAACTATATACTTTATACTTTGTAGCTAGCGTATCTATAATCCGGTTTACCTTATTAGTATAGTCCTTATAGTAGAATATAAGGTAGTTATTTACGTAAAATAGACCTACTACGTAGCGGTGTTAGTCGTAAAATAAGTATAGTCCCTTACCCGATACTATTAGACCAAGTTCGTAGAGCAAAGAGGAGAACTCTTCGTACTATAGAAGGGGGGATTTACGTAAGCTATATAACGCTCGTTTAAGTTCAACGAAGGTATCGCCTTGCTTAAAGCTAGCTAGGAGGTAATAATCCTCCTTAAACCCCTAAGGGAGCTTATAGACGATTCCTTTATCTATTTTAGCGTTTAGGAATACCTAGGTAACGTTAAACTACTTAACTTCTATATCTACGTTAGCGGCGATAGCTATTATAGCCTAGAAGGAACAGGATATAAGTGTTATAGCGTATGTATTTTACAACGAATTAGCGCTCTAAAGATCACCTCTTATATAGATACGCGCCTTATATTTCTCTAAGAATCTATCCTTATCCTATTTATAGGCGAATACCTACTTTAGGGGCAGGGGCTTCTCCTTAGAGAGTTTAGATATAGAGGACTAAGTGATATATCTCTAGGTTTTACGATTTACAAGATTCCGAATCTCTAATTTAGTAGCTCTAACGAACTCTTTGCCTATCGGATACTTAGTAAGTTGCTTCTAAGACTTTAGAGCTTTAAGAAGGGTGTTTCGGTAAACGTAGGGAGGGGCTAAGGTAGCGTTAAGTCTAGCTATATACTAGGGTATGATCGCGGTAGTAATAACTATATATAGAGTATAGTATACCCGATCTCCCTTATTAAGTACCTCCTTATAGTATAGTATATACGTTTTGTAAAACGCTTACTATATTCTAAGTTCAAGGACGTAGATATAGTCTAGAGTATCTATTTCTAAAGTAAATCTAATAATCTTAGCGGTAGATATAGAAGGACCGTTATTAGTAGGGTCTTCTAGGTCTATTCCCCTAAGCTACTAGCTCGTACAAGATACTAGGGCGAACACCCGCTTAGTGTACTTACGTTTTGTACGTTCGTAGGCGGGGGACTTAGGTTTGTTAGTGTTGTCTAAGTTATCCGAGCTAGAAGAGTAGTAGCTAGGGTTTGAAGATTCTAGGCTATAATTCTTAGGAAGTAGGTCGTCCGAGTGTATAGAGTACTTAGGATAGTAATCGACTAAGTCCTTAAAAACAGTGCTTATATTAGAGGCAATGCTTTATATACTTCTAAGGCTATCTCTAGAAGTATATATATAATCCCTATTATTATCTAGGCTCGTAGGCCCGGTAGGGGTAGAGGCTAAACTTTGAAATAACTAATCTAGTATTAGAAGTCCTCTATACGCGTAGTCTCTAGAAACTAAAGGTAGCTTGCTTATATTATACTAGGCTACCGTTCTAGATATAGTTACCCCTAAGTCCTAACTAGGATTTAGAGTTTCTATACCCCTAAGCTTGTCTTTAGAATGCTTAGGGGATATAGACGTAGGAGTCGTTACTTCTAGATTGTCTATCTCGCTATCCTTAACGCTACTTAGTACTACGCCTATAGTAGGCAAGTGTAGCTAAAGCTCTAGGGAGTCTACTAGATTCCGCTTCTTAGCGATAGTCTATAGATCGAACCTCCCTTTACCCTTCTTAAAGAACTAGTTCTTATTAAAGGTAACGTTACAAGTTATAACGACTTTATAGAGTACTAGAACCTAGATTCGGTAGATATTTAATACCTTGAAACTAATAAAGTAACCGATATATACTCTAGGCTTTAACTTATATACGCGTTTCTGCTTATCCCTCTCTCTCTCTTTATATAGAGGATATATATAGTAACTATATATATAGATACTACTCTAGTTAGGCTATAGATCCGCTATAAGGGAGACGATCGCGTCTAGCTAAAAGAACCGGAAGTAGGTTTAGAACTAAGTAAAAAGGATATTATTTAGTGACTTTATTAAAGGATACATTTAACTTAGGCTTATACTAATAAGCTATATAGATACCTCCTCTCCTTCTAGCTAGAGGTTACCTAGGAGACTAGCTCTAGCTATTATCTTAATAGAGCAGGTAATAACTTCTTGACTAGCGCGTTCGATAGTGCTAGTTAGTTCGTATATATTAGACGGAGGAAGTTTAAGCTTAATACCTAGTTCTACGTACTATTTCTAGTACTAGGTATAGCTACAATCTCTAGTTTTAATAAAGGAGCCTTTGATTAGCGTTGCACCTAGGCCTTAAAGCATTGAAGAATTAGGAGAAGGAGGTCCTAGGTCTTGTCTTTAAGGCGGAAGACAAAGGGTTTACTAGAGAACTTGTCTTTAAGAATTAGAGAGTAAATGGATCTATTATACCTACGTATATAATAGAAAAGGTCCTAAAATACTCGCTAGAACGGCTGTACTAACTTAGTTATAGGAGGCTTATAGGAGACGACCTTTCCCTAGTATATAATAGAGCAAGCCTTATAGTTAATACGTTTAGTTCCGTTAATTCGAACGTTCTAGCCTCTCTAGACAAGAGCCTTAAGCGTATCCTAGCTAAGATAACCGGCGCGGATATACCAAAGGTGTTTAGAATCCTTATAGGGTAGGAAAAGGTACCTTAATCCTAGTCCTTAACGAACTTGTTTTATAGTATCGCTTATTGTAGCTAATATTACAAGCGTAGCGGAACTAATAGCGAAGTTATCTAAATAGCTAGGTTAGATATTGTAGATTATAGCGAGGGACTGCTCCGAAGGTATAGTAGAAGGATCCTTATAGATCTTAGCGAGAGCTCGTTCTTTATTATAAGAAACGGCAAGGGAAGAGTTACAATTATAAGGATATAGTAGGTAGGTAGAGAGAGGCTTATATTCTAAAAATACTAGCTTATACCTATAAAGGAGAGACGTAATAACAATATTACTCTCTATCGAACCAAAACGTAGTATATAGTCTAAACTATAGTACTAGATGTTAGCCTTATAGAGGGCTACCTCTAAGATAATATTAAAGTAGAATCCCTTAATAACTACGACGTTATTAAGAACTAGATCCTTAGATCGTAGGCCGTTAACGCTATTAAGTGCTCCCTTAATGCGCTATTTGCCCCTTCTAAAGATAGGGAAACAGGTAGTACTAGCCTTAATATAGTTATCCTTCCTTGCTTTAATAAAGGACCCTTCTTCTAAGAGTATAGGGTCGTTAACAAGGTAGGTTACTGTCACAGGCACAGCCTATGTCATGTGCCATGTCATGTGCCATGCTATGTGGTTGGCTGAGCACCCTGTAGCTAGAGGAGCGTAGCTCCATACTAGGTGGAGCTCGCTATGTAGAGCCTTTAGCCCTTACGAGCTCCTACAAAGGTTGCACTGTTGTGTAACCTTGTTATATACAACCGTTATAGTAGGTTGTACCTTTAACTTACGCGCGTAGCTAGTTAGACCGTTAGAGGTAGATCGAACACCTTAGACTAGCTAGAACGTTTCTTTTTTCCAATGTACTAGACTTTGCTTAACCTTAACTATATAGTATAAGTTAAAACGAGCACCCTACCCCTATTTACAGTCTAATATATAGGATATCTAACGTATAGGACTACCCTCTATAGAACTACCCTAACGAACTAGGATAATAGATAGGGTAGAAGATAGCAACAATATACTAATATAGGCGCTAGAGCAAGCTAGCCTATCGCGTGCCGCTATTATACGCGAGTAGCTAAGAGCCGCGCTAGCGGAGCAGAAGGCGACACTCGCCGCGCTTGCTAATACCTAGGCGATAGCTAATAACGCAGTTACTAAGGGCAAGGCGCTCTACGAACAGCTCGAGGCGTAGAAGTATACAAACGCGGTAATCTCGAAGATACTTAAGGAGCAGAGACTAATAACCCTATAGGTACTCGAGGCAATAAGCGCCGCGCTAGCTAGAGGTAGTAAAGGTGGTAGCTAGCTATTATACTAGTACTATAACGAGGATAACCTAGCCGCAATGTCCCTCCCCTACCTAATACTATTTATAGGGGAGCAGAAGGATACTATTAAGTAGACTACCCTATTTAACAACTAGTTAGATAAGGTCTAGGGGCGCTAGAGAATACGCCTTCGCAAGTTCTCGACTAAGCGTATAAAGATCCTATACGCTAAGGCGATGCTCGGTAGTAACGTAAGCTATATAGTTAAGTCGAAGCTCTAGACAATCGAGAACTACCTAGATAACGATAGACACTAGTACTAGAAGACTAGGACTAAGTTCTTAAATAACCTTAAGAAGCGGTATATAACCTATAACGTTGCTACGGCAGCCGCGAACTAGCTCTATATACTTATCTAGGAGAATAAGTTCGTAAACGTTAATAACTTCCTAATAGAGTTCTTAAACCTAGCCGATACCGCTAATATCGAGAGCGTAATATAGGTCTGTATATTTAGAGAATAGATCTTAGCCCGCCTTTTAGCTACGTTTACGTTATAGGTTAGGCTACTAGCGTCAGACGACTTCGACGCGTAGGCCGAAATCGCCTAGACCATATCTACGAACTTAGATATAGAGGACTTTAGGAAGAAGATCCGTAGTAGCAATAGCGCGCTCGCTATATATTATAGTAGCAGTAGCGGGGGTACCAGGAGAGCCTAGGATCCCGACGCTATAGAGATCGACGCTATTACCCTAGCCGCGCTTATACTATAAGAAAAGGAGCGCCGTAGGGCTAGCGGCCTATACTTTAAGTACGGCGCTAGCGACTATATCTTAAGGTATTACTAGGCCGGCCAAGGAGGCTATAGTAGCTATAGCGGCTAGCTATAGCGCAGAGGCGCGTAGGGCTACGGCGGCGCGTAGGGCTATAGCGGGGTATAGGGCTATAGCGGCGCGTAATATAGCGGCGCGTAAGGCTATAGCAGGGCGTAGGGCTACGGCGGAGCGTAGGGCTATAGCGGAGCGTAGGGCTACGGCGGCACGTAGAGATAGTAGCAGCCTTAGGGATAGTAGCAGCCTACTTAGTAAGGCTTTGGTTAAGCCCCCTTTAGGGGCCTCCTAGCTCGCGGCGGCGTAAGCGGCTACGCTAGGGCCTATTAGAGGGGTCGAGGCGGGCTTGCTATACGTTTTATAGACGCCCCTGACTAAAGCGGTTTTATTATTAGGGAGGTAGACGAGCAAGAGGACTATAGTACTTACTAGAGTATAGAGTAACCCCTTAGTTTCGGCTTCTTATATAATAACTAGGGAAATAAGGAGCTCTTATAAACTATCGCTTATAGGAGGGGTACCGCTAGCTATAGGAGGGATAGGGAGATAGTTTAGTTATTAGTGCTATAGGTAGTAGCGCTAAATCTATTCTCTTATTATTATACCTAGCGGTTAGTAGGCGCAATATAGAGTACGTAGCACTTATAGACTCGGGTTATATAGGTCTAGCGTTTGTAGATTTTAGCTTTGTAGTTGCGAATAGGCTACTACTAAAGAGGCTAGTAGTATAGCGGCTGCTATTCCTAGCCGACGGAGGGTTCTCGCGCTAGATCGAGCACTTAGTAGCGCTTACGCTAGTCGTTAGCAACTACTAGAAGACCCTAGTGTACTTCGTTATAACGCTTGTAAAGGAAACCCTAGTGATCTTAGGCCTCCTATAGCTATAGAAGTATAACCTATAGATTGACTAGGAGACCCTATAGCTCGAATTTATAGAGTACTACTATAGGAGGTGCCTACTAGAGTATATTAGGAGCTAGGTCGCTTAGTAGGTAGGCTAGCTAGAGGTACCCCTACCCTCTAGGAATAGCGAGCGGTACTACGTAATAGTAGAGGACGTACCTAAAGACAACGACTATAGTACCTCTAGTAACAACGACGAGGTCGCTATTGCTATAAGTAAGCTCTCTAACTACAAGAGAGCTAGGCGGTCCGATAGGCGGAGACGGGCCTATAGACGGTAGAGATCTACGTCCTAGGGAGGCGTATAGGCTAACTTATAGGGGACGCTTGTACCGCTAGGAGCGATAGGCGTGCCGGTCGAAGTGCCGCCCCTTACATTACCGAGGCTAGTAGAGGTAGTAGCTAGCGCTAGGAGACTACCCCCTAGACCCTATTCCCCCCCCTACGCCCTACCTGTGCTTAGTTAAGTATAGGGGAAGATCCGCTAGGATAACGCGAAGATCCTAAACGGAGCGAGCTTCCTAGTAGTATACTAATAGAAGGGCGTAGTAGTTATATAGACTACGATAGGCAAGCTAGAGAGAGTAGTAGAGGCTAAGAAGAGAGACTATATACTATTTCTACCTAAGTAGTTTTTTAAGGACCTACTAAGTTAAGAGAGTATACTAGAGTATACAAAGTTAATACTCCTAGCAAGGTTCTATAGCTTTATCGACGCGCTTGCTAAAGGGGATAAGAAGCTTAATAAGATTATAGAGGAGGATTCTAAGAAGTTCTTCGATAAGGCGGATAGACTAGCGCCTACTTTAGACAAGATTAAGGCGTACCTACTAAAGGAATACTAAGACCTAGTAGCTACCTTTATCCTATAGGACGCTAATATCTTACCCCCCTACTATATATATAACTATAGGATCGAGCTACTCCTAAGGAGTATAGTCCTATAGTTAAGGAATCGCCTAATATTGCTAATAGAGCTATATATACTAAAGCGCTAGCTTAACGATAACCTTACAAAGGGGTTTATCTAGCCCTTACGCTCGAGCGCCTCGTCGCCTATCCTTATAGCCTAGAAGCTAGGCGGAGGTATTAGGATCTATATTAACTACTATAGTATTAATAACGCGACGCTAAAGAGCCGGTACCCTATCCTACTAATCTAGGAGACCCTAGACTTTATCTATAAGGCGAAGATCTTTACGAAGCTTAACGTAATCGCGGCGTTCAACTAAGTACGCGTAGCGCTAGGCTATAAGTAGCTTATAGCGTTCATTATAAGATTCGGCCTATATAAGACGCTAGTTACGCCGTTTAGCCTATAGGGCGCGCCCGCTACCTTCTAGTATTATATAAACGATATTCTCTACGACGCTCTAGATAACTACGTAACGGCGTACCTAGACGATATCCTAGTTTACTCTAGTACGCTCGAGGAGTATATTAAGCAAGTTAGGGAGGTGCTAAAGCGTATAATCAACGTAGGCCTATAGGTAGATATTAACAAGTACAAATTCTACACAAAGCGGACGAAGTACCTAGGGCTTATTATTACGCCTAGGGGCATTAAGATAGACCTAGATAAGGTCGAAGCAGTATATAATTAGGAGGCTCTAGAGATAAGGAGGTACCTCTAGCGGTTCTTAGGGTTCGCGAACTTCTACCGCCGATTTATACAAGGTTTTTCGAGCTACGTACGGGCGCTATACGAGCTTATAAAGAAGATAGTAGACTAGGAGTAGTCTAAGTAGTATAAGACGGCTTTCTAGCGCCTAAAGGTATACTTTATTATAGCAACGGCACTATAGATATATAACTAGGAGAAGCGAGCGGTAGTAGAAGTCAATACGTTAGACTAGTTAGCGGGTAGAGCGCTACTATAGGAGGGGGATAACGGCGAGTTACATCTAGTTACTTACTTCTTAGCGAAGTATACTATAGCTAAGTATAACTATAATATCTATAATAAGGAGCTCCTTACAATCGTTAAAGCGCTTGACGAATAGCGCCCTAAGCTCGAAGGTATAGCTAAAAGGTTCGATATTATTATAGATTATAAGAACCTATAGACCTTCGGTATAACGAAATAGCTATCGCTACGCTATATACACTAGTTAGAGTTCTTATTACGCTTTAACTTCTAGATTATCTACTACCTAGGTATAGCAAACGGCCGCCCTAACGCGCTTAGCAGGAAGCTAGAGTTTATACTAAAAGACGTTAAAGATAATAGGCTATAGAATAGGCGGCGCCCCCTAATTAACCTAAGCAAGTTCGACCTAAAGACCTTTAGTAGTAAATATAACGCTAAGCTACTAGGCGAGACACTAGAGCTCTTTAGCCTCGACGTTTTACGCTACGCTAACGACCTTATTGTAAAGAGCTACGTGACCTTGCCGTTTATAGTAGATGTAATAGAGGCGCTTAGCGACTAGGAGGTACGCGCCTAGCTAAGCAAGATCAAGCAGGATCTAAGAGTACCGTTCGCTAAGTATAAGTTAGTCTTAGGTAGGGCGTTCTACTATAGTAGGCTAATAATCGACCTAGGCAATATAGAGCTCTATTTATAGCTTATCTACTAGATATACGCGTTAGGGCCTAGCAGGTACCTAGGGAGGATAAAGACGCTTAACCTAATAAATAGGGTCTACTAGTAGCTAGGGATAAGCGTATTAGTAAGGACGTTCGTAGGAGCCTATACGCTATACTTTAAGACGAAGAACCCCTGCTCGAAGCCTATAAGGTTCCTTAAGCCGCTCCTGCTACCGTTAGCGCTATAGCGAGATATATTAGTAGACTATATTACGCTACTCCCGCTATATAAATAGAGGGGGTAGGAGTTTGGGTATATAGTAGTAGTAGTTAACTAGCTTATAAAGATATACTACTTTATTATAATAGCGATACTAGAGGCTAACGAGCTAGCTAACTGGTTTATTAAGCGCGTATACTTACTTTATAGCGTACTAGAGACGATCGTATCGGACAAAGGTACGTAGTTCGTTTTAGGGTTCTAGAGGGCGCTATTAGCGCGCCTTGCGATTACCCTAAAACCTTTATTAGCGTTCTACCCCTAGATAAATAGCTAGATAGAGCGGATTAACGCGGAACTAGAGTAATACCTATAGCTATATATTAACTAGGCGTAGAATAACTAGGTTAACTAGCTCTCCCTAGTAGAGTTTATAGGGAATAATATAGTCTCTAAGACAATAGGTATATTACCGTTCTTCGCGAATTATAGCTTTAACCCTAGGATAGGCGTAGAGCCGTCGAAGCTATACCTACCGAATATCTTAGAGTAGTAGAAGCAGGAGTTTTTCTAGGTATCTAAGCTTACGGACTACTTTAGGGTAATCCTTAGGAAGGTTATAGCGCTAGCAAAGTAGTTATAGGACCGCTACAAACAGAACGTGAACCGCTATAGGGAGGATACGCTATAGTACCACGTTAGCGATAGGGCGATACTCGATATATAGAACTATAAGACTAGTAGGCTAACTATAAAGCTCGCGCTATAGTAGGAGGGCCTGTTCGAGGTTACAAAGGCCTTATTATACGTAGTAACTCTAAAGCTCCTAGCGAATATAACGATCTTCCCTACGTTCTATATCTTAAGAGTAAGGCGCTACCTAGGGTAGGGGCTAGCTAGCTAAGAGAGGGTTAATAACGATATAAGCGCTAACTATAGGCGCGTAGTTACACGGACTAACGAAGGCGAAGACATAGTAGAGTAAAGGTTCGAGAGGATTGTAGGGTTTAGCAAGGCGGCGAACGGTCGCTAGTAGTACCAAGTTAAGTAGGAAGGTTATAACAACCTAACTTAGTAACCTATAACGGATCTACGCGGCTGTAATAACACTATCTAGGAGTTCTACAATATGTACCCCGAGCTTCGGGGCCCGCTATCGTAGACGCGGAGAAAGAAGGCGCAGCGCTAGGGTAGGCGCTAAGATAACTCTAACTCCAGATACAAGCACCTAGGATAGGGGGCTATTTTTATATAGGGGGCTTATTTAGAGAGGGAGGGTAGTATTATAGGCACAGCCTGTATTATATGCTATGTTATATGCTATACTATATAGTTGGCTAAGCACCCTATAGCTAGAGGAGCGTGGCTCTACACTAGGTAGAGCTCGCCGCGCAGAGCCTTCAGCCCTCGCGAGCTCCCACGAAGGTTGCACTGTTATGCAACCTTGTTGTATACGACCGTTACAGTTACTCTATAGTTATTAACTAGGATACTATCCGATAGGATATATTTGCTAGAATCGACGGTTACAAAGATACCGAAGCTATTACTAAGGCCGGTTTCTTTACTAAGGGCTAAGAGTTCCGTAGGATCAATGATTATAGCTATTACCGCGCTAGGAAAGCCTAGTTTAGTAGACGAAGTAGAGCTAGATAGGGATATAGGCTAGGGTTTGATTGCCTAACCTTCCTTTTTAAGCTAGGCGCGGAGGTTATCCTACTTTTTCTTAGCGAACCGTTTGTAGATCTATAAAACGAACTTAGGACTAACCAGGCCTTTTAGATATTTGAACCTAGTTAATATAGATTTGAGCGTATTATAGTTAATTAGCTTCTAAATGTAATTAGAAATTATATATAGGCAAGGGTGCTTAGGCTTAGTAGACGAAGATTTTTCACCTCCTTTGCCCTAATTACAGCCTTTACTAGAACTAGTAGATTTAGTAGTAGCGAAGCTACCGTTAAAGTCTAGCTTGCTATAGCTAACGACGGTCTTAGTAGCTTAGATAAGGTCCTCGAGGCTCTTAAGAGGTTTACTAACGCGGTTATTAATAATTACAACGTTATATTTGTAGCGGCCCTATTCTAGGATAAGACAATCCTTAATTACACGAAGGAAGTCTAGAACGGGTAAAGTACTACGAATATACTCGAGACTAGCTACTTTAGCGCGTTAGTAAGCCTAGTAGTAGTTAGCGATCTAGGTCCGTAAGTCTATATTAGATTGCTTAGCCTCTTTAAGATAAGCGAGATACCGTTAGTAGGTTATATTTGTAATTATATTATCTAAGATTCTAACTTAGCGTTCTAGAGTATAGAGGAGCGCGTATACGCTAAGTTACTACGCTATAAGGTTAGTCTCGTTAGTAGCGTTATAACGCTTGCAATTAATAGTAGCGATAATAACTTTATATATTATTTATTCGTACACCGATATGCCTTACGGCGCGCCGGTCCTTCTACTGGTTTGTTTAGTACAGGAAACCGTACCCTCGCTAGGCCGGATGAAAACCTCCACTCTTCGATTTGATCTCCCCGCTTCTGTTTCCTTTATACTACGTGATGCCCTAGCCTTCTCCAACCCCACCTGCCCCCTTTGTTAGATGTGATTGGTTCTAGGGTAGCTAACGATCTCCTCCTTCTTCCGCTCTTTGTTCAAGTCCAGTTTCTTCTAGGGGGGGCCCCTGGCAGTATTTTGTTAGGCAGTTCAGCTTCTACCCTGGGTAGTTTACCGGTCCCTAGCTACTACGGCTAGATTGTTTTTA
>MU853425.1:373847-387879 GCA_033297235.1 Trichocladium antarcticum
ATTTTTACCCCTATTTCCTTTCTACCCTTCCTTTCTTATATACCCCCCTTATATCCTTGTTTTTCTTATAAATTCTTCGCTTCTCCCTATGTTCTAACGGACCCCCCTTAAGTCGTTTATTTCTTTTTTTAGTACCCGACCCTCCCTTAGGACCGTTTTGTCCTTATCTATTACGTCGCTACGAGCCGAACCCCCTCTCTATACGCCTATTGTTATTAGCGGATTACTACCTTAAGGTTAAGATATAGAACCTCCCTAGATAGGCAAGACGATAAAGGACAGGCGGTTAAGGTTGTAATACCGGCCTTAAGAGAGTAAGCTAGATGCCCCTTGTTAACGGATTCCTAGCTACACTCCTTCCTAGACTATAGGCAGTTGCTACACTTGCCGTTAAGGACCTTAGGTACCGAGACGTAGCTATAGAAGGGCTATATCGTCTAGAACCGGACCTAATCGCTAGTCCTAGGGTACGGACTAGTGGTTACAGTACGCTAGTACGCTTCTTAATAGTAGCAACACGGAATCGAATTGCTATATTAGGATTAGCACCGGCTTTACTAGAATAAAGGGAGAGTTACTCACTTATACCTGAAGAACTAGACGAAGAACCCCTTACGACGATTCGGCTAACTATAGAAGTTATATAGCTACCGCCTAAGATATAGACCGTTATACTATTTGACAAATACCAGCTAGAGCCGCCTAAAGAACCCCCGCTACTTAAAAAGAGCCTAGTAGCTATCGTTAAGCTAGACCTAGCCCTAGAGCTTCGACAACGCCCGCTAGTTATATAGTAGCTGCTACCGAAGGAACAGCATCTCCCCTTGGTTCGAGTCTAGCACCTTCGAGATCTAGAGTAGCTAAACCACTAGGAACTAGAATACTAGGAGCACGAAGGGTTGCTACGCGTCTAACGGCCGAGCCTTGTCGTTATTATAAGTCGGCCAGACTACCTAGATAAATTGATAGGGAACGACGAATTTCCGGTCCTAGGATAGCGTTAAATCTACCGGCCGGCTTATAATCCGTAGGAGCAGAGGGCGTAGACTAGTATCGACCCGGACATCTATCTAGGAGAGCTTAAGGTCTTGCTATAGAGGAGCCATAGTATTGTATAGCTCTATGTCGCGAATTCTAAGCGTAGGAGCGTAGTTAAATTCGAAAGGGAAGAGAAACTATAAGCATACGAACAAGCTAAACCCCCCTTCTTATGCTACTCCCCTAGAATAGAGGGCTAGTTTATCCTAAGTTAAGCTACTAGCGTAACGGAAAGAGCTATAGGGGCTCCTCTCACTTTGGTTAAACGGCTAATCTTACTTTGATTATAGGGCCCCCTTAGAACGGGCCCCCCTTAGAACTCTGATTACACGGCCCCTCTTTCTCGGGTTATATAGAAGGAACGGAAGGAGCTACGGAATTGCGAATTCTGACGCGGGAGCGTGGTTAAATTCGAAAGGGAAGAGAAACTATAAGTATACAAGCACTAGTTTATCCTAAGTCAAGCTGCTAACCCCCCCTTCCGATATAGCCGCCCTGGAATAGAGGGCTAAGCTATCCTAAGTTATCCGGCTAGTAACGGAAGGAGCTACAAAGAGATCTTTTAACTTCTTGGCTGCCCCTCTCGCCTATAAAGTCTTCCTTACCCGCCCTTATTTTTTCTTATTTTCTCTCTCCCCTAAACAATATCGATCTTCGCTCGCCGTTCCTCCCTCTGTTCTGCTTAAGCCGTACGTAACTATTGGTCTTTGGCCCTCGTTTAACACCTGACAATTTCTCCCCTTATTTTGTTTCTTTCCCCCTTTAATATAGTACTAACTACTAGAGCCGTGTAAAGGGAGGCTAACCCGTACTAGCTTGAGTCCTAAAGGATAGGCGTTAGCAATAGCTAGAACGCGCCTGGAGCCTTAGGAAGCGAGCTCTAGCGCCTAGTTGATAGAAGGGCTAATTTCTTAGCCTAAGTTAAGAGCTAATAGCTATACTAGCTATAAGCTATAGGTAGTTACAAGGAGGACCGGATCCTAGTAAGTCTCTTCCCTAGCCTCGCGATCTCTAGAACAGACGGGGAGACCTTTTATAGAGTCGCCTGGCCGACTATAGTATGCTCGTTCTACAATATAGAGGGTATGATTAAGAATAGGGAGTAGCTCCAAGGCTACGACCTTATCGTCGCGCTATGCTATTTCCTAAGCGGTTTCGAGGACTAGGTGTATATTTATAATACCTAGATTAGCAACAGCGAATTGGCCTACCCCCCTAAGACTAACTAGAATATACGGCGAATAATAGCCTCGAAGCGATTCTAGGTTATCTTAGGTATAAAGAACCTAAGTTATTAGGTTCTGACAATTTACGACTAAGCCCGCCGTACTACAATATACTTCGACTCCCTAAGGCACCGCGCGTAGGACACCTACCTATATTAGCTGAAGATCCTTACCTAGATCCAAGACTCTAGTCTCTACCCTAGTCACACGAAGCCAGAGGTATACAAACGCGGTCTAGTATAGTTAGAGGACTAGGAGTGTAGCGTTTAGGTTCTAGAGTATACCCGCCTGTTCTTCTAAGAAGGACTATAAGCTAGAGGTATCTACAAGGCCTTGCCTTGGACATAGAGCCGGATCTTCGACGGTATCTAGATAAACACTAAGATAAGGACCGAGTATATAGTTACCGCGTAGCTAGCTTACGTCTGTTACGCACTAGGCTTCGAAGGACATACGCTAGTCCGCCCGAGCGATATAAAAATAGTGGTTTACAATGAGCAGGAAGCCAGGTTCAGTCCCTCACCCTATCGGCTACTATCCGGCCGCCCCTCCGCTCCTAGTACCCTAGCGGTTATAACGAGAGACAATAGCTCTCGGCAGACAATACCGGCTGTCTGTTTAGAGACAGCTCTATCGGAGGACCGTTAATCTTTATTGTAGTTACTAAGTCTCGGGCTAATACGCTCGACCTCCGGTAGTTCCGCCATTAGCTTTATTACCTGGTAGATAATAAACCTCCTTTGGCCTAGCCTACTACCTTCTATATTATCGCTAGCTATTATTAGGATCCTGTCTCTATCTGTTTAGGCAGAGTAGGATAATACCCTAGTACCGCCGCCGACTGCCTGCAAGTCTACGGCGATACTAAGGACCAAGACGCCACGGTTATAGTCACAGCCGTAGCCAACCCCCTCAAGACGCTCTTATCGTTTGGCCGGCATCCCCCCTAAGACTGTCGATCTTCTAGTACCGCCGTTACCTCCTATCTAGGAAGAGCCTACCTCTAGAGTAGTTATCCGCCCGCTAACCTTTCAAGATACGTTCCTTTATAGGTTCTATATACTACTGCTATATATGCCGTGGTTCGCTAGGTAGGACGATATTAACAAGCAAGCGGAAGAGCTTAAGCGCTATTAGCAGGGTACGTAAGTATAGGATCAGCGGCTAAGTCGCGCCGAGAGGGCTCGTTGCCGGGAGCAGGGACGTTAATAGACGTTAACGGAGGTAGATAGAGCTTTGTTTTGTTTTGCGAGTTCTTAGGCAGGAGCCCTAGCAAACTCGAAAGGGAAGTGTAAACTAGGGCAGACAGCTCTTAGCTAGAACAAAGGGGCATTCGTGGTGGATTTTTCGTTTTTTAACTGCTTATAGCGCTATATGTTGTTTTGTAGTTATATATATAGCTAGTTAGTCCGCCTACTTAGGCAGACGATAATACTCTTAGGATATAAAACTCCCCCTCTAAATTTGACACTTTTAGCTCTAAGCCTTCCCGCTACCTCTAGGTATATGTTTTTATAGTGATCTTGTTCGCCTTCCTCTGAACAGGGGGAGACATATGTCCGGAGGGCGATATCTTAATTGGATCGGTCACAATTAAAGTCCGAAGATACGTCGGCAACCTTAGACGCTTGCCGACTTGTCCATCCCTACTATAGTCTTGCCTACCACTATAGAGTAGGTTGGTTTGTGGTTTGCTCCAGTTCACTATATAACAAGGCGATTACAGTTAACTAGTTAGACCTATTAAGGTATATCGACGATCTGCTAAACGAGATATATACGAGCTTAGATCTGCTAAAGGTAACGCTTAAGGCGTTAGTAGACCCTAGAACCAGAGCGTAGCTAAAGGATATAAAAACGAAGCTTAAAGTGCTATATATAGAGTACTAAGCTATCGCAGGCAAGGCTTACTACCGTAGGAGGATACTTATCGACCTAGACAACGACGAAATATAGCTATAGCTAATCTACCGAACTTACGTATCGGGACCTAGGGGCTACCCTAGAAGGACCAAGACTATTAATCTAATAAACCGGAAATACTAGTAGACTAGGATAACCGGTACGATCCGCGACTACTATAACGCCTACTTGCTATATAATAAGACGAAAACGCCAAGGGCGCTACCGACGGGCTTTCTGAAGCCGCTGCTAGTACTACTCTCGCTATAGCGGGACATATTGGTAGATTATATTACACTACTCCTACTATATATAAGGAGAAACCGTACCTTTAACTATATTATAGTAGTAGTGGACCGACTAACGAAAATACGCTACTTTATCCCGATAGAGACCTTAGAAGTAGATAAGTTAACGGACCGCTTTGTAGAACGGGTCTATAGCCTATATAGCCTACCTAAGACGATTATATTAGATAGAGGTATATAGTTCGTTTTAACGTTCTAGAGAATACTATCGTTACAATTAGTAGTAACTCTAAAGCTATTATCGGCGTTCTACCTACAAACGAACGGCTAGACTAAACGGATTAATATAGAGTTAAAGTAGTATTTACGCCTTTTCGTTAACTAGGTATAGGATAACTAGGCGGATTAGGTACCGCTTGTAGAGTTTGTAAGGAACAATATATCGTTAGAGACAACGGGAGTATCGCCCTTCTTTACGAACTATAGTTTCTACCTACGTATAGGCGTAGAACCAAGCAGGCTATACCTACTAGAACTCTCGGAAGCTTAGAAGAGGGAGTTTTTCCAGGCGATAGAGATATCTATACGCTTTAAAGCAGTGCTAGATATAGCGAAGGCACTAGTAAGGTAAGTATAGGACCATTATAAGATTAACGCGAACGCTAAACGTAGCGACGCCCTAGTCTATAGGATCGGCGACAAGGTAATGCTTAATATATAGTATTATAAAACGGGGCGCCTAACGAAGAAGCTCGAACCGCGCTAGGAGGGGCTATTCGAGGTTACTAAGGCGGCGTTATACGTAGTGACGTTACACCTACTAGCGAATATAAAGATATTCGACACGTTCTATATATTACTGGTTTAACTATAGCGAGGCGAGCAAGGGATCCCTAGGTAAGCTAACGCGTAGGGAGATATACGAGCGAACTGTAGTAGGGAGGTAAGGCGCTAAGATAACGGCGTCGAAGTAGTTAAATAGAGGTTTAAAGAGATTCGAGACTTTAGGAAGGTAGAGAACGGGAGGTAGTAATACCTAGTTAAGTAGGAGGGCTACGCCTAGCCGACTTAGTAGCTAGCAACGGATCTACGTAGCTACGATAATGCTATTTGGAAGTTCTACGATACTAATCCGAACAAGCCAGAGCCCCTAGCGTAGGTACTAAGAAGGAACTGAAGCTACGATTCGAGCGTTCGAACCGTAGGCTTAATTTAAAGAGGAGGCTTGTTTTGAGGGAGGGTAGTGTCACGGGTCTAGCCGTAACATATGGCCGTATGGCCATTGTGGAGCGGTTGTGCGATGTAGGGCCTGTAGAGCCTGTAGCGTATATGGAGCCCGCCGCAGGGCAGATCCCCGGCGGGCTACACCTACTATCTTGAGTTCCTTGTACAACCATATCGAATATATACGTACCCTAACATTGGGCATTTACCACCCGTGATAGTAACTACGCGCTAGTTGTCTCCTATAATAAGGCGGATAGTTTGCTAATTATTATAGAAGATATAGTATAGTTCGCTAAGATCGAACCGAATGTTAGTGAAGAAGCGCTTCAACGCTATAGTCTTACACGTAGTAAGAGAAACAGTAAGTAACTTAGCTTCTATCGAAGAAGTTATAACAGTCTTTTAGCAGTAGGCTTTCTAATTAATAACCCTACTATATAGTATTATAATATACCCCTAGGATAAGCGGCGCGTCTTCTTAATATCTACGAACAAGGCGTCGCTAGCGATAAGCAGGATATATATCCTAAAGGCGATACTATACCGAATGGCTAAAAACCAGGTACCGAAGAGGTAAACGATAATATATTCCGTAGCCTCGATATATATAGGGCTAGGAACTTCGAAGCTAGGATACACGAACCACTCCTCTAGTCAGGGGAGGGACCAGGGCGCCCCCTGGTCGTAGTAGCGAGCTTGATCCAGGAAGCGTGTACCAAGCTATTCAGGAGGTTCTAGAAGAGGAGCGGGAGGACGTAAGGGAGGAAGCCTAGGCTAGGCCCATAGGGGCCAATAGCGGTCGAGAGAGCAGTAGCTATAGCGAACGAGTAGGCTAAGTAAAAGTAGAAGATAGGGAAGCTGAAGAATAAGACCCTCGATACGGATAGAGTAGTGGAACTCGCCTGGCAGGAGCGTAAGATAGCGGCCCGGGAGAGGCGCGCCGCGCTTGTAACGAGAGCAAGAAGACCTATACACCGCTCGGCAGACAAGGACCCCCCGATATAACTATTTATAGACCTTGCCCTTAAGAGATACAAGGGTCTAAGCAAGGCTTAGAGCTCCCTACTTGCCTAGGCGCGTAGTAGGGACATTAGCCTCTAGGAGTACCTAAATAGGGTGAACGTCCTAGAGATTACTACGCTGTACTACAAGTATAGCAAGGGCAAAGAAACAATCGAATACCTAGTAGTATAGTATAAAGATCTACCGAAGTATAGAACCTAGGAGGAGTTACAAATATAGTTATAACAGGATCTATAGCTTGTCTTACAATAAGCTATATAGCTATATAAGAGCTTAGTAAAGGTAGTTATTAGCTAGTTAATAGATTCGGGGCGCCTAACGGAGTATAGCGTAGCTTATAGGCTGTAACTAGAAGCTATAATAGCCGCGAAAGCGGCCAAGAGCAGCGGAGAGGGTGCGGGAAGTGCCGAATCGAGCCGCTAAGGGAGACAGGGGCTACCTTTAATACGTAGTATAATGGATTCAAAGCGCTAAAGCAGAAGCGTAGGCAGGGGTTTTCACCCGGCCCCCTGTCCAGGGGGTACGGTTTCCTTTGTATATAAACCAGTAGCAGGACCGGCGCGCCGTAAGGCATATCGGAGTACGAATAAATAATAAATATATAGGGCTAGGATTCTTTAAGAACTAAGAGAGCTATAATATAGCAAAGGCTATATCAGGGCGGATTATAATAGCTGTATATAGAATAGAGCTAACGAGTTCCTAGAACCGCTTAATATCCTTAAACGGAGCAAGACCCTTAAATAGGTAAAGGTTATATTCTAGGGGGATATATAGGAAGCGAGTCTCCTTATTAAGATTAAAGCGCTTAGCGATCTGCTCGATATACTAATTATAGACTAGATAGACTATACGGTCCTTACGGTTTCTTAAGACGTAGATACTAAGGAACTATAAGACGTTGCCTTAACTATATACTTTGTAC
The DNA here is from genome assembly GCA_033297235.1 of Trichocladium antarcticum. NCBI lineage: Eukaryota > Fungi > Ascomycota > Sordariomycetes > Sordariales > Chaetomiaceae > Trichocladium > Trichocladium antarcticum. The sequence goes on from MU853425.1 coordinate 381,437, forward strand.
TTTATAGCTAGCGTATCTATAATCTAGTTTGCCTTATTAGTATATTCCTTATAGTAGAATATAAGGTAGTTGTCTACGTAAAATAGAACTACTATATAGTAGTATTAGTTATAAAATAAGTATAGTTCCTTACCTAATACTATTAGACTAAGTTCGTAGAGCAAAGAGGAAAACTCTTTATACTATAGAAAGGGGGATTTATATAAGCTATATAACGCTCGTTCAAGTTCGACGAAGGTATCGCCTTGCTTAAAGCTAGCTAGGAGGTAATAATCCTCCCTAAACCCCTAAGGGAGCTTATAGACAATTCCTTTGTCTATTTTAGCGTTTAGGAATACCTAGGCGACGTTAAACTACTTAACTTCTATATCCGCGTTAGCGGCGATAGCTATTATAGCCTAGAAGGAATAGGATATAAGTGTTATAGCGTATATATTTTGTAACGAATTAGCGCTCTAAAGATCACCTCTTATATAGATACGTACCTTATATTTCTCTAAGAATCTATCCTTGTCCTATTTATAGGTAAATACCTACTTTAGGGGTAGGGGCTTCTCCTTAGAGAGTTTAGATATAAAGGACTAGGTAATATATCTCTAGGTTTTACAATTTATAAGATTCTAAATCTCTAATTTAGTAGCTCTAACGAACTCTTTACCTATTAGATGCTTAGCAAGTTACTTCTAAGACTTTAGAGCTTTAAGAAAGGTATCTCTATAAACGTAGGGAAGGGCTAGGATAGCGTTAAGTCTAGCCGCGTACTAGGGTATAATCGCGGCGGCGATAACTATATATAGAGTATAGTATACCTGATCTCCCTTATTAAGTGCCTCCTTATAGTATAGTATATACGTTTTGTAAAACGCTTGCTACATTCTAAGTTTAAGGATATAGATTCGGTCTAGAGTATATATTTCTAAAGTAAATCTAACAATCCTAGCGGTAGATATAGAAGGACCGTCGTTAGTAGGGTCTTCTAGGTCTATTCCCCTAAGCCGCTAGCTTATATAAGATACTAGGGCGAATACCCGCTTAGTATACTTACGTTTTGTACGTTTGTAGGTAGGGGACTTAGGTTTATTAGTATCGTCTGAGTTATCTAAGCTAGAGGAGTAGCTAGGGTTTGAAGATTCTAGGCTATAATTCTTAGGAAGTAGGTTGTCCAAGTATATAGAGTACTTAGGATAGTGATCGACCAAGTCCTTAAAAACAGTGCTTATATTAGAGGTATTGCTTTATATACTTCTAAGGCTATCTCTAGAAGTATATATATAATCCCTATCGTTATCTAGGCTTATAGGCCTAGTAGGGGTAGAGGCTGAACTTTAAAATGACTAATCTAGTATTAGGAGTCCTCTATATACGTAGTCTCTAGAAACTAAAGGTAGCTTACTTATATTATACTAGGCTACTGTTCTAGATATAGTTACCCCTAAGTCCTAACTAGGATTTGGAGTTTCTATACCCTTAAGCTTGTCTTTAGAATACTCGGGGGATATAGACGCAGGAGTCGTCGCTTCTAGATTGTCTATCTTGCTAACCTTAACGCTACTTAGTACTACGCCTATAGCGGGCAAGTGAAGCTAAAGCTCTAGGAAGTCTACTAGATTCCGCTTCTTAGCGATAGTCTATAGATCGAACCTCCCCTCGCCCTTCTCGAAGAACTAGTTCTTATTAAAGGTAACGTTATATATTATAACGACTTTATAGAGTACTAGAACCTAGATTCGGTAGATGTTTAATACCTTGAAACTAACAAGGTAACCGATATACGCTCTAGGCTTTAACTTATATATACGTTTCTACTTATCCCTCTCTCTCTCTCTATATAGAGGATATACGCGGTAACTATATATATAGATAGATGGGCAACCGGGCGAGCAGATCGACCGAGCTAGCGGTCCGACTAGTCGTGGCCCAGGTCCAGGAGGCATAGCGCCAAGGCGCCTTGGCATCCCTCCTGCAACTGGATATCGCCGGAGCCTTCGACACAGTCAACCACGTCAGACTACTAGCCACGCTCCGGGAGCTCGGCTACCCGAAGTGGATAGTACTCTAGGTGCGGGAATGGCTAACGGACAGGGTCGCAATCCTCCACTTCAACGGGAAGGCAACAGACAATATCCTAGTTATAGCGAGGGTACCCTAGGGGTCCCCCCTATCACCTATCCTATTTATCTTATACATCGTATTACTATATAAGGACCTAAGGAGAGAGTACCTACACCTTAGTATAGCGGGCTTCGCCGACGATACGAACCTACTAGTATTCGGAAAGTCAGCCGAGGTGAATATCCGCTAACTCGAGCGAGCGTAAGGAACCTACTTAAAGTAGGCAGGAACGTAGGGAATAGCGTTTATAGCGTAGAAGTACAAACTAATCCACTTTAATAAGAACTAAAGGTAGTAGCTAGACCTAGCTAAGCTCGCCCTCTTAGATAGAGGTAGGTATATAGATATTAAACTAGTTAAGTCCGCTAGGTTCCTTAGGGTCTAGCTAGACTAGAAGCTCTTATAGCAAGCGCACTATAGCGCGGTTAAGAAGAAGCTCGCTACCTAGGAGTTCGCGCTAACAAGGATCGCGGCGAAGACGTAGGGCCTAAGCCTCGCGAAGGCCTAGGAGGTATATATAAAGTGTATAAGGAGCGTAGTAGTATATGGAGCAGCGAGCTACTACGTCCTAACTATAGTTAGTAAAGGGAGCGAGCTAAAGGGGATAGCTAAGAAGCTAGCGAAGGACTAGAGCAGGGGCCTCTACGTAGTAGCAGGAGGCTATAGAACTACGCTAATTAGGTACCTAGAGACGGAGGCCTAGGTCCTACCGGTAGACCTCTACCTAAACAAGCGGCTAGCTAACCTCGAAGCTAGGATATATAAACTACTCCTTTAGTTAGGGGAGGGACTAGGGCGCCCCCTAGTTATAGTAGCAAGCTTAATCTAGGAGGCATATACTAAGCTATTTAGAAGGTTCTAGAAAAGGAGCAGGAGGACGCAAGGGAGGAAGCCTAGGCTAGGCCTATAGGGGCTAATAGCAGTCGAGAGAGTAGTAGCTATAGCAAACAAGTAGACTAAGTAAAAGTAGAAGATAAGGAAGCTAAAGAACAAGACCCTCGATATAGATAGAGTAGTGGAACTTACCTAGTAGAAGCGCGAGATAGTAGCCTAGGAGAGGCGCGCTACGCTTATAACGAGAGCAAGAAGACCTATATACCGCTTGGCAGACAAGGACCCCCCGATATAACTATTTATAGACCTTGCCCTTAAGAGATACAAGGGTCTAAGCAAGGCTTAGAGCTCCTTACTCGCCTAAGCGCGTAGCAGGGACATTAGCCTCTAGGAGTACCTAAATAGGGTAAACGTCCTAGAGATTACTACGCTATACTATAAGTATAGCAAGGGCAAAGAAACGATCGAACACCTAGTAATATAGTATAAAGATCCACCGAAGTATAGAACCTAGGAAGAATTATAAATATAGTTACAACGGGATCTATAGCTCGTCTTACAACAAGCTATATAGCTGTATAAAAGCTTAGTAAAGGTAGTTATTAGCTAGTTAATAGATTCAGGGCGCCTAACGGAGTATAGCGTAGCTCGTAGGCTGCAACTAGAAGCTATAATAGCTGTAAAAGCGGCTAAGAGCAGCGGAGAGGGTGTAGGAAGTGCCGAATCGAGCCGCTAAGGGAGATAGGGGCTACCTTTTACATATAGTTCGATGGATTCAAAGCGCTAAAGCAGAAGCGTAGGCAGGGGTTTTCACCCGGCCCCCTGTTCAGAGGGTACGGTTTCCTTTATATATAAACTAGTAGCAGGACCGGCGCGCTGTAAGGCATATCGGAGTACGAATAAATAAATATATATATAGATACCGCTCTAGTTAGGCTATAGATCCGCTATAAGGGAGACGATCGCGTCTAGCTAAATAAACCGGAAGTAGGTTTAGAACTAAGTAAGGAGGATATCGTTTAGTAACGTTATCGAAGGATACGTTTAACTTAGGCTTATACTAATAAGCTATATAGATATCTCCTCTCCTTCTAGCTAGAGGTTACCTAGGAGACTAGCTCTAGCTATTATCTTAATAGAGTAGGTAATAATTTCTTAACTAGCGCGTTCGATAGCGCTAGTCGGTTCGTATATATTAGATAGAGGGAGTTTAAGCTCGATACTTAGTTCTATATACTATTTCTAGTACTAGGTATAGCCACGATCCCTAGTTTTAATAAAGGAGGCTTCGTTATTATGCTTGAACTTGTAGATCGCTACGCTAAATTAGCGTTGTATCTAGGCCTTAAAGCATTAAAGAATTAGGAGAAGGAGGTCCTAGGTCTTATCTTTAAGGCGGAAGACGAAGGGTTTGCTAGAGACCTTGTCTTTAAGAATCAGAGAGTAAATAGATCTATTATACCTACGTATATAATAGAAAAGGTCCTAAAATACTCGCTAGAACGGCCGTACTAACTTAGTTATAGGAGGCCTATAGGAGACGACTTTTCCCTAGTATATAATAGAGCAAGCCTTATAGTTAATACATTTAGTTCCGTTAATTCGAACGTTCTAGCCTCTCTAGATAAGAGCCTTAAGTATATCCTAGCTAAGATAACTAGCGCGGATATACTAAAGGTGTTTAGAATCCTTATAGGGTAGGAGAGGGTACTTTAATCCTAGTCCTTAACGAACTTGTTTTATAGTGTCGCTTATTATAGCTAATATTATAAGCGTAGCGGAACTAATAGCGAAGTCGTCTAGACAGCTAGGTTAGATATTGTAGATTATAGTAAGGGACTGCTCCGAAGGTATAGTAGGAGGATCCTTATAGATCTTAGCGAGAGCTTGTTCTTTATTATAAGAAACGGCAAAGGAAGAGTTACAATTATAAGGATATAGTAGGTAGGTAGAGAGAGGCTTATATTCTAAAAACACTAGCTTGTACCTATAAAGGAGAGACGCGATAATAATATTACTCTCTATCGAACCGAAACGTAATATATAGTCTAAACTATAGTACTAGATATTAGCCTTATAGAGGGCTACCTCCGAGATAATATTAGAGTAGAATCCCTTAATAATTACGACGTTATTAAGAACTAGATCCTTAGATCGTAGGCCGTTAACGCTGTTAAGTGCTCCCTTAATACGCTATTTACCCCTTCTAGAGATAGGGAAATAGGTAGTGCTAGCCTTAATATAGTTATCCTTCCTCGCTTTAATAAAGGACCCTTGAAGGAATCAAGGGGGAGGAGCTCCCTATAGTGGACGGGAAAGGTGGAGGAGGCGTCGAAGGCGGCGAAGGAGGCGGAGAGGGAGCTCCGGAGGACCCTTACGTAGTTCTACAAGGAGAAGCTTAACGAGAAGCAAAGAGAGCTAGCAACAGAAATAGCGGAAGAAAAGAGGCGCTCCTAGAGGAAGACGATCGAGGAAGCTAGGGAGGAGACCCTATAGTAGCTCGAGCGATAGGCAAGGCTTAGGAGCTTCCTCCCCCCCGAGCTACCGAAACTCCCGGCCCTAAAGGGCCTAGACGGCGGCCTAGATCTAACGACGTACTAGAACAAGGCGGAGGCGCTCGCGAAGAAGTTCTTCCTAAGCCTGGGGGCGGACCTTAGCGATATCTAGGACCTGGACCTTAAGGAGGAGTAGGAACAGGGGTTCGAGGTCTAGGAGCTTGTAAGCTTCCTAGCGATAGAAGCGGTATAGGATAAAGCGAGCCTATAGAAGGCCCTAGGGGAGGATATACTCCTAATAGGATTCCTAAAGGTATATAGTCAACTACTAAGCTAGATCCTTACAGCCCTAACCACAAGGTGCCTACAACTAGTATAGTTCCTAGCTACGTTCAAGAGAGCTAAGACGGTAGTCCTACGGAAGCTAGGAAAGACACCCGACATATACCGTACCCTAGGAGGCTACCGCCCTATTACGCTACTCCTAACTATAGGGAAGGTGATCTAGGTAGTAGTGGCGAGAAGGATTATAGCGGCGGCGGAGGTCTATAGGCTGCTCCCTACCGAGCAGATAGGCAACTAGGCAAGTAGATCGACTAAGCTAACGGTCCGACTAGTCGTGGCCTAGGTCCAGGAGGTATAGCGCTAAGGCGCCTTAGTATCCCTCCTGTAACTAGATATCGCTAGAGCCTTCGATATAGTTAACTACGTCAGACTACTAGCTACACTCTAGGAGCTTAGCTACCCGAAGTAGATAGTACTTTAAGTGCAGGAATAGCTAACGGATAGGGTCGTAATCCTCTACTTCGACAGGAAGGTAACAGACAATATCCTAGTTATAGCAGGGGTACCCTAGGGGTCCCCCCTATCGCCCGTCCTGTTTATCTTATATATTGTATTACTATATAAGGACCTAAGAAGCTTAACAAGAAGCAAAGAGAGCTGGCAACGGAAATGGCGGAAGAAAAGAGGCGCTCCTGGAGGAAGACGATCGAGGAAGCT
>MU853425.1:388079-410015 GCA_033297235.1 Trichocladium antarcticum
AGGACCCGGACCTTAAGGAGGAGTAGGAACAGGGGTTCAAGGTCCAGGAGCTCGTAAGCTTCCTAGCGATAGAAGCGGCATAGGACAAAGCGAGCCCGTAGAAGGCCCTAGGGGAGGACATACTCCCGATAGGATTCCTGAAGGCGTGTAGCTAACCGCTAAGCTAGATCCTCGCGGCCCTGACCACGAGGTACCTGCAGCTAGTATAGTTCCTAGCTACGTTCAAGAGAGCTAAGACGGTAGTCCTGCGGAAGCTAGGAAAGACACCCGACATATACCGTACCCTAGGAGGTTACCGCCCTATTGCGCTACTCCCGACTATAGGGAAGGTGATCGAGGCAGTGGTAGCGAGAAGGATTACAGCGGCGGCGGAGGTCTACGGGCTGCTCCCTACTAAGCAGATAGGTAACTAGGCAAGTAGATCGACCGAGCTAGCGGTCCGACTAGTCGTGGCCTAGGTCTAGGAGGTATAGCGCTAAGGCGCCTTGGCATCCCTCCTATAACTGGATATCGCCAGAGCCTTCGACATAGTCAACTACGTCAGACTACTAGCTACGCTCCGGGAGCTCGGCTACCTAAAGTAGATAGTACTCTAGGTACAGGAATAGCTAACGGATAGGGTTACAATCCTCTACTTCGACAGGAAGGTAACAGACGATATCCTAGTTACGGCGGGGGTACCCTAGGGGTCCCCTCTATCGCCCGTCCTGTTTATCTTATATATTGTATTACTATATAAGGACCTAAGGAGAGAGCACCTACACCTTAGTATAGCGGGCTTCGCCGACGACACGAACCTGCTAGTGTTTAGAAAGTCGGCTAAGGTGAACATCCGCTAGCTCGAGCGAGCGTAGGGAACCTGCTTAAAGTAGGCGGGAACGTAGGGAATAGCGTTTGTAGCGTAGAAGTACGAACTAATCCACTTTAACAAGAACCGAAGGCAGTGGCTAGACCTAGCTAAGCTCGCCCTCCTAGATAGAGGTAGGTATATAGATATTAAACTAGTTAAGTCCGCTAGGTTCCTTAGGGTCTGGCTGGACTAGAAGCTCTTATAGCAAGCGCACTGCGGCGCGGTCAAGAAGAAGCTCGCTACCTAGGAGTTCGCGCTAATGAGGATCGCGGCGAAGACGTAGGGCCCGAGCCTCGCGAAGGCCTAGGAGGTATATACGAAGTATATAAGGAGCGTAGTAGTATATAGAGCGGCGAGCTACTACGTCCTAACTACGGTCAGCAAGGGGAGCGAGCTAAAGGGGATAGCCAAGAAGCTAGCGAAGGACTAGAGCAGGGGCCTCCGCGTAGTAGCGGGAGGCTATAGAACTACGCTAATTAGGTACCTAGAGACGGAGGCCTAGGTCCTACTAGTAGACCTTTACCTGAACAAGCAGCTAGCTAACTTCGAAGCTAGGATATACGAACCACTCCTCTAGTTAGGGGAGGGACTAGGGCGCCCCCTAGTTATAGTAGCGAGCTTGATCTAGGAGGTATATACTAAGCTATTTAGGAGGTTCTAGAAGAGGAGCGGAAGGACGTAAGGGAGGAAGCCTAGGCTAGGCCTATAGGGGCTAATAGCAGTTAAGAGAGTAGTAGCCGTAGCAAACGAGTAGGCTAAGTAAAAGTAGAAGATAGGGAAGCTGAAGAACAAGACCCTCGACACGGATAGAGTAGTGGAACTTGCCTAGCAGGAGCGCGAAATAGCGGCCCGGGAGAGGCGCGCTACGCTCGTAACGAGAGCAAGAAGACCTATATACCGCTCGGTAGACAAGGACCCCCCGATATAACTATTTATAGACCTTGCCCTTAAGAGATACGAGGGTCTAAGCAAGGCTTAGAGCTCCCTGCTCGCCTAGGCGCGTAGCGGGGACATCGGCCTCTAGGAGTACCTAAACAGGGTGAACGTCCTAGAGATCACTACGCTATACTGTAAGTGTAGCGAGGGTAAAGAAACGATCGAACACCTAGTAGTGTAGTGCAAAGATCTACCGAAGTACAGAACCTAGGAGGAGTTACAAATACAGTTACGACGGGATCTGTAGCTCGTCTTACGACGAGCTATATAGCCGTATAAGAGCTTGGTAAAGGTGGTTATTAGCTGGTTGATAGATTCGGGGCGCCTGACGGAGTATAGCGTGGCTCGTAGGCTGCAACTAGAAGCTACGATAGCCGCGAAAGCGGCTAAGAGCAGCGGAGAGAGTGCGGGAAGTGCCGAATCGAGCCGCTGAGGGAGACAGGGGCTACCTTTAACACGTAGCATGATGGATTCAAAGCGCTGAAGCAGAAGCGTAGGCAGGGGTTTTTACCCGGCCCCCTGTTCAGGGGGTACGGTTTCCTTTGTATATAAACCAGTAGCAGGACCGGCGCGCCGTAAGGCATATCGGAGTACGAATAAATAAATAATATATAAGGACCTAAGAAGAGAGTACCTATACCTTAGTATAGCGGGCTTCGCTAATAATACGAACCTACTAGTGTTTAGAAAGTCGGCCGAGGTAAACATCCACTAGCTTAAGCGAGCGTAGGGAACCTGCTTGAAGTAGGTAGGAACGTAGGGAATAGCGTTTATAGCGTAGAAGTACGAACTAATCTACTTTAATAAGAACCGAAGGTAGTAGCTAGACCTAGCTAAGCTCGCCCTCCTAGATAGAGGTAGGTATATAGATATTAAACTAGTTAAGTCCGCTAGGTTCCTTAGGGTCTAGCTAGACTAGAAGCTCTTATAGTAAGCGTACCACAGCACAGTTAAGAAGAAGCTCGCTACCTAGGAGTTCGCGCTAACGAGGATTGTAGCGAAGACGTAGGGCCTGAGCCTCGCGAAGGCCTAGGAGGTATATACGAAGTGTATAAGGAGCGTAGTAGTATACGGAGCGGCGAGCTACTATGTCCTAACTATAGTCGGTAAGGGGAGCGAGCTAAAGGGGATAGCTAAGAAGCTAGCGAAGGACTAGAGCAAGGGCCTCCGCGTAGTAGCAGGAGGCTATAGAACTACGCTAATTAGGTACCTAGAGACGGAGGCCTAGGTCCTACTAGTAGACCTCTACCTAAATAAGCGGCTAGCTAACTTCGAAGCTAGGATATACAAACTACTCCTCTAGTTAAGGGAGGGACTAGGGCGCCCTCTAGTTATAGTAGCAAGCTTAATCTAGGAGGCGTATACTAAGCTATTTAAAAGGTTCTAGAAGAGGAGTAGGAGGATATAAAGGAGGAAGCCTAGGCTAGGCCTATAGGGGCTAATAGTAGTCGAGAGAGTAGTAGCTATAGCAAACAAGTAGGCTAAGCAAAAGTAGAAGATAGAGAAGCTAAAGAACAAGACCCTCGATATAGATAGAGTAGTGGAACTCGCCTAGTAGGAGCGTAAGATAGCGGCCTAGGAGAGGCGCGCCGCGCTTGTAACGAGAGCAAGAAGACCTATACGCTACTCGGCAGACAAGGACCCCCCGATATAACTATTTACAGACCTTGCTATTAAGAGATACGAGGGTCTAAGCAAGGCTTAGAGCTCCCTACTCGCCTAGGTATATAGCGGGGACATCGGCCTCTAGGAGTACCTAAATAGGGTGAACATCCTAGAGATTACTACGCCGTACTATAAGTGCGGCGAGGGCAAAGAAACGATCGAACACCTAGTAGTATAGTACAAAGATCCACCAAAGTATAGAACCTAGGAAGAGTTACAAATATAGTTACAACAGGATCTGTAGCTTGTCTTATAACAAGCTATATAGCCGTATAAGAGCTTAGTAAAGGTAGTTATTAGCTAGTTAATAGATTCGGGGCGCCTAACAGAGTATAGCGTAGCTCGTAGGCTGCAACTAGAAGCTACGATAGCTGTAAAAGCAGCTAAGAGTAGCGGAGAGGGTGCAGGAAGTGCCGAATCGAGCCGCTAAGGAAGATAGGGGCTACCTTTTATACGTAGTGCGATGGATTCAAAGCGCTAAAGCAGAAGCGTAGGCAGGGGTTTTTACCCGGCCCCCTGTTCAGGGGGTACGGTTTCCTTTGTATATAAACCAGTAGCAGGACCGGCGCGCTGTAAGGCATATCGGAGTACGAATAAATAATAATAAAGGACCCTTCTTCTAAGAGTATAGGGTCGTTAATGAGGTAGGTTACTCTATAGTTATTAACTAGGATACTATCCGATAGGATATATTTGCTAGAATCGACGGTTACGAAGATACTAAAGCTATTGCTAAGGCCGGTTTCTTTACTAAGGGCCGAGAGTTCTGTAGGATCAATAATTATAGCTATTACTACGCTAGGAAAGCCTAGTTTAGTAGACGAAGTAGAGCTAGATAGGGATATAGGCTAGGGTTTAATAGCCTAACCTTCCTTTTTAAACTAGGTACAGAGGTTATCCTACTTTTTCTTAGCGAACTGCTTGTAGATCTATAAAACGAACTTAGGACTAACTAGGCCTTTCGGATATTTAAACCTAGTTAATGTAGATTTAAGCGTATTATAGTTGATTAGCTTCTAGACGTAATTGGAAATTATATATAGGTAGGGGTACTTAGGCTTAGTAGACGAAGATTCTTCACCTCCCTTGCCCTAATCGCGGCGTTTGCTAGAACTAGTAGATTTAGTAGTAGCGAAGCTACCGTTAAAGTCTAGCTTACTATAGCTAACAACGGTCTTAGCGGCTTAGATAAGGTCCTTAAGGCTCTTAAAAGGTTTGCTAACGTAGTTATTAATAATTATAGCGTTATATTCGCGGTAGCCCTATTCTAGGATAAGATAATCCATAATTATATAAAGGAAGTCTAGAACGGGTAGAGTGCTATAAATGCACTCGAGACTAGCTACCTTAGCGCGTTAGTAAGCCTAGCGGTAGTAGCGATCTAGGTCCGTAGGTCTATATTAGATTGCTTAGCCTCTTTAAGACAAGAGAGATACCGTTAGTAGGTTATATTCGCAATTATATTATCTAAGATTCTAACTTAGCGTTCTAGAGTATAGAGGAGCGCGCGTATACTAAGTTACTACGCTATAAGGTTAGTCTTGTTAGTAGCGTTATAACGCTTGCGATCGATAGTAGCGATAATAACCTTATATAGTATATCTAGGTTCTTCTTGTTAACGCTTATACCTAGAGTAAGTTACTAAGCGGCGTACCTAGTCTAGTTAGCTTAGTACTAGACAAGGATCCTCTCTAGACTTAGGCGTTAAAGAGGGATAGGCTCTAGACCGCAAGTAGCAACTAGCTTCTTATTCTAGGCGGTTATCTTAGCGAGCTATTTCGCTTAGTCTCGTGCTATTAGTATAGTAATAGCCTCTATAGTAGAGGGCGGCTAAAAACTACCAAGTATTGCCTCCTTAGTAACATTGTTCTAATCGAAACGAACGATATTATAAACGTAGAGAGTAATAGCAGCGCTCTCGATATAACGCTTCTAGATTAGCCAATCTATAGGACCTTTAAGTAGGATGTCCGTTAGGATAGTAATGTTCCTAATAGTATCTATAGTAGTAGAAGACTCTATTGTAGAAGAACGACAGATAGAGGTAGACGGAGATCTAGAAGGTATAGCGGAATAGGCAGAGCGAGTAGCGCTAAAGAGCGGCTTAACTTATACGCAGGCGGGGCGACTTTAAAGGACTTCGCGGAACGGCTATATAAAAGCGGTTTAAGCGGAAAACAAAGGAAGCTATATAAGGGCTTTAGCGATAGCAATTGTAAAGAACAAGGCGGTAGGACTTATAAGAATAGTAAAACAAGTTATAAGGATTATAGAATAACAATACTTCTAAGCTATAATAGGTTTAGCTACTATATAAAGGGAAACGAGCACCGGGCTTATAACTCTTATATAGGCTTATAGTAGCACTAGAAGAGCATATAGGAGAGATACGTTACATTGATTGTTATATAACGAAGGAAGAGATAGAGGAAAGAGAGTGTGTAAGAATATAGCTATATATATAACAGGAAATGAGAAACGGGGCGCTGAGTAGGTGCGAAGCAGCCAATCAGAGTGGACTGTAGAGACAGGGCTGGATAGGTTGTGACACTAGCTACTACTATAGCTAGTGCTCCGTTTACGCTTGTACTTCTAGTGTTACATGCTAGTTCTACTATAACCAGGGGGTCGGCTCGTTTATTGTAGTTGCTGACGTTAATTCGAGATAGCGGCGTTAGGAATAGCTCTAGATCTTCTATATCTAGGTCGATCTTATCCTAGATCTATTTAGTACAAGTGTTACTAATAAACTACTAGTTCTAGTTGTCCTAGTCCTCTTGTCTATTAAGGTTAACAATGTTCTTGCGTTTAGCCGTCATCTTGATGGATTTAGAGGTTTAGAGGTTCTTCGAAAAGGGGTCTTTAATCGTGTTTTCTAGCGTATAGACTACTATCTTAGAAGCTTGAAAATACGTACCGGGCTTATAACTGTTAGATATACTATAAAATAGACAGTCTCACGTATAAGTGTGAAAAAATGGGTTGTTATTAGCCAAAGTAGTGATTCTTCCACTTAGCTGGTCAGATTTGATTGAACTCTGTGGAACTAGAAGCAGGATCCTGTCGGGGGATGCCCAAGACCCCTATTAAACCGCCCAGGCTACCCACAGCCAACAATGGCTTGGCGTGGCCTGAGCTACGCAATTGCATACCCGAGCCACACCTGCCTATTACCAGGGCTTAATCCAACAATAGCTATGTTCTCACACACTGTCTCTTTCCTCTGTCTCTTCCTTCGATATACGACAATCAATGCAACGTATCTCCCCTACATGCTCTTCCAGTGCCATTGTAAGCCCACGCAAGAAAAACGACTTTTCGCAACGTATTCAACAGCGGGATGAGTGGCGCGTAGTATCGGGTGAAGTTATCAGTGATTGTCTTCGTGAAAATAGTTTCCTCCGCCACAGTTCCCAGTTTCAGTTTTGCCAACTCTTCAGTGTCAGCGTAATTCCACTTGTCAAACTGGAACCCGTTACACGGCAAGACGGGCATTATTCGAGAACAAAATATGAGGCGGGGCGACCACGGCTACCACCTCCCCGAGGCTGCCTCGTCGCGATGACGGCAATGAACCACGCAGGCTTCAGAACCGCTTGGCCCAGCGCCGGTTCCGTCGTGAGTCCAGCAGCTAGGTCACCATGCGCTGGGTCAGACAGTAAGGAAGATAAATCATCGTTACTCTCAACTGCTGGCCTCTACGCCCGCGGAGCGACTGTATAATGAACCCCCCGTCGACTGCTGCGATTCCAAAGATGTCGCAGAGCCATGACTCGGTACGCGGTGTTCCTTCGTCCGCGGCCTCGGCAGTCTCACATTTGGCTCCTCTGACTTCGTGCCGATCAGCGAATCAGACGGCCCGTCAGGGTTGAGAATCCACCACAAAATAGCCCAGACAGTGTCCTTTGAGCAAGTGGCGGTCGCGCCGGCATCGAGAGTGTATGACCCTCGCAGTGTGAAGACGAGGGTCGGCATTGGTGACGAGGGATCGTATGAAGACTGAATTATCCGGACTCGAGTATCTTCAAAGGAAACAACCGTGCTCTGGCCCAGGTCTCAAAGATTAGCAAAGCCAAGCGCAAGGGTGAAGCCGCCCGAAGGAACCAACCTTGACAATGCTGTTTCCGACACGGAGTTTCCAGCCTCTGAACTCGTCCTCCCACAGGGTCTCGTTGATCTCAAGGCGCATGAGGCACGCGCAAGCGAGGAGCTCGCTTCGGAGGAGATACTTGTCCGCCTGGCTTCGGTTGGGACGCGGGTCCACCGGCGTTGTTTGGTCGGCGAGGATGCAGCCCCAGTGCGTGGCTGCGTGCTCAATCATGACTTCCCCAGCCCACGACACATGGCCGCTCTCGTGGATGCTCGGTCCTGCGAGGCAATCCTCCTGAGGGTCGCGTCCCGAAAACCTGGAGGGGCGCGGCAACGTGTCAGTACAGTGCGACATTGAGATACTCCAAGAGAAAAGCAACTGTACTCGCGAAGGAGTGGCGCCGCTGCCCGCCGATCCCCCAGGAAAGAGTACGCGGCGCGGTGGAAAGCGGCGGCCCAGTCAAACGCCGAAGGATAACGCTGAGGATCGACCGCGACGCGACAGGCCTTTAGTGCCTTACGGGGCGGTCGTGGGCGCATTGGGACAGACTCTGCATCGCTATACTCGCAGCGGATGTTGAGCGCCTCGTTGTCGACATGGGCACAGAGAAACGAGTCATATTCGACATGGCAGAGCTCGTCAAGGAGGTCGACCAACTTGGCGTCCAGTTGCGCCCAGGCATTGGGTTCGGGGGGGCTTGAAAGGGTCATAGTGCCTCGAGGAAAGCCGAAAGTGTGCACAGGATATCCCGTCGTCACGCTTGTTGGTGGATCAATGTGGATGCAGCGGAGGGTGCAGCGGAAAGAATGAGAAATAGACCCGCTGTGAAGAGCCGCGACAAACAGCTGATGGTGTCGGAGCAACGCGTCCACAGCTGATTAGGTAATCCGCTAACAGCGACAACCAGGGTGCTGGGTGCCTGGAACTCAAGGCGGGGTAACTCCATGTTAACATCAACCAACTTCGCCCGCAACGTGCTTTCAGTTCCATGACGGCCATCGCGGCGGACCGCCCAGCCAACCCAGAGCCAGCCAAGCTGAGCATCCCAGCAACGAGAATCAAGGGCAAGCCAGGCGCGGGATTGCGAAAGATTCCCCAGTCGGCCCAAGAGTGGCTCGAGAGTGCTGTTGTTCATGGATTGGCTGTGCGCACCCTGGCCGAGCTCTGTCGCCGTGGTACAGCCTTCTGTTTTTCTCCCCCTTCTTTTTCTCTCCTCAGTTTCTTTGTAATTAGTTAAACGCCCCTCCTAGCTTTAAGCTAACGATCCGCAATCCCTCCTCCAGGAGGCTTCTCTGCCTCTACCGTTCCCGTTGATTCACTCCTCACCATGAGGCCAGTCTGGCCCCCAAGACGACCACCGGTTGATGCAGTGGAAGCCATCTCACGAACCGAGGAATTTTTCACACGACGCCAAGCTAAGCACGCACAGCGTATCCTCGAGCAGAAGCTCCTAGGCATGGACAAGTTGGAGACGCTCGTGGAGCTTATCTGTCTACCGTCGCCTACAGAGGCTCCCCGCACCCCCGAAAGGACCACCGGCAGCTTGGGGGATGCTCTTGGTGTATTCGCCTCCCTGGTCAGTCTATACAACCGACTGATGAAACAGCTGGCCGCCACGCCTACCCTCGAAGAAACACGGCCGTTGATTGACGCCCCGGTGGCAAGAAAGTTTCGGGATACAGGACTCGCCGGTTCTGTCCCTCGCCGCTCTGCGCTGGGTAGGGGTGTGCGACATTTGGGCACAGCGGTTGCAAACCTCAGGTTGCAAAACCAGCCACTAGAGGACGTCGGAAGGCCAAGCCCAGCTTCGGGACCTCGTACCTTACAAAACTTGCTCGAGAAGAATGAGAATACTACCAGCAGTGATTGTGATGGTAGCAACAGCAGAGGGACCCGGGCTATACTTAGCACCGAAGATTTGGGAGCAACTTCCCGAGAGGCTGCGGGCCTGTGTCTTCCATCGCCTCGGGCACCACCTGAAACAGTGGTCGTTGATTTCCTTGTCAACTTCATGGCTGCCATGGCCATCCAGATCCAGCCATTCGGGCGCAAACCTGTGTGCGTGGCCGACGCATTTGAGCAAAACTTTCGGTTCGGTCCAGTGTCAGGTCCAGTGCCAGTTCCCACGCGCCAGCAAGAGGGAATGAAACTACCAGGGGCGGCGCTTAGTGACGAGTTGGACGCGGGAGGACAACAACCCTCACAGCCAGCTGCCTCGTTTCTCGCCCGAATCGATGGAGGAATACCCTGCTGCAAACCCCGGGCAGATGGGGAGCTGTTCGTCGCTTTTGAGGCGAAGCGCAACCCGCGACGAGTGGATGACGTCCAGATCCGAGCACAAGAGACCATGGAACATTGTGCCATCATCTGGGAACGACACAGTAGGGAACAGGTAAGCCATCTCACGCCTGATCTTTTTGGCGGTTTTGCCCTGGAGTTATCTTCATAGCAGCGGCTGCGAGAGACGGCTGATCACTCACAGCGTCGGGCACAACAGCCCCACGAGAGAGGCTTAACCCACCCCCAACGCCACCACCACACGCTCATAATCTCCCAGGACGCAACCGAGATCTTCTTCAGCGTCAGTTCCTACACTGACGCCTACCTCAGCTATTTGTTTAGCTCGTCGCCAGACTCTGCCAGAGTCATTCCACCAACCGCTCTGGATGCGATCCCGGTACTGAAAGTTGAGGAGTTCGGCCCGTTCCGCATCAAGGTCAAGGACGAGTTGCGGCTGGTGTCGCAACTCGTATTGGCGCTATTACTCTGGCAGATGGAAGGCTTCGAGGCGAGCAGGCTGATCGCAAGCGCATTAGGGAGATGTTCTAACAATGAGGATGATGGGGATGAGGAGGATGATGAAGATGATGAGGATGATGAAGATGATGAGGATGATGAAGATGATGAGGACGATGAAGATGATGAAGATGATGAGGATGATGAGGATGATGGCATAGGAAGCGACGAGGAACACGCTTCGAGCTGAAAGCCTAAGCAATCCATTGGGTGTCAAGGTTAAACCAGGTCCTGCCTCTCGCTCCTTTAGAAGGTTGGCCCCACACCGAGCTCCGATCCGCGCAGTCTCCCGAGACCGCCCTATGCTAAGGTTGACGAGCCGTTGGTTTACCGCTTGTAGATATGTAGCTTATCCGAATGAGTCGCTTGTGGCTCTAGGCGAATATGTCCCGGCTTGATTTTTTGATGCCGCTCGTGATAATAAACCGCTAAAGCGGTCTTAAGCCACTTAGCTAAATCGGCCGCTTGATCGAATTGAGCGGCTTATTGTTATAAGCGGCTTATTGTGAATTTAAGCCGCTCCTAACTTTAAGCCGCTCCTAACTTCAAACTACTGCTAGTAGTAGTTATATACTACTTGTAACTACAATCCGCTAGTAGTTATATACTACTTGTAACTATAATCCGCCTACTTATTTAGCTTTAAATATAATTAATTCTAGTTACTTCTACCTATAGTAGCTAGACTACTTGATTATTATATAAACTATACCTACTAGTTTATAAAGAGGAGCTCTATATTAGTTATTAACTCTATCGTCTTACCTATTAACAGACAACGACCCTACGCTTACCCTTCCCTATATTATATTACTATAAATAGAACTATATAAAGGCGGTTGCGCTAGAGGGCAAGGAGCCTAACTACTATATAGCGGCATTTGCTAACTAACTACTCGATACTATCTTTAAGATCGGGAGCTATATAAGCTCTTCTATTATACTATAGTTAGATAGAGGCGTAATAACTAGGAAGACGAAGGATTATCTAGAGCCTACAATAACAATCCTAGATAGTTAGTCGATACTATGTAGATAGTAGGTATTAACTCCGTCGTCTTACCTGTTAACAGACGACGACCTTACGCTTACCCTTCTTATGTTGCTATGAATGGAACTATATAGAGGCGGTTGCGCTAGAGGGTAGGGAGCCTAACTACTATATAGCGGCATTCGCTAACTAACTAACTACGCGGAACCGATATCCTCGCCGCACTATGCTAGAGTCGGATAGAGGCGTAATACCTAGGAAGACAAAGGACTATCCGGAGCCTATAACAATCCTAGATAGTTAGTCGATACTACGAAGTCGACTAATCCGCTAGCCTATATGTACGTGCTTAATAGTATAGGTAATAGCGGTTAGTTTATAGTCGAACTTAGCTACTAGGACCTGTCGCGATACCCTAGCTACGCAGGCTGTAACAATCGAAGCCCGTTCAATCGGGGCAAGGAATCTCCGCTTACCTACAATTGAACGGACATTTAGCGATAGTTCTATTCCAAATGTACGTATTTTAGCCTAGAATTAACAAAGTTATAGGAGTTACAAGAAGATAGTAGTAAAATTAAACGTACAATGCGCAACGTGTTTTTATAGAGTAGGTAGGTTATATGAATTTCAATTAACTGCTTATATAATTTGAACTACTTAATTTTTAAGCTACTTAGCTAAATAAGCTAGATATTATTAGCTTATATTTAATATACTAGTTACTACTTGTTTAAATTACTAAACTATTCGAATTGACAAGCTACTCGAATCTTTAAGTCGAGTATTAACTACTCTTGTTTTCAAGCCCCCCGAATTCGCCAGCCGCTTCAAATTCAAGTCGCTTAACGCTACAAGCTAGAGATCAGTAGCTTATTATAGTCGAGCTAGTATCCTCTAGTTCAATTATACAGGCGGCTAAGGCCCTTCAGAATGCCTCCTAAATAAGCGACTCGCAACTAGCTTATATGACAGGCGGTTCAATCTCGCATGCGCCTTAGCAACAAGTAGTTCATTTTAGGTAAGCAGGCTGCTAACCGCTCAAGTCATATAAGCCAATATATCCTAGCTCGTCAGAACCCCCTTAACGCCAGTAAGTCTAAAACGACCTCAATGGATAATTAGTAGATCTCTAGCAGATGGCTATATCCTGAATCTTTGTTATACGTTGTTATATTGCTCTGCCTAGATGCCTCGCGAGCTAAGTAGTCGAGGTATTGTCGGTGTTACTTGCGAACCCTATATCGCTAGGCTAAGTAAACCACTTGGCAATCCCGTCGATCGCGCTTTTGCCTAAAAGAGTTCCCTGTTAGCTTAAAAGGGTTCAGAACTAGTAGCTATAAAGATAAGAAACTATAGCCTTTGAATAACAACGAAGACTAGAAGCTATCGTTATTGCTAGGAGAGCGAGAACGTGAATCTAGACCGAGTTATTAACTTTATTTTTAGGCTAAAATTGCTAACTTAGTATAGCCTAGCTTACATGTTGTAGTAATAGAAGGCTTAGCAGAGGGCAGGTAGTAAGTTCAAATAGAGAGAAAGGGATAATCTATTTAAATAAAGAGAGTGCTCTAATAGAGCCTATATATATATTATAGGTAGTACTAGCCTAATGTTAGGGTACGTATATATTCGACGTAGTTGTACAAGGAACTTAAGATAGTAGCTACGCCGCGCTAGGGATATGCCCTGCGAGGCGCAGACCTGTTAGGTCGCTCTATATACTATTTATTCGTACACCGATATGCCTTACAGCGCGCTGGTCCTTCTACTAGTTTGTTTAGTACAGGAAACCGTACCCTCGCTAGGCTAGATGAAAACCTCTACTCTTCGATTTGATCTCCCTGCTTCTATTTCCTTTATACTATATAATGCCCTAGCCTTCTCTAACCCTACCTACCCCCTTTGTTAGATGTAATTGGTTCTAGGGTAGCTAATAATCTCCTCCTTCTTCCGCTTTTCCTTCCTTTAAGTCTAGTTTCTTCTAGGGGGGGCCCCTAGTAGTATTTTATTAGATAGTTTAGCTTCTACCCTAGGTAGTTTACTAGTCCCTAGCTACTATAGCTAGATTGTTTTTATCCTATAGCGAGCAATATAGGGTTCTTACCGATCGGTATATAACGTAAGGGCCTAGATCCTAGTCTCTAAGATAACGGCTATTCCTTGGGTTTTCCTTCTTTGGTTAGTGTAACTCTCGTTAGAATTTGCAGGGGACTAATCCTGAAAAACCGAAAAGAGGGTAAGGGAGGCCGGATTCGAACCGATAGCCTTGCGGCTTCTAGGTGCAACACACTCTAATTACACCACTCCCCCTTGCTCTATATATATACACTATATATAACCTTAACCCTTAGGAGCTTGTTACAGTTAGACTGTAACGGTCGTATACAATAAGGTTATATAATAGTATAACCTTCGTAGGAGCTCGCGAGGGCTAAAGGCTCTACGCGGCGAGCTCTACCTAGTATAGACCTACGCCCCTCTCGCTACAGGGTACTTAGCTAACTATATAGTATAGTATATAATATAGCATATACTATAGGCTATGCCTATAATACTACCCTCTTTCCCTAAACAAGACTCTCTATATAAAAATAGTCTTGCGTAGGCTTATAGTAGCACTAGAAGAGCATGTAGGAGAGATACATTACATTGATTGTTATATGCTCTTCTAGTGCTACTAGAAGCCTACGTAAGAGTTATACGCCCGGTGCTCGTTTCCCTTTATATAGTAGCTAAACCCGTTATAGCTTAGAAGCATTGTCATTCTATAATCCTTATAACTCCTTTTACTATTCTTATAAGTCCTACCGCCTTGTTCTTTATCTTTGCTATTACTAAAGCCCTTATATAGCTTCCCTCGTTTTCCGCTAGAACCGCTCTTATATATTATTATTATTATTTATTCGTACTCCGATATACCTTACGGCGCGCCGGTCCTGCTACTAGTTTATATATAAAGGAAACCGTACCCCCTGAACAGGGGGCTAGGTAAAAACCCCTACCTACGCTTCTGCTTTAGCGCTTTGAATCCGTCGTACTACGTGTAAAAGGTAGCCCCTATCTCCCTTAGCGGCTCGATTCGGCACTTCCTATACCCTCTCCGCTGCTCTTAGCCGCTTTTGCGGCTATCGTAGCTTCTAGTTATAGCCTACAAGCTACGCTATACTCCGTTAGGCGCCCCGAATCCATCAACTAGCTAATAACTACCTTTACCAAGCTCTTATACGGCTATATAGCTCGTTATATAACAAGCTACAGATCCCGTCGTAACTATATTTATAACTCTTCCTAGGTTCTATACTTCGGTAGATCTTTGTACTATACTACTAGGTGTTCGATCGTTTCTTTGCCTTTACTGCACTTACAGTACAGCGTAGTAATCTCTAGGACGTTTACCCTATTTAGGTACTCCTAGAGGCCAATGTCCCCGCTACGCGCCTAGGCGAGCAGGGAGCTCTAAGCCTTGCTTAGACCCTTGTATCTCTTAAGGGTAAGGTCTATAAATAGTTATATCGGGGGGTCCTTGTCTGCCGAGCAGTATATAGGTCTTCTTGCTCTTGTTACAAGCGCGGCGCGCCTCTCCTAGGCTGCTATCTCGCGCTCCTGCTAGGCGAGTTCTACTACTCTATCCGTATTAAGGGTCTTGTTCTTTAGCTTCCTTATCTTCTACTTTTACTTAGCCTACTCGTTTGCTATAGCTACTACTCTCTTGACCGTTGTTAGCCCCTATAGGCCTAGCCTAGGCTTCCTCCCTCGCGTCCTCCCGCTCCTCTTCTAGAACCTCCTAAATAGCTTGGTATATGCCTCCTAGATCAAGCTCGCTGCTACGACCAGGGGGCGCCCTAGTCCCTCCCCTGACTGGAGGAGTGGTTCGTGTATCCTGGCTTCGAAGTCGGCTAGCCGCTTGTTCAGGTAGAGGTCTACCGGTAGGACCTAGGCCTCCGACCGCTCTTATATAGCCGTTCCGCGAAGTCCTTTAAAGTCGCCCCGCGCGTGTACAAGTTAAGCCGCTCTTTAGCGCTACTCTCTACCCGTTCCGCCGTACCGCCGTACCTTCTAGATCCCTATCTACCTCTATCTATCGTTCTTCTACAATAGAGTCTTCTACTACTATAGATACAATTAGGAACATTACTATCCTAACGGATATCCTACTTAAGGGTCCTATAGATTAGCTAATCTAGAAGCGTTATATTAAGAGCGCTACTATTACCCTCTACGTTTATAATATCGTTTGTTTCAATTAGAACAATATTACTAAGGAGGCGATACTTAGTAGTTTTTAGCTACCCTTTACTATAGAGGCTATTACTACGCTAATAGTACGAGACTAAGTAGAATAGCTTACTAAGTTAACTACCTAGAATAAGAAGCTAGTTACTACTTATAGTCTAGAACCTATCCCTCCTTAACGCCTAAGTCTAGAGAGGATCCTTGTCTAGTACTAAGTTAACTAGACTAGGTACATTACTTAGTAACTTACTTTAGGTATAAGCGTTAATATTATTTATTATTTATTCGTACACCGATATACCTTATAGCGCGCCGGTCCTTCTACTAGTATATTTAGTATAGGAAACTATACCCTCGCTAGGCCAGATGAAAACCTTCACTCTTCGATTTAATCTCCTTGCTTCTGTTTCCTTTATACTATATAATACCCTAGCCTTCTCTAACCCTACCTGCCCCCTTTATTAGATATAATTAGTTCTAGGGTAGCTAATAATCTCCTCTTTCTTCTACTCTTCCTTCCTTTAAGTCTAGTTTCTTCTAGGGGGGGCCTCTAGTAGTATTTTATTAGGTAGTTTAGCTTCTACCCTAGGTAGTTTACTAGTCTCTAGCTACTATAGCTAGATTGTTTTTATCCTATAGCGAGTAATATAGGGTTCTTACTGATTAGTATATGACGTAGGGGCCTAGATCCTAGTCTCTAAGACGATAGCTATTCCTTGGGTTTTCCTTCTTTGGTTAGTGTAACTCTCGTTGGAATTTGCAAGGGACTAATCCTGAAAAACCGAAAAGATAGTAAGGGAGGCTAGATTCGAACCGACAGCCTTATAGCTTCTAGGTGCAACATACTCTAATTACACCACTCCCCCTATAAGCGGTAATAAGAAGAACCTAGATACGCTATATAAAGTCATTATCGCTACTGTCGATCGCGAGCGTTATAACGCTGCTAACGAGACTAACCTTATAGCGTAGTAACTTAGTATATATACTCTCCTTCGTACTTTAGAACGCTAAGTTAGAATCTTAGATAATATAATTACGAATATAACCTACTAATAGTATCTTGCTTGTCTTAAAGAGGCTAAGCAATCTAATATAGACCTATAGACCTAGATCGCTAACTACTACTAGGCTTACTAACGCGCTAAGGTAGCTGGTCTTAAGTTTGTTTATAGTACTTTGCCTATTCTAGACTTCCTTTATATAATTAAGGATTATCTTATCCTAGAATAAGGCCGCTATAAATACAACGCTATAATTATTAACAACTATATTAGCAAATCTCTTAAGAGCTTTAAGGACCTTATCTAAGCTACTAAGACCGTTATTAGGTATAGTAAGCTAGACTTTAATAGTAGCTTCGTTACTACGAAATCCACTAGTTCTAGCAAACGCCGCGATTAGGGCAAGGGAGGTGAAAAGTCTTTTGTCTACTAAGCCTAAGCACCCTTGTCCGTATATAATTTCTAATTACGTCTAGAAGCTAATCGACTATAATACGCTTAAATCTACGTTGACTAGGTTTAAATATCTAAAAGGCCTAGTTAGTCCTAAGTTCGTTTCGCAGATCTATAAGCGGTTCGCTAAGAAAAAGTAGAATAACCTCCGCGCCTAGCTTAAAAAGGAAGGTTAGGCTATTAAACCCTAGCCTATATCCCTATCTAGCTCTACTTTATCTACTAAACCGGGCTTTCCTAGTATAGTAATAGCTATAATTATTAATCCTATAGAACTCTCAGCCCTTAGTAAAGAAACCGGCCTTAGCAATAGCTTTAGTATCTTCGTAACTATCGATTCTAGTAAATATATCCTATTAGATAGTATCCTAGTTAATAACTATAGAGTAACCTACCTTGTTAACGACCCTATACTCTTAGAAGAAAGGTCCCTTGTTAAAGCAAGGAAGGATAACTATATTAAGGCTAGCACTACCTGTTTCCCTATCTCTAGAAGGGGCAAATAGCGCATTAAAGGAGCACTTAACGGCGTTAACGCCCTACGATCTAAGGATCTAGTTCTTAATAACGTTATAGTTATTAAGGGATTCTACTCTAATATTATCTTAGAGGTAGTGTCACGGGTCTAGCCGTAACATATAGCTATATAGCCATTATGGAGCGGTTGTGCGATATAGGGCCTACAGAGCCTGCAGGCGCATGTGGAGCCCGCCGTAGGGCATATCCCTAGCGGGCTACACCTACGATCTTAAGTTCCTTATATAACTACGTCGAATATATACGTACCCTAACATTAGGCTAGTATTACCTGTAATAGTTAGTTATACCTTCTGTTCGTATACGCAGACTTCCGTCGATTAATTACGACGAATTTTACGTTGCGCGAACTAACCGAATTACTAATTTAAAGACTAATAAGATAGTTGACCCGACCTGATCTCAAGAGACCGATAAGACAGTCGACCTGAACTAATCCTGAACGATAAGATAGTCCGATACTATAAACTCAAAGACTAAGAAGAAAAGATAGACGTTGATAGGAACTCTACAGCCTAAGTGCCTATTCCGATTAAGGATATATTTAGCGAAGCCTTTATAGCTCTAAAGAATAAGATATACCCCTAATTAAAGGCTTATTTCAAGAGATTCTAAGGGACGTTTAGAGGTAGCAACCTTCTAATCGAAGTACTTAAGAAGGCCGGAATAGATAATACAATAGAGAGGATATTAGCAAACCTCTCTAAGTTTATCCTTAAGAAGGGGATCGCTAGTATATAGGCCTTACTTAACAAGGTTAGCCTATAGAAGACTATAATTAGCAAGGTAAGCAAGAGAATTACAATACTTTAAGTAGAGAATAACTTCTTAAATAGACTAATTAAGTCTAGTAGATTAAGCGGCGGTAGTAGTAGCGGCGCTAGGGAGGGTAGTATACTATATATAGCTACGTCTTTAGGTACTAAGAGGGACTTAGCGAAGCAAACTATATAGTTCCGGATATAGAAAACGCTAATCACGGCCTAATAGGCTATAAGACCGCTAGAATATATAACTAAGAAGTCGAAGATCCTTTATATAGCATCGCTACTAGAGGGTATCGCAGCTATAGGGATTAGTAACTATATCGATTCTATTGTTGTAAACCTAGGCAATAAACAAGCCTAGGCGTAGATAACCGCCGCTAAATTTATTAAATTCCTCTTAAAGAAGTACGCGACGATAGACCTAGTAGCTAACGTAGAGAATAGGCTACGTAAGTTAGCGTAGAAGGACAAGTACGTAAAGTTCACGGACTTTATTATAGAGTTTTCGAACCTATATAACCTAAGTAACTAGGACGACGCTACCTACGTATATATAGTAGAACTAATAGCGAAGTTATCTAGATAGCTAGGTTAGATATTAGAGATTATAGCAAGGGACTACTCTAAAGGTATAGTAGGAGGATCCTTATAGATCTTAGCGAGAGCTTGTTCTTTATTATAAGAAACGGTAGTAGAAGAGTTATAATTATAAGGATATAGTAGGTAGGTAGAGAGAGGCTTATATTCTAAAAACACTAGCTTATACCTATAAAGGAAAGACGTAATAATAATATTACTCTCTATCGAACCGAAACGTAGCGTATAGTTAAGACTATAGTACTAGATATTAGCCTTATAGAGGGCTACCTCTAAGATAATATTAGAGTAGAATCCCTTAATAACTATAACGTTATTAAGAACTAGATCCTTAGATTGTAGGCTGTTAACGCCATTAAGTACTCCTTTAATATACTATTTACCCCTTCTAGAGATAGGGAAACAGGTAGTACTAGCCTTAATATAGTTATCCTTCCTTACCTTAATAAGGGACCTTCCTTCTAAGAGTATAGGGTCGTTAATAAAGTAGGTTACTCTATAGTTATTAACTAGGATACTATCTAATAGGATATATTTGCTAGAATTAATAGTTATAAAGATATTAAAGCTATTACTAAGGCTAGTTTCTTTACTAAGGGCTAAGAGGTCTATAGGATCAATGATTATAGCTATTACTATACTAGGAAAGCCTGGTTTAGCAGACGAAGTAAAGCTAGATAGGGATATAGGCTAGGGTTTAATAGCCTAACCTTCCTTTTTAAGCTAGGCGTAGAGGTTGTTCTACTTTTTCTTAGTAAACTGCTTATAGATCTGCGAAACGAACTTAGGACTAACTAGGCCTTTTGGATGTTTAAACCTAGTTAACGTAGATTGAAGTATATTATAGTTAATTAGCTTCTAGACGTAATTAGAAATTATATATAGGTAGGGGTACTTAGGCTTAGTAGACGAAGATCTTTCACCTCCCTTACTCTAATCGCAGCGTTTACTAGAACTAGTAGATTTAGTAGTAGCGAAGCTACTATTAAAGCCTAGCTTACTATAGCTAACGATAGTCTCAGCGGCTTAAATAAGGTTCTTAAGGCTTTTAAAAGGTTTGCTAATGTAGTTGTTAATAATTATAGCGTTATATTCGTAGCGGCTCTATTCTAGGATAAGACAATCCTTAATTATATAAAGGAAGTCTATAATAGGTAGAGTATTATAAATATACTCGAGACTAGCTACTTTAGTATATTAGTAAGCCTAGTAGTAGTTAGCGATCTAGGTCTATAGGTCTATATTAGATTACTTAGCCTCTTTAAGACAAGCGAGATACCATTAGTAGGTTATATTTGTAATTATATTATCTAAGATTCTAACTTAGCGTTCTAGAGTACAAAGGAGAGCGCGTACGCTAAGTTACTATATTATAAGGTTAGTCTTGTTAGTAGCGTTATAACGCTTGCGATCGATAGTAGCGATAATAACTTTACGTAGCGTATCTAGGTTCTTCTTATTAACGCTTATACCTAGAGTAAGTTACTAAGCGGTATACCTAGTCTAGTTAGCTTAGTACTAGACAAGGATCCTCTTTAGACTTAGGCGTTAAGGAGAGATAGGCTCTAGACTATAAGTAGTAACTAGCGTCTCGTTCTAGGCGGTTAACTTAGTAAGCTATTCCACTTAGTCTTGTACTATTAGTATAGTAATAGCCTCTATAGTAGAGGGTAGCTAAAAACTACTAAGTATCGCCTCCTTAGTAATATCGTTCTAATCGAAACGAACGATATTATAAACGTAGAGGGTAATAGCGGCGCTTTTAATATAACGCTTTTAGATCGGCTAATCTATAGGACCTTTAAGTAGGATATCCGTTAAGATAGTAATATTCCTAATAGTATCTATAGTAGTAGAAAACTCTATTATAGAAGAACAATAGATAGAGGTAAACGGAGATCTTAGAAGGTATAGCGATATAGCGGAACAGGTAGAAAGTAGCGCTAAAGAGCAGCTTAACTTATACGTAGGCAAGGCGACTTTAAAGGACTTTACGGAATAGCTATATAAGAGCAGTTTAAGCGGAAAACAAGGGAAGCTATATATTATTTATCCCCCGATATAACTATTCACAGACCTCGCCCTTAAGAGATACAAGGGTCTAAGCAAGGCTTAGAGCTCCCTGCTCGCCTAGGCGCGTAGCGGGGACATCGGCCTCTAGGAGTACCTGAATAGGGTGAACGTCCTAGAGATTACTATACCGTACTGCAAGTGTAGCGAGGGCAAAGAAACGATCGAACACCTAGTAGTATAGTACAAAGATCTACCGAAGTATAGAACCTAGGAAGAGTTACAAATACAGTTACAACGGGATCTATAGCTTGTCTTACGACGAGCTATATAGCTATATAAGAGCTTAGTAAAGGTGGTTATTAGGTAGTTAATAGATTCGGGGCGCCTAATAGAGTATAGCGTAGCTTGTAGGCTATAACTAGAAGCTACAAAGGCTATAAAAGCAGCTAAGAGTAGCAGAGAGGGTACAGGAAGTGCCGAACCGAGCCGCTAAGGGAGATAGGGGCTATCTTTTATACGTAGTATAATAGATTCAAAGCGCTAAAGCAGAAGCGTAAGCAGGGGTTTTCACCCGGCCCCCTGTTCAGGGGGTACGGTTTCCTTTGTATATAAACTAGTAGCAGGACCGGCGCGCCGTAAGGTATATCGGAGTATGAATATATAATATATATTATTTATTCGTACACCAATATGCCTTATAGCACGCCGGTCCTTCTACTAGTTTGTTTAGTATAGGAAACTATACCCTCGCTAGGCCGGATAAAAACCTCTACTCTTCGATTTGATCTCCCCGCTTCTATTTCCTTTATACAATATAATGCCCTAGCCTTCTATAACCCTACCTACCCCCTTTGTTAAATTTAATTAGTTCTAGGGTAACTAGCAATCTCCTCCTTCTTCCGCTTTTCCTTCCTTTAAGTCTAGTTTCTTCTAGGGGGGGCCCCTAGTAGTATTTTATTAGGTAGTTTAGCTTCTACCCTAGGTAGTTTACTAGTCCCTA
>MU853425.1:430432-443077 GCA_033297235.1 Trichocladium antarcticum
TAGTGTTACCGTTGTAATAAAGTAGCGTATCTTTATAAGCCGGTTAACTACTACTACTATATACCTAAACTCCTACCCCCTCTAGTTATATAGTAGGAGCAGCGTAATATAGTCTACTAATATATCTCGCTACAGCGCTAACGGTAACGGGAGCAGCTTAAGGAACCCTATAGGCTTCGAGCAAGGGTTCTTCGTCTTAAAGTATAGAATATAGGCTTTAACGAACGTCCTTACTAACACGCTTATCCCTAGCTACTAGTAGACCCTATTTATTAGGTTAAGCGTCTTTGTCCTCCCTAGGTACCTACTAGGCCCTAACGTGTATATCCGGTAGATAAGCTATAAATAGAGCTCTGTATCGCCCGGGTCGATTATTAGCCTACTATAGTAGAACGCCCTACCTAAGACTAACTTATACTTAGCGAACGGTACTCTTAGCTCCCGCTTGATCTTACTTAGCTAGGCATGTACCTCCTAGTCGCTAAGCGCCTCTACTACATCTACTATAAATAGCGAGCTCGCGTAGCTCTCTATAATAAGGTCGTTAGTGTAGCGCGAAACGTTAAGGCTAAAGAGCTCTAGTGTCTCGCCTAGTAGCTTAGAGTCGTACTTGCTACTAAAGGTCTCTAGGTCGAACTTACTTAGGTCGATCAGGGGGCGCCGCCTATTCTATAGCCTATTATCTTTAACGTCCTTCAGTATAAACTCTAGCTTCTTACTTAGTACGTCGGGGCGGCCGTTTACCGTACCTACGCAATAGATAATCTAGAAGTCGAAACGTAATAAGAACTCCGACTAGCGTATATAGTATAGCGATAGCTACTTCGTTATACTAAAGGTCTATAGGTTCTTATAGTCCGTAATAATATCGAACCTCTTAGCTACGCCTTCGAGCTCGGGGCGCTATTCTTCAAGCGCCTTAACGATCGTAAGGAGCTCCTTGTTATAGATATTGTAGTTACACTTAGCTATAGTGTACTTCGCTAAGAAATAAGCAACCGGATATAACTTACTGTTATCCCCTTCCTATAGTAGCGCTCTACCTACTAACTAGTCTAACGTATTAACCTCTACTATAGCGCGCTTCTCCTAGTTATATATCCGTAGTACTAGTACTATAACAAAGTATACCTTTAGGTACTAGAAAGCCGCTTTGTACTACTTAGACTACTCCTAGTCTACTATCTTCTTCGTAAGCTTATATAGCAGCCGTACGTAGCTCGAAAAACCTTATATAAATCGGCAGTAGAAGTTCGCGAACCCTAAGAACCGCTAGAGGTACCTCCTTGTCTCTAGAGCCTCCTAACTACGTACCGCTTCGACCTTGTCTAGATCTATCTCGATACCCCTAGGTATAATAATAAGCCCTAGGTACTTCGTCCGCTTCGTGTGGAATTCGCACTTATTAATATCTACCTATAGACCTACATCGATTATATACTTTAGCACCTCCCTAACCTACTTAATATACTCCTTGAGCGTGCCTAAGTAGACTAGGATATTGTCTAGGTACGCCGTTACATAGTTATCTAGAGCGTTGTAGAGGATGTCGTTAATATAATACTAGAAGGTAGTAGGCGCGCCCTATAGGCTAAACAGCGTAACTAGCGTCTTATACAGGCCGAATCTTGTAATAAACGCTATAAGCTACTTATAGCCTAGCGCTACGCGTACTTGGTTAAACGCTACGATTACGTCGAGCTTTGTAAAGATCTTCGCCTTATAGATAGAGTCTAGGGTCTCCTAGATTAGTAGGATAGGGTACTAGCTCTTTAGCGTCGCGTTATTAATACCGCGGTAGTTAATGTAGATTCTAATGCCTCCGCCTAGCTTCTACGCTATTAGGATAGGCAACAAGGCGCTCGATCGTAAAGGCTGGATAAACCCCTTTGTAAGGTTGTCGTTAAGCTAGCGCTTTAGTATATATAGCTCTATTAGTAACATCGGGCGATTCCTCGAATATAGGACTATACTCCCTAGGAGTAGCTCGATCCTATAGTTATACGTATAGTAGGGGGGTAGGATATTAGCGTCCTATAGGATAAAAGCGGCTACTAAGTCTCGGTATTCCTTTAGTAGGTACGCCTTAATCTCGTCTAAGGTAGGCGCTAGTCTATCCGCTTTATTAAAGAACTTCTTAGAATCCTCCTCTATAATCTTATTAAGCTTCTTATCCCCTTTAGCAAGCGCGTCGATAAAGCTATAGAACCTTGCTAGGAGCATTGACTTCGCGTACTCCGGTATACTTTCTCGACTTAGCAAGTCCTTAAAGAACTACTTAGGTAGAACTAGTATATAGTCTCCCTTCTTAGCTTCTACCGCTCTCTCTAGTTTACCTATTATAGTCTGTATAACTACTACGCCCTTCTATTAGTATATCGCTAGGAAGCTCGCTCCGTTTAGGATCTTCGCGTTATCCTAGCGGATCTTCCCCTACGCTTAACTAAGCAGGGGTAGGGCAGGGGGGGGGGACCAAGGTCTTAGGGGTAGCCTCCTAGCGCCTGCTACTACCTTTACTAGCCTTAGTAACGTAGGGGGCGGCGCTTCGACCGGAACGCCTATCGCTCCTAGTAGTATAAGCGTCCCCTATAGGTCGGCCTATACGTCTCCCTAGGACGTAGATCTTTACCGTCTATAGGCCTGTCTCCGCCTATTGGACCGCCTAGCCCTCTTGTAGTCGGATAGCTTACTTATAGCGATAGCAACCTTATTGTCGTTACTAGAGGTACTAGAGTCGTCGTCTTCGGGTACGTCCTCTACCGTTACATAGTACCGCCCGCTACTCTCTAGGGTTAGGGGTGCCACCTCTAGCTAGCCTACCTACTAAGCGACCTAGCTTCTAATATACTCTAGAAGGCACCTCCTATAGTAGTACTCTATAAATTCGAGCTATAGGGTCTCCTAGTCGATCCGTAGGTTATACTTCCGTAGCTACAGGAGGCCTAAGATTACTAGGGTCTCTTTTACAAGCGTTATAACTGTCACAGGCACAGCCTATGTCATGTGCCATATCATGTGCTATGCTATGTGGTTGGCTAAGCACTCTATAGCTAGAGGAGCGTAGCTCTATACTAGGTGGAGCTCGCCGCGCAGAGCCTTCAGCCCTCGCGAGCTCCTACGAAGGTTACACTGTTATATAACCTTATTATATACAACCGTTATAGTAGGTTGTACCTTCAACTCGCGCGCGTAGCTAGTTAGACCGTTAGAGGCAGATCGAACACCTTAGACTAGCTAGAACGCTTCTTTTTTCCGACGTACCGGACTTTGTTTAACCTCGACTACATAGTACAAGTTAAAACGAGCACCCTACCCCTATTCACAGTCCAACGTACAGGATATCCAACGTATAGGACTACCCCCTATAGAACTACCCTAACGAACTAGGATAATAGATAGGGTAGAAGATAGTAACAATATGCTAATATAGGTACTAGAGCAAGCTAGCCTGTCGCGTACTGCTATTATACGTAAGTAGCTAAGAGCCGCGCTAGCGGAGTAGAAGGCGACACTCGCTACGCTCGCTAACACCTAGGCGATAGCTAACAACGCGGTTACTAAGGGCAAGGCACTCTACGAATAGCTCGAGGCGTAGAAGTATACAAACGTAGTAATCTCGAAGATACTCGAGGAGCAGAGACTAATAACCCTACAGGCGCTCGAGGCGACGAACGCCGCGCTAGCTAGAGGCAGTAAAAGTAGTAGTTAGCCGTTATACTAGCCCTATAACAAGGACGACCTAGCTACAATATCCCTCCCCTACCTAATACCGTTTATAGGGGAGGAGAAGGATACTATTAAACGGACTACCCTATTTAATAACTAGTTAGATAAGGTCCGGGGGCACTAGAGAACATACCCTTACGAGTTCTCGACCGAGCGTACGAAGATCCTATACGCTAAGGCGATACTTAGTAGCAACGCGAGCCGTATGGTTAAGTCGAAGCTCTAGACAATCGAGAACTACCTAAACGATAATAGGCGCTAGTACTAGAAGACTAGGACTAAGTTCCTAAACGACCTTAAGAAGCGGTATATAACCTACATCGTCGCTATAGTAGCTACGAACTAGCTCTATATACTCGTCTAGAAGAACAAGTTCGCGAACTTTAATAACTTCCTAACGGAGTTCTTGAACCTAGCCGATACCGCTAATATTAAGAGCGCAACGTAGGTCCGTATATTTAGAGAATAGATCTTGGCCTACCTCTTAGCTACGTTTACGTTGTAGGTTAGGCTACTAGCGTCGGACGACTTCGACGTATAGGCTAAAATAGCCTAGACCCTGTCTATAAACTTAGATATAAAGGACTTTAGGAAGAAGATCTATAGTAGTAACGGCGCGCTCGCTATATATTATAGTAGCGGTAGCGGGGGTACCGGGAGAGCCTAGGATCCTAACGCTATAGAGATCGACGCTATTACCCTAGCTACGCTTATACCGTAAGAAAAGGAGCGCTATAGGGCTAGCAGCCTATACTTCAAGTGCGGCGCTAGCGACTATATCTTAAGGTATTGCCAGGCCGGCCAAGGAGGCTATAGTAGCTGTAGCGGCTAGCTGTAGCGCGGAGGTACGTAGGGCTACGGCGGCGCGTAGGGCTATAGCAGGGTATAGGGCTACGGCGGTACGTAAGGCTATAGCGGGGCGTAGGGCTATGGCGGAGCGCAGGGCTACGGCGGAGCGTAGGGCTATAGCGGCGCGTAGAGATAGTAGCAGCCTTAGGGATAGTAGCAGCCTATTTAGCAAGGCTTTGGTTAAGCCCCCTCTAGGGGCCTCCTAGCTCGCGGCGGCGTAAGCGGCTGCGCTAGGGCCTATTAGAGGGGTCGAGGTAGGCTCGCTATACATTTTGCAGACGCCCCTAACTAGAGCGGTTTTGTCGTTAGGGAGGTAGACGAGCAGGAGGACTATAGCGCTTACTAGAGTATAGAGCAACCCCCTAGTTTTAGCTTCTTATATAACGACTAGGGAAACAAGGAGCTCCTATAAACTATCGCTTATAGGAGGGGTACCGCTAGCTATAGGAGGGATAGGGAGATAGTTTAGTTATTAGTACCGTAGGTAGTAGCGCTAAATCTATTCTCTTATTATTGTACCTAGCGGTTAGTAGGCGCAATGTAGAGTACGTAGCACTTATAGACTTAGGTTATATAGGTCTAGCGTTCGTGGACTTTGGCTTTACGGTTGCGAATAGGCTACTACTAGAGAGGCTAGCGGTATAGCAGCCGCTATTTCTAGCCGACGGAGGGTTCTTACGCTAGATCGAGCACTTAGCGGCGCTTACACTAGTCGTTAGTAACTACTAGGAGACCCTGGTATACTTCGTTACAACGCTCGTAAAGGAGACCCTAGTAATCTTAGGCCTCCCGTAGCTACAGAAGCATAACCTACGGATCGACTAGGAGACCCTATAGCTTGAATTTATAGAGTACTACCGTAGGAGGTACCTACTAGAGTATATTAGGAGCTAGGTCGCTCGGTAGGTAGGCTAGCTAGAGGTACCCCTACCCCCTAGGAATAGCGAGCGGTACTATATAACGGTAGAGGACGTACCTAAAGACAACGACTATAGTATCTCTAGTAACAACGACGAGGTCGCTATCGCTATAAGCAAGCTCTCTAACTATAAGAGAGCTAGGCGGTCCAATAGGTAGAGACAGGCCTATAGACAGTAGAGATCTACGTCCTAGGGAGGCGCGTAGGCTAACCTATAGGGGACGCTTGTACCGCTAGGAGCAATAGGCGTACTAGTCGAAGCGCCGCCCCCTATATTACTAAGGCTAGTAGAGGTAGTAGCTAGCGCTAGGAGACTACCCTCTAGACCCTATTCCCCCCCCTATACCCTACCCTTATTTAGTTAAGTATAGGGGAAGATCCGCTAGGATAACACGAAGATCCTAAACGGAGCGAGCTTCCTAGTAGTATACCAATAGAAGGGTATAGTAGTTATACGGACTATAATAGATAAGCTAGAGAGAGCGGTAAAGGCTAAGAAGAGAGACTATATACTAGTTCTACCTAAGTAGTTTTTTAAGGACCTACTAAGTCAAGAGAGTATACTAGAGTATATAAAGTCGATGCTCCTAGTAAGGTTCTATAGCTTTATCGACGCGCTTGCTAAAGGGGATAAGAAGCTTAATAAGATTATAGAGGAGGATTCTAAGAAGTTCTTCGATAAGGCGGATAGACTAACGCTTACTTTGGACAAGATTAAGGCGCGCCTACCGAAGGAATACTAAGACCTAGTAGCCGCCTTTATCCTATAGGACGCTAATATCTTACCCCCCTACCGTATATATAACTATAGGATCGAGCTACTCCTAGAGAGTGTAGTCCTATACTTAAGGAATCGCCCGATATTGCCGATAGAGCTATATATACTAAAGCGCTAGCTTGACGACAACCTTACAAAGGGGTTTATCTAGCCCTTATACTCGAGCGCCTTGTCGCCTATCCTTATAGCCTAGAAGCTAGGCAGAGGTATTAGGATCTACATTAACTACCGTAGTATTAATAATGTAACGCTAAAGAGCCGGTACCCTATCCTACTAATCTAGGAGACCCTAGACTCTATCTATAAGGTAAAGATCTTTACGAAGCTTAACGTAATTGTAGCGTTCAACCAAGTATACGTAGCGTCGGGCTGTAAGTAGCTTATAGCGTTCATTATAAGATTCGGCCTATATAAGACGCTAGTTACGCCGTTTAGCCTATAGGGCGCGCCCGCTACCTTCTAGTATTACGTAAACGATATCCTCTACGACGCTCTAGATAACTATATAACAGCGTACCTAGACGATATCCTAGTCTACTCTAGCACGCTCGAGGAGTATATTAAGCAAGTTAGGGAGGTACTAAAGCGTATAATCGACGTAGGCCTATAGGTAGATATCGATAAGTGCAAATTCTATATAAAGCGGACGAAGTACCTAGGGCTTATTATTACGCCTAGGGGCATTAAGATAGACCTAGATAAGGTCGAAGCGGTACGTAATTAGGAGGCTCTAGAGATAAGGAGGCACCTCTAGTGGTTCTTAGGGTTCGCGAACTTCTACCGCCGATTTATATAAGGTTTTTCAAGCTATATATAGCTACTGTACGAGCTTACGAAGAAGACAGTGGACTAGGAGTAGTCCAAGTAGTACAAGGCGGCTTTCTAGCGCCTAAAGGTATGCTTTATTATAGCACCGGTACTATAGATATATAACTAGGAGAAGCGAGCGGTAGTAGAAGTTAATACGTTAGACTAGTCGGTAGGTAGAGCGCTACTATAGGAGGGGGATAATAGCGAGTTATATCTAGTTGCTTACTTCTTAGCGAAGTATACTATAGCTAAGTGTAACTATAACATCTACAATAAGGAGCTCCTTACAATCGTTAAAGCGCTCGAGGAATAGCGCCTTAAGCTCGAAGGTATAGCTAAGAGGTTCGATATTATTATAGATTATAAGAACCTATAGACCTTTAGTATAACGAAGTAGCTGTCGCTACGCTATATACGCTAGTTGGAGTTCTTGTCGCGCTTTAACTTCTAGATTATCTACCGCCTAGGTACGGCAAACGGCCGCCCTAACGCGCTTAGCAAGAAGCTAGAGTTTATACTAAAAGACGTTAAAGATAATAGGCTACGGAACAGGCGGCGCCCCCTGATCGACCTAAGCAAGTTCGACCTAGAGACCTTTAGTAGCAAATACAATGCTAAGCTACTAGGCAAGATACTAGAGCTCTTTAGCCTTAACGTTTCGCGCTACGCTAACAACCTTATTGTAAAGAGCTATATAACCTTGCTGTTTATAGCA
This sequence comes from Trichocladium antarcticum, assembly GCA_033297235.1. Taxonomy (NCBI): domain Eukaryota; kingdom Fungi; phylum Ascomycota; class Sordariomycetes; order Sordariales; family Chaetomiaceae; genus Trichocladium; species Trichocladium antarcticum. The sequence continues at coordinate 438,230 of MU853425.1, forward strand.
GACGTAGTAGAGGCGCTTAGCGACTAGGAGGTATACGCCTAGCTAAGTAAGATCAAGCAGGAGCTAAGAGTACTGTTCACTAAGTGTAAGTTAGTCTTAGGTAGGGCGTTCTACCATAGTAGGCTAATGATCGACCTAGGCGATATAGAGCTCTATTTGCAGCTTATCTACTAGATATACGCGTTAGGGCCTAGTAGGTACCTAGGGAGGATAAAGACGCTCGACCTAATAAATAGGGTCTACTAGTAGCTAGGGATAAGCGTATTAGTAAGGACGTTCGTAGGAGCCTATACGCTGTACTTTAAGACAAAGAACCCCCGCTCGAAGCCTATAGGGTTCCTTAAGCCGCTCCCGCTACCGTTAGCGCTATAGCGAGATATATTAGTAGACTATATTACACTGCTCCCGCTATATAAATAGAAGGGGTAGGAGTTTAGGCACGTAGTAGTAGTAGTTAACCGGCTTATAAAGATACGCTACTTTATTATAACGGCGACACTAGAGGCTAACGAGCTAGCTAACCGGTTTATTAAGCGCGTATACTCGCTCTATAGCGTACTAGAGACGATTATATCGGACAGAGGCACGTAGTTCGTTTTAAGGTTCTAGAGGGCGCTATTGGCGCACCTTATAATCACCCTAAAACCCTTATTAGCGTTCTACCCCTAGACAAACAGCCAGACGGAGCGGATTAACACGGAACTAGAGCAGTACCTACAGCTATATATCGACTAGGCGTAGGATAACTAGGTTAACTAGCTCCCCCTAGTAGAGTTTATAGGGAACAATATAGTCTCTAAGACAACGAGCGTGTTACTATTCTTTGTAAATTATAGCTTTAACCCTAGGATAGGCGTAGAGCCGTCGAAGCTATACCTACTAAATATCTCGGAGTAGTAGAAGCAGGAGTTTTTCTAGGTATTAGAGCTCGCGGACCGCTTTAGGGCGATCCTTAGGAAGGTCACGGCGCTAGCAAAGCAGTTACAGGACCGCTACGAACAGAATATAAACCGCTATAGGGAGGATACGCCGTAGTACCGCGTTAGCGACAGGGCGATACTCGATATATAGAACTATAAGACTAGTAGGCCGACTATAAAGCTTGTGCTATAGTAGGAGGGCCCGTTCGAGGTTACAAAGGCCTCGTTATACGCAGTAACTCTAAAGCTCCTAGCGAATATAACGATCTTCCTTACGTTCTACGTCTTAAGAGTAAGGCGCTACCTAGGCAAGGGGCTAGCTAGCTAAGAGAGGGCTAACGACGATATAAGCGCTAACCGCAGGCGCGTAGTTATATAGACTAACGAAGGCGAAGACGTAGTAGAGTAGAGGTTCGAGAGGATCGTAGGGTTTAGTAAGGCGGCGAACGGTCGCTAGTAGTACCAAGTTAAGTAGGAAGGTTATAACAACCCGACTTAGCAACCTATAACGGATCTACACAGCTATAATAACGCTATCTAGGAGTTCTACAATATATACCCCGAGCTTCCGGGCCCGCTATTGTAGACATAGAGAAGGAAGGCGCAGCGCTAGGGTAGGCGCTGAGGACGCTATCTAGGAGTTCTACGATACGTACCCTAAGCTTCCGGGCCCGCTATTGTAGACGCAGAGAAGGAAGGCGCAGCGCTAGGGTAGGCGCTAAGATAACTCTAACTCTGGATGCGAGTACCTGGGATAGGGGGCTATTTTTATATAAGGGGCTTGTTTAGAGAGGGAGGGTAGTGTTACAGGCACAGCCTATGTTATATACTATATCATATGCTATACTATGTGGTTAGCTGAGCACTCTATAGCTAGAGGAGCGTAGCTCTACACTAGGTGGAGCTCGCCGCGTAGAGCCTTCAGCCCTTACAAGCTCCTACGAAGCTTGCACTGTTGTGCAACCTTGTTGTATACGACCGTTACAATAACGAAGCATACTAGGGTCTCCTAGTAGTCGCTAACGACTAGCGTAAGCGCCGCTAAGTGCTCGATCTAGCGTAAGAACCCTCTATTAGCTAGAAATAGCGGCCGCTATACCGCTAGCCTCTCTAGTAGCAGTCTATTTGTAACCGTAAAGCTAAAATCCATAAACGCTAAACCTATACAACCCGAGTCTACAAGTACCATGTACTCTACATTGTACCTACTAACCGCTAGGTACAATAATAAAAGAATAGATTTAGCGCTACTACCTACTACGCTAATAACTAAACTATCCCCCTATCCCTCCTATAGCTAGCGGTACCCCTCCTATAAGCGATAGTTTATAGGAGCTCCTTGTTTCTCTAGTCGTTATATAAGAAGCCGAAGCTAGGGGGTTGCTCTATAGACTAGTAAGCGCCGTACTCCTCCTACTTGTCTACCTCTCTAACGATAAAACCGCTCTGGTCGGGGGTATCCGCGAAGCGTATAGCGAGCCCGCCTCGACCCCTCTAGTAGGCCCTAGCGCGGCCGCTTATGCTACCGCGAGCTAGAAGGCCCCTAGAGGGAGCTTACCCGAAGCCTAGGAACCCGCCTTGGCTATAGCCTTATTACGCAGGCTGCTGCTATCCCTAGGTAGGCTGCTACTATCCTTACGCGTTACTACCAAAACTAGGTCCTCTACTACCTTAGGCGCCCCCGCGCTGTAACTACCTAGCGCCACAGGCGTTACTACAGTCCCCTCGGCCTCCGTAGCCTATTTGGTATACCCTTATAATATAGTCGGCCCTACCGCACTTATAGTATAAGCTACTCGCTCTACACTATTCCTTCTCCTAGGGGGTAAGCGCTACGAGCGTTACCGCGTCGATCTCTATTACGTCGGGGTATCTGCCTCCGCCATTGTTGTTACTACCGCCCCTAGTTCCGCCGCTCCCGGTTCCGCCGCATAGCTTCCGCCTAAAGTCCTCTCCCTTTAGGTTAGTCGCAAGCTAGCTAGCTAGTATAGCCTAGAGCTTAAAGTTATTAGCTAGTAGGAGCACTACCTATATAACTATAGCGCTTAAAAGGCAGGGGGAGATCTTAAGCTAGAGTATCCGGACCTTCGTTACATTATCGACGCTAGCGGTATTAGCTAGGGTAGTAAATTTAGTAAGGAAGTCGTTAAACGCTACGAACTTGTTCTTCTACGCTAGTAGTTCTAGCTTATTACTCGCTATAGTAACTACGTTATATATTATATACTAGGTACAGAGGGTCTTTAGGAGGTTAGACCTAGTCTTCTATAGCTATACTACCGCGCTATATAGGTTCTCCTTAACCTGCTCGAGCTTCGCTGTAACTACCCGGCGCGCGCTGCCGCCTAGTATAGCCTTTACGTATAGGATCTTAGTATACTTGTCTAGGAACTCCCGCGGGCGTGTTCGCTAGCGGCTACGCACCTTATCCTCCTAGTCTTCGAAGAGCAAGGTACGCTTAACAGTATCCTTCTCCTCTCTAGTAAACGGATCGGGGTAGGGGAGGGAGATCGATACGCTATAGGCGCTACTAGCGCTACTACTATAAGCCTAGTCTAGGGCTATCGCTATTAGCGTTCTCTAGTTTATAAGTAGCAACTTATACTCCTTGAGCTCCTTCTCGAGCGCTACACTAGCTACAATAGACGCCTCGAACCTCCCGATAGACTTATCGAGCTTTCTCTTTAGCTCGCCAACTATCGTATTTATAGCTATAGCGAACCCTAAAAGGTTATACCCTCTATCGTCATCTATCGATACTATAAAAGCAGGTATAGTATTAGAGACCTTGTTCTACTATTGTTCTCTTAGCGCTATGTACAGCGCTATAAGTCTCGGTAGCAGCGATACTATAAGGTCAGCGCCGGTTATTATCTTCGCGCTCATCTTCGTAGGAGCGTTGTCCGGTTTGTCGGAATACTATAGTCCTATTCGTTAGAGTCTTATAGTCCTGTTTAGCGGACTACTATTATACGTAGGATACTCGTCCTAGTAGTTGGTCCTATTTGGCGGACTACTATTATACATAGGATGCTCGTCCTAGTAGTTAACTCGCACTACGTAGGTAGTTAAGAAATAAAAACAAAGCCTAGTACGTTGGGAAAAGAAGCGTTCTAGTCGGTCTAGTACGCTCTCTGTTCTAGAGCAGACGACTTAGCTACGCGCGCGAGTTGAAGGTACAACCTACTATAACGGTTATATATAACAAGGTTGCACAATAGTACAACCTTCGTAGGAGCTCGCGAGGGCTAAAGGCTCTATGCGGCGAGCTCCACCTAGTATAGAGCCACGCTCCTCTAGCTACAGGGTGCTCAGCTAACCACATAGTATAGCACATGACATGGCACATGACACAGGCTGTGCCTGTGACACTACCGAGCGGTACGTAGGTCTTCTTGCTCTCGTTACAAGCGTAGCGCGCCCCTCCTAGGCCGCTATTTCGCGCTCCTACTAGGCAAGTTCTACTACTCTATCTATATCGAGGGTCTTGTTCTTTAGCTTCCCTATCTTCTATTTTTGCTTAGCCTACTCGTTTACTATAGCTACTACTCTCTCGACCGCTATTAGCCCCTATAGGCCTAGCCTAGGCTTCCTCCCTTACGTCCTCCCGCTCCTCTTCTAGAACCTCCTGAATAGCTTAGTACACACCTCCTAGATTAAGCTCGCTACTATAACTAGGGGGCGCCCTAATCCCTCCTCGAACTAGAGGAGTAGTTTGTATATCCTAGCTTCGAAGTTAGCTAGCTGCTTGTTTAGGTAGAGGTCTACTAGTAGGACCTAGGCCTCTATCTCTAGGTACCTAATTAGCGTAGTTCTATAGCCTCCTGCTACTACGCGGAGGCCCCTGCTCTAGTCCTTCGCTAGCTTCTTAGCTATCCCCTTTAGCTTACTCCCCTTACTAACTATAGTTAGGATATAGTAGCTCGCT
>MU853425.1:445042-456663 GCA_033297235.1 Trichocladium antarcticum
AGGAGGACTATAGCGCTTACTAGAGTATAGAGCAACCCCCTAGTTTTAGCTTCTTATATAATAACTAGGGAAATAAGGAGCTCCTATAAACTATCGCTTATAGGAGGGGTACCGCTAGCTATAGGAGAGATAGGGAGATAGTTTAGTTATTAGTACCGTAGGTAGTAGCGCTAAATCTATTCTCTTATTATCGTACCTAGCGGTTAATAGGCGTAATATAGAGTACGTAGTACTTATAGACTTAGGTTATATAGGTCTAGCGTTTGTAGATTTTAGCTTTATAGTTACAAATAGGCTACTACTAGAGAAGCTAGCGGTATAGCGGCTGCTATTTCTAGCTAATGGAGGGTTCTTACGCTAGACCGAGCACTTAGCGGCACTTACGCTAGTTGTTAGCGACTACTAGGAGACCCTAGTATACTTTGTTACAACGCTTGTAAAGGAGACCCTAGTAATCTTAGGCCTCCTATAGCTATAGAAGTATAACCTACGGATCGACTAGGAGACCCTATAGCTCGAATTTATAGAGCACTACCGTAGGAGGTGCCTACTAGAGTATATTAGGAGCTAGGTCGCTCGGTAGGTAGGCTAGCTAGAGGTACCCCTACCCTCTAGGAATAGCGAGCGGTACTATATAATAGTAGAGGATATACCTAAAGACAATAACTATAGCACCTTTAGTAACAACAACGAGGTCGCTATCGCTACAAGCAAGCTCTTTAACTACAAGAGAGCTAGGCGGTCCGATAGGCAGAGATAGGCCCGTAGATAGTAGAGATCTACGTCCTAGGGAGGCGCGTAGGCCGACCTGCGGGGGACGCTCGTACCGCTAGGAGCGATAGGCGTGCCGGTCAAAGCGCCGCCCCCTATATTACTAAGGCTAGTAGAGGTAGTAGCTAGCGCTAGGAGACTACCCCCTAGACTCTATTCCCCCCCCTACGCCCTGCCCCTACTTAGTTAAGTATAGGGGAAGATCCGCTAGGATAATACGAAGATCCTGAACGGAGCGAGCTTCCTAGCGGTATACCAATAGAAGGGCGTAGTAGTTATACAGACTATAATAGACAAGCTAGAGAGAGCGGTAAAGGCTAAGAAGAGAGACTATATACTAGTTCTACCTAAGTAGTTTTTTAAGGACCTGCTAAGTCGAGAGAGTGTACTAGAGTACGCGAAGTCGATGCTCCTAGCAAGGTTCTATAGCTTTATCGACGCGCTTGCTAAAGGGGATAAGAAGCTTAATAAGATTATAGAGGAGGATTCTAAGAAGTTCTTTAACAAGGCGGATAGACTAGTACCTACTTTAGACGAGATTGAGGCGCGCCTACCGAAGGAATACTAAGACCTAGTAGCTGCCTTTATCCTATAGGACGCTAATATCTTACCCCTCTACTATATATATAACTATAGGATCGAGCTGCTCCTAAGGAGCGTAGTCCCGTACTCGAGGAATTGCCTGATGTTGCCGATAGAGCTACGCGTACTAAAGCGCTAGCTTGACAATAACCTTATAAAAGGGTTTATCCGGCCTTTACGCTCAAGTACCTTGTTGCCTATCCTTATAGCCTAGAAGCTAGGCGGAGGTATTAGGATCTACATTAACTACTATAGTATTAATAACGCGACGCTAAAAAGCCGGTACCCTATCTTGCTAATCTAGGAGACCCTAGACTCTATCTATAAGGCGAAGATCTTTATAAAGCTTAACGTGATTGTAGCGTTTAACTAAGTACGTATAGCGCTAGGCTACAAGTAGCTTATAGTGTTTATTATAAGATTCGGCCTATATAAGACGCTAGTTACGCCGTTTAGCCTATAGGGCGCGCCTACTACCTTCTAGCATTATATGAACGATATCCTCTACGACGCTCTAGATAACTATGTAACGGCGTACCTAGACGATATCCTAGTCTACTCTACTACGCTCGAGGAGTATATTAAGCAAGTTAGGGAGGTGCTAAAGCGTATAATCGACGTAGGCCTATAGGTAGATATCGATAAGTGCGAATTCTATATAAAGCGGACAAAGTACCTAGGGCTTATTATTACGCCTAGGGGTATTAAGATAGACCTAGACAAGGTCGAAGCGGTACGTAATTAGGAGGCTCTAGAGACAAGGAGGTACCTCTAGCGGTTCTTAGGGTTCGTAAACTTCTACCGCCGATTTATATAAGGTTTTTCGAGCTACGTATAGCCGCTATACAAGCTTATAAAGAAGACGGTAGACTAGGAGTAGTCTAAGTAGTACAAGGCAGCTTTCTAGCGCCTAAAGGTGTACTTTATTATTTATTTTATTTATTTGTACACCGATATACCTTATAGCGCGCCGGTCCTTCTACTAGTTTGTTTAGTATAGGAAACCGTACCCTCGCTAGGCCGGATAAAAACCTCCACTCTTCGATTTGATCTCCCTGCTTCTGTTTCCTTTATACTATATAATGCCCTAGCCTTCTCTAACCCTACCTACCCCCTTTATTAGATGTGATTGGTTCTAGGGTAGCTAACAATCTCCTGCTTCTTCCGCTCTTCCTTCCTTTAAGTCTAGTTTCTTCTAGGGGGGGCCCCTAGTAGTATTTTATTAGGCAGTTTAGCTTCTACCCTAGGTAGTTTACTAGTCCCTAGCTACTACGGCTAGATTGTTTTTATCCTATAGCGAGTAACATAGGGTTCTTGCCAATTAGTATATAACGTAAGGGCCTAGATCCTAGTCTCTAAGACGACGGCTATTCCTTGGGTTTTCCTTCTTTGGTTAGTGTAACTCTCGTCGGAATTTGCAGGGGACTAATCCTGAAAAACCGAAAAGAGGGTGAGGGAGGCTAGATTCGAACCGACAGCCTTGTAGCTTCTAGGTGCAACATACTCCAATTACACCACTCCCCTAGGTGTACTTTATTATAGTACCGGTACTACAGATATATAACTAGGAAAAGCGAGCGGTAGTAGAAGTCGATACGTTAGACTAGTTAGTAGGTAGAGCGCTACTATAGGAGGGGGATAATAACGAGTTGCATCTAGTTACTTACTTCTTAGCGAAGTATACTATAGCCGAGTGTAACTATAATATCTACAATAAAGAGCTCCTTACGATTGTTAAAGCGCTCGAGGAATAGCGCCCCGAGCTCGAAGGTATAGCTAAGAGGTTCAATATTATTATAGATTATAAGAACCTATAGACCTTTAGTATAACGAAGTAGCTGTTGCTACGCTATATACGCTAGTTAGAGTTCTTGTTACGCTTTAACTTCTAGATTATCTACCGCCTAGGTACGGTAAACGGCCGCCCCGACGCGCTTAGTAGGAAGCTAGAGTTTATACTAAAAGACGTTAAAGATAATAGGCTATAGAACAGACGGCGCCCCCTAATTAACCTAAGTAAGTTCGACCTAGAGACCTTTAGTAGTAAATATAACGCTAAGCTACTAGGCAAGATACTAGAGCTCTTTAGCCTTAACGTTTCGCGCTATACTAACGACCTTATTGTAGAGAGCTACGTAACCTCGCCGTTTATAGTAGACGTAGTAGAGGCGCTTAGCGACTAGGAGGTACGCGCCTAGCTAAGTAAGATCAAGTAGGAGCTAAGAGTACCGTTCGCCAAGTGTAAGTTAGTCTTAGGTAGGGCGTTCTACTATAGTAGGCTAATGATCGACCTAGGCGATACGGAGCTCTATTTATAGCTTATCTACCGGATATATACGTTAGGGCCTAGCGGGTACCTAGGGAGGATAAAGACGCTTAACCTAATAAATAGGGTCTACTAGTAGCTAGGGATAAGCGTATTAGTAAGGACGTTCGTAGGAGCCTATACGCTATACTTCAAGACGAAGAACCCCTGCTCGAAGCCTATAGGGTTCCTTAAGCCGCTCCTACTACCGTTAGCGCTATAGTAAGATATATTAGTAGACTATATTACGCCGCTCCTACTATATAAACAGAGGGGGTAGGAGTTTAGGCACGTAGTAGTAGTAGTTAACTAGCTTACGAAGATACGCTACTTTATTACAATAGTAACACTAGAGGCTAACGAGCTAGCTAATTGGTTTATTAAGCGCGTATACTCGCTCTATAGCGTACTAAAGACGATTGTATTGGACAAAGGTACGTAGTTCGTTTTAGGGTTCTAAAGGGCGCTATTAGCGCGCCTTGCGATTACTCTAAAACCCTTATTAGCATTCTACCCCTAGATAAATAGCTAGATAGAGCGGATTAACGTAGAACTAGAGTAGTCCCTACAGCTATATATCGACTAGGTATAGGATAACTAGGTTAACTAGCTCCTCCTAGCGGAGTTTATAGGGAATAATATAGTCTCCGAGACGACGGGCGTATTACCGTTCTTCGCGAATTATAGCTTTAACCCTAGGATAGGCGTAGAGCCGTCGAAGCTATACCTACCGAATATCTTAGAGTAGTAGAAGCAGGAGTTTTTCTAGGTATCTAAGCTCGCGGACCGCTTTAAGGCGATCCTTAGGAAGGTTATAGCACTAGCAAAGCAGTTATAGGACCGCTATAAACAGAACGTAAACCGCTATAGGGAGGATACGCTATAGTACCGCGTTAGCGATAGGGCAATACTCGATATATAGAACTATAAGACTAGTAGGCTAACTATAAAGCTTACGCCGCGGTAGAAGGGCCCGTTCAAGGTTATAAAGGCCTTGTTATATATAGTAACTCTAAAGCTCCTAGCAAATATGACGATCTTCCCTACGTTCTATATCTCGAGAGTAAGGCGCTACCTAGGGTAGGGGCTAGCTAGCTAAGAGAGGGTTAACGATAATGTAAGCGCTAACTATAGGTACGTAGTTATATAGACTAACGAAGGCGAAGACGTAGTAGAGTAGAGGTTCGAGAGGATTATAGGGTTCGGTAAGGCGGCGAACGGTCGCTAGTAGTACTAAGTTAAGCAGGAAGGTTATAACAACCTGACTTAGTAACCTATAACGGATCTACGCGGCTGTAATAACGCTATCTAGGAGTTCTACAATACGTACCCTAAGCTTCCGGGCCCGCTATCGTAGACGCGGAGAAGGAAGGCGCAGCGCTAGGGTAGGCGCTAAGGTAACTCTGACTCTGGATGCGAGTACCTAGGATAGGGGGCTATTTTTATATAGGGGGCTTGTTTGGAGAGGGAGGGTAGTGTTACAGGCATAGCCTGTGTTATATACTATGTTATATGCTATACTATATGGTTAGCTAAGTACCCTGTAGCTAGAGGAGCGTAGCTCTACACTAGGTGGAGCTCGCCGCGTAGAGCCTTTAGCCCTCGCAAGCTCCTACGAAGGTTACACTGTTGTGTAACCTTGTTGTATACGACCGTTACAGGTAGCGAGCTTCTTCTTGACCGCGCTATAGTGCGCTTGCTATAAAAGCTTCTAGTCTAGCTAGACCCTAAGGAACCTAGCAGACTTGACTGGTTTAATATCTATATACCTACCTTTATCCGGGAGGGCGAGCTTAGCTAGGTCTAGCTACTACCTTCGGTTCTTATAGAAGTGGATTAGTTCGTACTTCTACACTACGAACGCTATTCCCTACGTTCCCGCCTACTTCAGGCAGGTTCCCTACGCTCGCTCGAGTTAGCGGACGTTTACCTTGGCCGACTTTGGTTAAACGCTACAATTACGTCGAGCTTTATAAAGATCTTCGCCTTATAGATAGAGTCTAGGGTCTCCTAGATTAGCGGGATAGGGTACTAGCTCTTTAGCGTTACGTTATTAATACTATAGTAGTTAATATAGATTCTAATACCTCTATCTAGCTTCTACGCTATTAGGATAGGCGATAAGGCGCTTAATTGTAAGGGCCGGATAAACCCCTTTGTAAAGTTATTGTTAAGCTAGCGCTTTAGTATATATAGCTCTATCGGCGATATTAGGCGATTCCTCGAATATAGGACTACGCTCCCTAGGAGTAGCTTAATCCTATAGTTATATATACGGTAGGGGGGCAAGATATTAGCGTCCTATAGGATAAAAGCAGCTACTAAGTCTCGGTATTCCTTTAGTAGGCGCGCCTTAATCTCGTCTAGAGTAGGCGCTAGTCTATCTACTTTATTAAAGAACTTCTTAGAATCCTTCTCTATAATCTTATTAAGCTTCTTATCCCTTTTAGCAAGCGCGTCGATAAAGCTATAGAACCTTACTAGGAGCATTAACTTCGTATACTCTAGTATACTCTCTTAACTTAGTAGGTCCTTAAAGAACTACTTAGGTAAAACTAGTATATAGTTTCTTTTCTTAGCTTCTACTACTTTCTCTAGTTTACCTATTATAGTCTATATAACTACTACGCCCTTCTATTAGTATACCGCTAGGAAGCTTGCTCCATTTAGGATCTTCGTGTCGTTCTAGCGGATCTTCCCCTACGCTTAACTAAGCGAAGGTAGGGCGGGGGGGGGGGACTAGGGTCTAGGGGGTAGTCTCCTAGCGCCTGCTACTACCTTTACTAGCCTTAGTAATATAGGGGGTAGCGCTTCGACCGGAACGCCTATCGCTCCTAGCGGTACAAGCGTCCCCTACAGGTCGGCCTATACGTCTCCCTAGGACGTAGATCTCTACTATCTATAGGCCCGTCTCCGCCTATTAGACTACCTAGCCCTCTTATAGTCAGATAGCTTGTTCGTAGCGATAGTAACCTTGTTATTATTACTAGAGGTACTAGAGTTGTTATCTTCAGGTACGTCCTCTACTATTATATAGTACCGCTTACTACTCTCTAGGGGTAGGGGTACCTCTTGCGTAGGCTTACAGTGGCACTAGAAGAGCATATAGGAGAGATACGTTGCATTGATTGTTATATATCGAAGGAAGAGATAGAGGAAAGAGAGTATATAAGAATATAGCTATATATATAACAGGAAATGAGAAACGGGGCGCTAAGTTAGTACGAAGCAGCCAATTAGAGCGGACTGTAGAGATAGGGCTAGCTAGGTCGTAATATACCCCCTAGCTACGAAGCAGCTGAAAGAGAACACCTAGCTAGCTAGTAGCAGCAAGATGCTAAAAATAGGAGGTCGAAGGCTCGAATTGCTAGAGTAGGGTTAATAACATATAACCTAGCGTTACGTTATATAAAATCGAAGATATACTAATGTAGATCCTAGCTAATCAGAACGCGGTTATATCGGTCGGTTGTATACGATCTTTAGTCGCCTATTTTACAAAGTTAAATCCAAACTATCCTACAATAACAAAAAAACAAACAATCCGCTACTAACCCCGCTAACTATAACTATAACAATAGTAAAAACAACAACTATAGCTCCAAGCACTTAGGGCGCTACTGTCACGACCTATCCAGCCCTATCTCTGCAGTCCGCTCTGATTGGCTGCTTCGCACCTACTCAGCGCCCCGTTTTCCATTTCCTGTTATATATATAGCTATGTTCTTACACACTCTCTTTCCTCTATCTCTTCCTTCGTTATATAACAATCAATGTAACGTATCTCTCCTATATGCTCTTCTAGTGCTACTATAAGCCTATATAAGAGACATAAGCCTAGTGCTCGTTTCCCTTTATATAGTAGCTAAACCTATTATAGCTTAGAAGTATTGTTATTCTACAATCCTTATAACTTGTTTTACTATTCTTATAAGTCCCGCCGCCTTGTTCTTTATAATCGCTATCGCCAAAGCCCTTATATAGCTTCCCTCGTTTTCCGCTTAAACCGCTCTTATATAGCCGTTCCGCAAAGCCCTTTAAACTCGCCCCGCCCGCGTACAAGTTAAGCCGCTCTTTAGCGCTACTCTCTCTACCTATTCCGCTATACCTTCTAGATCTCTATCTACCTCTATCTATCGTTCTTCTACAATAGAGACTTCTACTACTATAGATACTATTAGGAATATTACTATCCTAACGGACATCCTACTTAAAGGTCCTATAGATTGGCCGATCTAGAAGCGTTACATCGAAAGCGCCGCTATTGCCCTCTACGTTTATAATATCGTTCGTTTCGATCAGAACGATATCACTAAGGAGGCGATGCTTAGTGGTTTTTAGCCGCCCTCTACTATAGAGGCTATTGCTACGCTAATAGTACGAGACTAAGCGGAATAGCTCGCCGAGGTAACCGCCTAGAACGAGAAGCTAGTTACTACTTATAGTCTAGAGCCTGTCCCTCCTTAACGCCTAAGTCTAGAGAGGATCCTTGTCTAGCACTAAGCTAACTAGACTAGGTATACCACTTAGTAACTTACTCTAGGTATAAGCGTTAACAAGAAGAACCTAGATACGTTACGTAAGGTTATTATCGCTACTATTAATCGCAAGCGTTATAACGCTACTAACGAGACTAACCTTATAGCGTAGTAACTTAGCGTATATACGCTCCTCCGTACTCTAGAACGCTAAGTTAGAATCTCGGATAATATAATTGCGAATATAACCCGCTAATAGTATCTCGCTTGTCTTAAAGAGGCTAAGCAATCTAATATAGACCTACGGACCTAGATCGCTAACTACCGCTAGGCTTACTAACGCGCTAAGGTAGCTAGTCTCGAGTATATTTATAGTACTCTACCTATTCTAGACTTCCTTCGCGTAATTAAGGATCGTCTTATCCTAGAACAGGGCCGCTGTAAATACAACGCTGTAATTATTAACAACCGCGTTAGTAAACCCCTTAAGAGCCTTAAGGACCTTATTTAAGCCGCTAAGACCGTTATTAGCTATAGTAAGCCGGACTTTAATAGTAGCTTCGCTACTACTAAATCTACTAGTTCTAGCAAACGCTACAATCGGGGTAAGGGAGGTGAAAAACCTTCGTCTACTAAGCCTAAGTACCCCTACCTATATATAATTTCTAATTACATTTAGAAGCTAATCGACTATAATATACTTAAATCTACATTAACTAGGTTCAAATATCCAAAAGGCCTAGTTAGTCCTAAGTTCGTTTCGCAGATCTACAAGCGGTTCGCTAAGAAAAAGTAGGACAACCTTTACGCCTAGCTTAAAAAGGAAGGTTAGGTAATTAAACCCTAGCCTATATCCCTATCTAGCTCTACTTCGTCTACTAAACCGGGCTTTCCTAGCGTAGTAATAGCCGTAATCATTGATCCTATAGAACTCTCGGCCCTCGGTAAAGAAACCGGCCTTAGTAATAGCTTCGGTATCTTCGTAACCGTCGATTCTAGCAAATATATCCTATTAGATAGAATCCTAGTTAATAACTATAGAGTAACCTACCTTATTAACGACCCTATACTTTTAGAAGAAAGGTCCCTTGTTAAAGCAAAGAAGGATAACTATATTAAGGCTAGTACTACCCGTTTCCCTATCTCTAGAAGGGGTAAATAGCGCATTAAAGGAGCACTTAACGGCGTTAATAGCCTATAATCTAAGGATCTAGTTCTTAATAACGTTATAGTTATTAAGGGATTCTACTCTAATATTATCTTAGAGGCGGCCCTCTATAAGGCTAATATCTAGTACTATAGTTTGGACTATATACTACGTTTCGGTTCGATAGAGAGTAACATTGTTATTACGTCTCTCCTTTATAGGTACAAGCTAGTGTTTTTAGAATACAATCCTCTCTCTACCTACCTACTATATCCTTATAATTGTAACTCTTCCCTTGCTATTTCTTACAATAAAGAACAAGCTCTTATTAAGATCTACAAGGATCCTCCTACTATACCTTCGGAGTAGTCCCTTGCTATAATCTATAATATCTAACCTAGCTATCTAGACGACTTCGCTATTAGTTCCGCTACGCTTGTAATATTAGCTACAATAAGCGATACTATAAAACAAGTTCGTTAAGGACTAGGATCGAGGTACCCTCTCCTACCCTATAAGGATTCCGAACACCTTTAGTATATCCGCGCTAGTTATCTTAGCTAGGATATACTTAAGGCTCTTGTCTAGAGAGGCTAGAACGTTCGAATTAACGGAACTAAATGTATTAACTATAAGGCTTGCTCTATTATATACTAGGGAAAAGTCGTTTCCTATAGGCCTCCTATAACTAAGTTAGTACAGCCGTTCTAGCGAGTATTTTAGGATCTTTTCTATTATATACGTAGGTATAATAGATCCATTTACTCTCTAATTCTTAAAGACAAGTTCTCTAGTAAACCCTTCGTCTTCCGCCTTAAAGACAAGACCTAGGACCTCCTTCTCTTAATTCTTTAATACTTCGAGGCCTAGGTATAACGCTAATTTAGCGTAGCAATCTACAAGTTCAAGTATAATAACGAAGGCTCCTTTGTTAAAACTAGAGATCGTAGCTATACCTAGTACTAGAAATAGTACGTAGAACTAGGTATCGAGCTTAAACTCCCTCCGTCTAATATATACGAACCGACTAGCGCTATCGAACGCGCTAGTTAGGAAGTTATTACCTGCTCTATTAAGATAATAGCTAGAGCTAGTCTCCTAGGTAACCTCTAGCTAGAAGGAGAGGAGGTATCTATATAGCTTATTAGTATAAGCCTAAGTTAAACGTATCCTTCGATAAAGTCACTAAACAATATCCTCCTTACTTAGTTCTAAACCTACTTCCGGTTCTTTTAGCTAGACGTAATTGTCTCCCTTATAGCGGATCTATAGCCTAACTAGAGCAGTATCTACGTATATAGTTACTACGTATATCCTCTATATAAAGAGAGAGAGAGGGATAAGTAGAAACGTATATATAAGTTAAAGCCTAGAGTATATATCGGTTACCTTATTGGTTTCAAGGTATTAAATATCTACTGAATCTAGGTTCCGGTACTCCGTAAAGTCGTTATAACTTATAACGTTACCTTTAACAAGAACTAGTTCTTTAAGAAGAGCGAGGGGAGGTTCGATCTATAGACTATTGCTAAGAAGCGGAATCTAGTAGACTCCCTAGAGCTTTAGCTACACTTACCTACTATAGGCGTAGTACTAAGCGGCGTTAAGGATAGCGAGATAGATAATCTAGAAGCAATAACTCCCGCGTCTATATCCTCTAAGTATTCTAAAGACAAGCTTAGGGGTATAGAAACTCCAAATCCTAGTTAGGACTTAGGGGTAACTATATCTAGAATAGTAGCCTAGCGTAATATAAGCAAGCTACCTTTAGTTTCTAGAGACTATATCTATAGAGGACTCCTAATACTAGATTAGTTATTTTAAAGTTCAGCCTTTACCCCTACTAGGCCTACGAGCCTAGATAACGATAGGGATTATATATATACTTCTAGAGATAGCCTTAGAAGTATATAAAGTAATGCCTCTAATATAAGTACTGTTTTTAAGGACTTAGTCGATTACTGTCCTAAGTGTCACGTCGAGCAAAAGACATCCTTGCCCTACGAAGGCTAGGGGCAACCTATATAAGCGGGACAGCGCGACACACCCCCTAGATCGCGAAGAGAGATTGATCGATAGGGAGCGGGCTATCCCTATAATAGGTGTACCCTGAATGATCCATGTTTTCCCGGTCTTTTTCTTTAGTGTACCGCAACCTAGGAGTAGGTCCCATGAGGCAGGGGCGGCTACCGCAACCTAGAAGTAGGTCCCATGAGGCAGGGGCGGCGTAGAAAAGAACTCGGTCTAGATACGATTCGAACTCTAGACCTTCGCGCAACGTGACTGTAAATCGCAGGGAATTGTAGTATGCGAGTGCAAACCACTGCGCTACCGGGCT
>MU853425.1:456817-483338 GCA_033297235.1 Trichocladium antarcticum
GATTCGAACTCTAGACCTTCGCGCAACGTGACTGTAAATCGCAGGGAATTGTAGTATGCGAGTGCAAACCACTGCGCTACCGGGCTCATAACTGTCACGTCGAGCAAAAGACATCCTTGCCCTACGAAGGCTAGGGGCAACCTATATAAGCGGGACAGCGCGACACTAAGTACTCTATATACTTAAATAACCTACTTCCTAAGAATTATAGCCTAGAATCTTCAAACCCTAGCTAATACTTCTCTAGCTTAGATAACTTAGACGATACTAATAAACCTAAGTCCCCTATCTACGAACGTATAAAACGCAAGTATACTAAGCAGGTGTTTACCCTAGTATCTTGTACGAGCTAGCGGCTTAGGGGGATAGACCTAGAAGACCTTACTAATAACGGTCCTTCTATATCCGCCGCTAGGATTATTAGATTTACTTTGGAAATATATACTCCGGACTGAATCTACGTCCCTAAACTTAGAATATAATAAGCGTTTTACGAAACGGATATACTATACTATAAGGAGGTACTCGATAAGGGAGATTAGGTATACTATACTCTATATATAGTTATCGCTACTATAATTATACCCTAGTATATAGCTAGACTTAATACTACCCTAGCCCCTCCCTACGTTTATCGAGACACCCTTCTTAAAGCTCTAAAGTCTTAGAAGTAACTTGCTAAGCATCTAATAGGCAAAGAGTTCGTTAGAGCTACTAAATCGGAGATTTAGAATCTTATAAATCGTAAGACCTAGAGATATATTACTTGGTCTTCTATATCTAAACTCTCTAAGGAGAAGCCCCTGCCCCTAGAGTAGGTGTTCGCCTATAAATAGGACAAGGATAGATTCTTAGAGAAATATAAGGCGCGTATCTACGTAAGAGGTGATCTTTAGAGCGCTGATTCGTTATAAAACATATACGCTATAACACTTGTATCCTGTTCCTTCTAGGCTATAATAGCTATTGCTACCGACGTAGATATAGAAGTTAAGTAGTTTAACGTTACCTAGGTATTCCTAAACGCTAAAATAGATAAAGGAATCGTCTATAAGCTCCTTTAGGGGTTTAGGGAGGATTATTACTTCCTAGCTAGCTTTAAGCAAGGCGATACCTTCGTCGAACTTGAACGAGCGTTATATAGCTTGCGCGAATCCCCCCTTCTATAGTATAAAGAGTTCTCCTCTTCGCTCTATAAACTTAGTCTAATAGCATTAGGTAAGGAACTATACTTATTTTATAACTAATACTACTATATAGTAGTTCTATTTTACGTAGATAACTACCTTATATTCTACTATAAGGACTACGCTAATAAGGCAAACCGGATTATAGATATACTAGCTATAAAGTACAAAGTATATAGTTAAGGCAACGTCTTATAGTTCCTTAGTATCTATGTTTTAAGAAACTATAAGAACTATATAGTCTATCTAGTCTATAATTAGTATATCGAGCGGATCGCTAAGCGATTTAACCTTAATAAGGAGACTTGCTTCCCCTATATCCCCCTAGAACATAACCTTTACCTATTTAAGGGTCTTGCTCCGTTTAAGGATATTAAACGGTTCTAGGAACTCGTCGGCTCTATTCTATATATAGCTATTATAATCCGCCCTAATGTAGCCTTCGCTATATTATAGCTTTCTTAGTTCTTGAAGAATCCTAGCCCTACTTATATCAAGGCTATAGAATACGTTATCGTTTACCTATTCGGTACCTAGTTTTTAGCTATTTGGTATAGCATCGCCTTTAGGATATATATCCTGCTTATTGCTAGCGACGCCTTGTTCGTAGATATTAAGAAAACGCGCCGCTTATCCTAGGGGTATATTATAATCCTATATAGTAGGGTTATTAATTAGAAAGCCTACTATTAAAAGACTGTTACGACTTCTTCGATAGAAGCTAAGTTACTTACTGTTTCTCTTACTATACGTGAGACTATAGCGGTAAAGCGCTTCTTCGCTAACATTCGGTTCGATCTTAGCGAACTATACTATATCTTCTATAATAATTAGCAAACTATTCGCCTTGGTATAGGAGATAACTAGCATATAGTTACTAAGCTTCGCTATATAGATATCTATAATATATAGGTACTGTAACGGTCGTATACAACAAGGTTGTACAACAGTGCAACCTTCGTGGGAGCTCGCAAGGGCTGAAGGCTCTGCGCGGCGAGCTCCACCTAGTGTGGAGCCACGCTCCTCTAGCTACAGGGTGCTTAGCCAACTATATAGTATGGTATATAATATAGCACATAATATAGGCTGTGCCTGTGACACTACCCTCCCTCTCTAAACAAGCCCCCTATATAAAAATAGCCCCCTATCCTAGGTGCTTGCATCTGGAGTTAGAGTTACCTTAGCGCCTACCCTAGCGCTACGCCTTCCTTCTCCGCATCTACAATAGCGGGCCCAGAAGCTCAGGGTACGTATCGTAGAACTCCTAGATAGCGTTATTATAGCTATGTAGATCCGTTACAGGTTGCTAAGTTAGGTTGTTATAACCTTCCTACTTAACTTGGTACTACTAGCGACCGTTCGCCACCTTACCGAACCCTACGATCCTCTCGAACCTCTACTCTACTACGTCTTCGCCTTCGTTAGTCCGTATAACTACGCGCCCGCGGTTAGCGCTTACATTGTCGTTAACCCTCTCTTAGCTAGCTAGCCCCTGCCCTAGGTAGCGCCTTACTCTCGAGACGTAGAACGTAGGGAAGATCGTCATGTTCGCTAGGAGCTTTAGAGTTACTACATATAACGAGGCCTTCGTAACCTTAAACGGGCCCTCCTACCGCGGCGCAAGCTTTACGGTCGGCTTACTAGTCTTATAGTTCTATATATTAAGCATCGCCCTATCGCTAACGCGGTACTATAGTATATCCTCCCTATAGCGGTTTACATTCTGTTTATAGCAGTCCTGTAACTACTTTGCTAGCGCTATAACCTTCCTAAGGATCGCCCTAAAGTAGTCCGCGAGCTTAGATACCTAGAAAAACTCCTGTTTCTACTATTCCGAGATGTTCGGTAGATATAGCTTCGACGGCTCTACGCCTATCCTAGGGTTAAAGCTATAATTCGCGAAGAACGGTAATATACCCGTTGTCTTAGAGACTATATTATTCCCTACAAACTCCGCTAGGGGGAGCTAGTTAACCTAGTTATCCTATACCTAGTCGATATATAGCTATAGGTACTGCTCTAGTTCTACGTTAATCCGCTCTATCTAACCGTTTGTCTAGGGGTAGAACGCTAATAAGGGTTTTAGGGTAATCGTAAGGCGCGCCGACAGCGCCCTCTAGAACCCTAAAACGAACTACGTACCTTTATCCGATATAATCGTCTCTAGTACGCTATAGAGCGAGTATACGCGCTTAATAAACCGGTTAGCTAGCTCGTTAGCCTCTAGTGTTACCGTTATAATAAAGTAGCGTATCTTCGTAAGCTAGTTAACTACTACTACTACGTACCTAAACTCCTACCCCCTCCGTTTATATAGCGGGAGTAGCGTAATATAGTCTACCGATATATCTCGCTACGGCGCTAACGGTAGTAGGAGCGGCTTAAGGAACCCTATAGGCTTCGAGCGGGGGTTCTTCGTCTTAAAGTATAGCGTATAGGCTCCTACGAACGTCCTTACTAATACGCTTATCCCTAGCTACTAGTAGACCCTGTTTATTAGGTCGAGTGTCTTTGTCCTCCCTAGGTACCTGCTAGGCCCTAACGCGTATATCCGGTAGATAAGCTGCAAATAGAGCTCCGTATCGCCCAGGTCGATTATTAGCCTGCCGTAGTAGAACGCCCTACCTAAGACTAACTTGTACTTGGCGAACGGCACTCTTAGCTCCCGCTTGATCTTACTTAGCTAGGCACATACCTCCTAGTCGCTAAGCGCCTCTACTATATCTACTATAAACGGCGAGGTCACGTAGCTCTTTACAATAAAGTCGTTAGCGTAGCGCGAAACGTCGAGGCTAAAGAGCTCTAGTGTCTTACCTAGTAGCTTAGCGTTATATTTACTACTAAAGGTCTCCGGGTCGAACTTACTCGGGTTAATCAGAGGGTACCGCCTGTTCCGTAGCCTATTATCTTTAACGTCTTTTAGTATAAACTCTAGCTTCCTGCTAAGTGCGTCGGGGCGGCTGTTTGCTATACCTAGGCGGTAGATAATCTAGAAGTTAAAGCGCAATAAGAACTCCGACTAGCGTATATAGCGTAGCAATAGCTGCTTCGTTATACTAAAGGTCTATAGGTTCTTATAATCTATAATAATATCGAACCTCTTAGCTATACCTTCAAGCTTAGGGCGCTATTCCTCGAGCGCTTTAACGATCGCAAGGAGCTCCTTATTGTAGATGTTATAGTTACATTCGGCTATAGTATACTTCGCTAAGAAGTAAGCAACTAGATATAACTTACTATTATCCCCCTCCTATAGTAGCGCTCTACCCGCCGACCAGTCTAACGTATTAACTTCTACTACCGCTCGCTTCTCCTAGTTATATATCTATAGTACCGGTACTATAATAAAGTATACCTTTAGGCGCTAGAAAGCTACCTTATACTACTCGGACTACTCCTAGTCTACTATCTTCTTTGTAAGCTTATATAGCGGCCGTACGTAGCTCGAAAAACCTTGTATAAATCGGCGGTAGAAGTTCGCAAACCCTAAGAACCACTAGAGGTACCTCCTTATCTCTAGAGCCTCCTAATTACACACCGCTTCGACCTTATCTAGGTCTATCTTAATGCCCCTAGGCGTAATAATAAGCCCTAGGTACTTCGTCCGCTTCGTGTAGAATTCGTACTTGTTAATATCTACCTATAGGCCTACGTCGAGCATACGCTTTAGCACCTCCCTAACTTGCTTAATATACTCCTCGAGCGTACTAGAGTAGACTAGGATATTATCTAGGTACGCCATTACATAGTTATCTAGAGCGTCATAAAGGATGTCATTCACATAATGCTAGAAGGTAGCGGGCGCGCCCTATAGGCCGAACGGCGTAACTAGCGTCTTATATAGGCCGAATCTCGTAATGAACGCTATAAGCTACTTATAGCCCGGCGCTACGTGTACTTGGTTAAACGCTACGATTACGTCAAGCTTTATAAAGATCTTCGCCTTATAGATAGAGTCTAGGGTCTCCTAGATTAGCGGGATAAGGTACTAGCTCTTTAGCGTTACGTTGTTAATACTATAGTAGTCGACGTAGATCCTAATGCCTCCGCCTAGCTTCTAGGCTATAAGGATAGGCAACGAGGCGCTCGAGCGTAAGGGCCGGATAAACCCTTTCGCGAGGTTGATATCGAGCTAGCGCTTTAGTACGTGTAGCTCTATTAGCGACATCGGGCGATTCCTCAAGTATAGGACTACGCTCCCTAGGAGCAGCTCGATCCTATAGTTATATATATAGTAGAGGGGTAGGATATTAGCGTCCTATAGGACGAAGGCGGCTACTAGGTCTTAGTATTCCTTCGGTAGGTACGCCTTAATCTCGTCTAAAGTAGGCGCTAGTCTATCCGCCTTATTAAAGAACTTCTTAGAATCCTCTTCTATAATCTTATTAAGCTTCTTATCCCCTTTAGCAAGTACGTTAATAAAGCTATAGAACCTTACTAGGAGCATCGACTTTATATACTCCGGTATACTCTCTTGACTTAGTAGGTCCTTAAAAAACTACTTAGGTAGAACTAGTATATAGTCTCTCTTCTTAGCCTCTACTACTCTCTCTAGCTTGCCTATTATAGTCTATATAACTACTACGCCCTTCTATCGGTATACTACTAGGAAGCTCGCTCCGTTTAGGATCTTCGCGTTATCCTAGCGGATCTTCCCCTATACTTAACCAAGCGGGGGCAGGGCGTAAAAGGGGGAACAGGGTCTAGGGGGTAGTCTCCTAGCGCCGGCTACTACCTCTACTAGCCTTAGTAATATAAGGGGCGGCGCCTTAACCGGCACGCCTATCGCTCCTAGCGGTGCGAGCGTCCCCTGCAGGTTAGCCTACGCGCCTCCCTAGGACGTAGATCTCTACTGTCTATAGGCCCGTCTCCGCCTATCGGACCGCCTAGCTCTCTTATAGTCGGAGAGCTTGCTTATAGCGATAGCAACCTTATCGTTATTATTAGAGGTACTATAGTCGTCGTCTTTAGGTACGTTCTTTACCGTTACGTAGTACCGCTCGCTATTCCTAGGGGGTAGGGGTGCCTCTAGCTAGCCTACCTGCCGAGCGACCTAGCTCCTAATATACTCTAGTAGGTACCTCCTACAGTAGTACTCTATAAATTCGAGCTATAGGGTCTCCTAGTCGATCCGCAGGTTGTACTTCCGTAGCTATAGGAGGCCTAAGATTACTAGGGTCTCCTTTACAAGCGTCGTAACGAAGTACACCAAGGTCTCCTAGTAGTTACTAACGACTAGCGTAAGCGCCGCTAAGTGCTCGATCTAGCGCAAGAACCCTCCGTCGGCTAGAAATAGCGGCCGCTATACCGCTAGCTTCTCTAGTAGTAGCCTATTCGTAACTATAAAGCTAAAATCCACGAACGCTAGACCCGTATAACCTAAGTCCACAAGTGCTATATACTCTACATTACACCTACTAACCGCTAGGTACAATAATAAGAGAATAGATTTAGCGCTACTACCTACGGTACTAATAACTAAACTATCTCCCTATCCTTCCTACAGCTAGCGGTACCCCTCCTATAAGCGATAGTTTATAGGAGCTTCTCGTTTCCCTAGTCGTTATATAAGAAGCCGAAACTAGAGGGTTACTCTATACTCTAGTAAGCGCTATAGTCCTTCTACTTGTCTACCTCCCTAATAATAAAACCACTCTAGTTAGGGGCGTCTGTAAAACGTATAGCGAGCCCGCCTCGACCCCTCTAATAGGCCCTAGCGCAGCCGCTTGCGCTACCGCGAGCCGGGAGGCCCCTAGAGGGGGCTTAACCGAAGCCTTGCTAAGTGGGCTACTGCTATCCCTAAGGCTACTACTATCTCTACGCGCCGCCGTAGCCCTACGCTCCGCCGTAGCCCTACGCTCCGCCGTGGCCCTACGCTCCGCTATAGCCCTACGCTCCGCCGTAGCCCTACGCCCCGCTATAGCCTTACGCGCCGCTGTAGCCCTATACCCTGCTATAGCCCTACGTACCGCCGTAGCCCTATACGCCTCCGCGCTACGGCTAGCCGCTACGGCTACTACAGCCTCCTTAGCTGGCCTAGTAATACCTTAAGATATAGTCGCTAGCGCTATACTTAAAGTATAGGCCGCTAGCCCTACGGCACTCCTTTTTTTATAGTATAAGCGCGGCTAGGGTAACGGCGTCGATCTCTATAGCATTAGGATCCTAGGCTCTCCCGGTACCCCCGCTACCGCTGCCGTAATGTATAGCGAGCGCGCCGTTACCGCTACGGATCTTCTTCCTAAAGTCCTCTATATCTAAGTTCGTAGATAGGGTCTAGGCTATCTTAGCCTACGCGTCGAAGTTGTCCGACGCCAGTAGCCTAACCTACAACGTAAACGCGGCCGAGAGGCAGGCTAAGATCTATTCTCTAAATATACGGACCTATATCGTACTCTCGATATTAGCGGTGTTAGCTAGGTTCAAGAACTCCGTTAGGAAGTCGTTAAAGTTCACAAACTTATTCTTCTAGACGAGCATATAGAGCTAGTTCGTAGCCGCTATAGCGACGTTATAGGTTATATACCGCTTCTTAAGGTCGTTTAGGAACTTAGTCCTAGTCTTTTAGTACTAGCGCCTATTATCGTTTAGATAGTTCTTGATCGTCTGGAGCTTCGACTTAACTACGCGGCTTACGTTGCTACCGAGCATCGCCTTAGCGTATAGGATCTTCGTACGCTTGGTCGAGAACTTATAAGGGCGTGTTCTCTAGTGCCCCTAGACCTTATCCGACTAGTTGTCGAACAGGGTAGTCTGCTTAATAGTATCCTTCTCCTCTCCTATAAACGGTATTAGGTAGGGGAGGGACATCGCGGCTAGGTCGTCCTTATTACAGGGCTAGTATAATAGCTAGCTACTACCTCTACTACCTCTAGCTAGTATAGCGCTTGTTGCCTTAAGCGCCTATAGGGTTATTAGTCTCTGCTCCTCAAGTATCTTCGAGATTACCGCGTTTATATGCTTCTATATCTTAAGCTATTTGTAAAGCGCCTTACCCTTAGTAACCGCGTTATTAGCTATCGCCTAGGTATTAGCGAGCGCGGCAAGTGTCGCCTTCTACTCCGCTAGCGTAGCTCTTAGCTACTTGCGTATAATAGCAGCACGTGACAGGCTAGCTTGCTCTAGCGCCTACATCGGTATATTGTTGCTATCTTCTACCTTGTCTATTATCCTAGTTCGTTAGGGTAGTTCTATAGGGGGTAGTCCTATACGTCGGATGTCCTGTAAGTCGGACTGTAAATAGGGGTAGGGTGCTCGTTTTGACTCGTACTACGTGGTTAAGGTTAAACAAAGTCCGGTACATTAGAAAAAAGAAGCGTTCTAGCTAGTCTAAGGTGTTCGATCTGCCTCTAACGGTCTAACTAGCTACGCGCGCAAGTTAAAGGTACAACCTACTATAACGGTCGTATATAACAAGGTTATATAACAGTGTAACCTTCGTAGGAGCTTACAAGGGCTAAAGGCTCTGCGCGGCGAGCTCCACCTAGTGTGGAGCTACGCTCCTCTAGCTACAGGGTGCTCAGCCAACCACATAGCATGGCACATAATATGGCACATGACACAGGCTGTGCCTGTGACAGGTACGTTAGGAGTATACTAATAGGTTATTTAAGGTTAAGTACCTGCTTATAGCTAATATACTAGTAGACGGTCTTATAAAATAGCTACCGCGCTAGAAGTTCGAGCACTTCCGCGCTATATTAAACCTCTAAGACGCTTGCTATATTATTAAATAGAGCAAAACGGATCTTTACAATTGAGTTAGGTATCTGACACTAGGTATCTAGCCTAAAAGAGTAAAATAGTATATAAGAAAATCACTAAATATAAACGTAGCTATATATATATATACTCCTAGGCTTACTAGCCTAACCTCCTCCTCTTTAACTCCGTATAATAGGTATCTATTGCGGCTAATACGTAGTACAAACTACTAATTATAGCTATCGATAACCTTAAAGCTAACGACGCCCCTATATTATCCGACTCCCGAGCCTCCTTTGCTAATCTAGCTAACTTAGTAGCTAGAACGGCCGAAACGCTACTAGCAACTAGCCTAACTAGAGCAGGAGCCTCTCCCTAGTTAGTAACCTCGCGGGAGCTAACTACTACTAACCTATTATCTAAGGTAGCTATATCGGCGGTAGCTATAGTAGCGGCATACCTTTCTTTAGCCTTAGCCCTTAATATAGTAACTGCCTTAGTAGCCGCCTTAGCCCGAGACTTAGTAATCGCCTTAGCCCGGACCTTAGTAGCTATATCCGCTACTACCTTCTCCTTCTTCTCCTTCTATTCTATTAAGTGCTTCGCTGTAAGGCGAACCTGTTACAATTACTATACTATTATTAGTACGTAGCGATTAATAGGAATAGAGAAGGAACTTATACTAGCTATAGCCTTACTACCCTACTTTGTAGAGAGGAACTCTATAGCTGTCTTAACTATAAGTTCTAGTAACTTCTTATACGGATATCCAGTATATAAGCACCGAACGTAGGCTTTGTCCTTGTCCTTAGTATCTAGGCGAACTAAGCAAGTGCTACTTAATAACCTATATAGGGCTAAACGTAGGTAACGGCGGCAAACTATAGCGTAGGACATAAAGGTAGCGACATCCTTATTGCTATTATAACTAGGTATCTAAAAGTTAGCGCGTTAATTAATAAAAACGCTTTAATTAATAGCAACGTAATTAATATACCTAGGCGTAGCAGGAACTATATCCCTCTTTCTTTTATTCGGGGTCTTCGAAACCCTAGTTACGCTCTCTATAATAGGAGCGGCATCGTCGGCGCTAATTGCAACGACCTCTTCTTCTTCCTCTTCTTCTTCGCGCGCTACGCGTAGATTCTCGCGTCTAGCTACACAGGCTTTCTCTAATAACGCTATATAGGCGATAGAAGCAGTAGCGCCCTAAGTGCTTAGAGCTATAGTTGTTGTTTTTATTATTATTATAGTTGTAGTTAAAGGGGTTAGTAGCGGATTATTTGTTTTTTTATTATTATAGGATAGTTTGGATTTAACTTTGTAAAATAGGCGACTAAAGATCGTATACGACCGACCAATATAACCGCGTTCTAATTAGCTAGGATCTACATTAGTATATCTTCGATTTTATATAACGCGACGCTAGGTTATATGTTATTAACCCTACTCTAGCAATTCGAGCCTTCGACCTTCTATTTTTAGTATCTCGCCGCCGCTAGCTAGCTAGGTGTTCTCTTTTAGCTACTTCGTAGCTAGGGGGTATGTTACAACCTATCTAGCCCTGTCTCTATAGTCTGCTCTAATTAGCTGCTTCGTACCTACTTAGCGCCCCGTTTTCCATTTCCTGTTATATATATAGCTATATTCTTATATACTCTCTTTCCTCTATCTCTTCCTTCGTTATATAACAATCAATGCAACGTATCTCTCCTATATGCTCTTCTAGTGCCACTATAAGCATACGTAAGAGCTACTGCTTCTATTGCCTATATAGCGTTATTAGAGAAAGCCTACGCGGCTAGACGTAAGAATCTACGTATAGCGCGCGAAGAAGAAGAGGAAGAAGAAGAGGTCGTTGCCGTTAGCGCCGACGATGCCGCTTCTATTACAAAGAGCGTAACTAGGGTTTCGAAGACCTCGAATAAAAGAAAGAGGGATATAGTTCCTGCTACGCCTAGGTATATTAATCGCGTTACTATTAATTAAAGCGTTTTTGTTAATTAACGCGCTAACTTTTAGATACCTAGTTATAATAGTAATAAGGATGTCGCTACCTTTACGTCCTATACTATAGTTTGCTATTGTTACCTACGTTCGGCCCTATATAGGTTATTAAGCGGCGCTTGTTTAGCTTGCCTAGAGGCTAAGGATAAGGATAAAGCCTACGTTCGGTACTTACGTACTAGCTATCTATATAAGAAGTTACTAGTACTTATAGTCGAAACGGCTATAGAGTTCCTTACTATAAAGTAGGGTAGCGAGGCAACGGCTAGCGTAAGTCCCTTCCGTTTCTATTAACCGCTACGTACTAATAATAGTATAGTAACTATAGAAGGTTCGCCTTATAGCGAAGCACTTAATAGAACGGGAGGAGAAGAAGGAGAAGGTAGCGGCGGATGCGGCTACAAAGGTGCGGATCGAGGTAGCTACTAAGGCACGGGCTAAGGCGGCTACTAAGGCGGTTGCCGCGTTAAGGGCTAGAGCCAAGGAGAGGCGTGCCGTTATACAGTCAGTGCCCAAAAAAAACGCCCAATGGCCCCACATGGCCGGATTTGGCATCGAATAACACCATCAACATTCTTGAACAACCATCCATCACTAACGCAAATGCCGGCCAAACCTGGTATAAAGTAGATAGTTCAAGAGGTTAAAGAAAAACGAACACAATGATCTAGATCAATATTTGGTATACTAGCCCCTGGCATTGTAAACCGCCCTTACACGCCTGGGCATCGAATCCACCAAGTCATTAACCATCTGCTAACCAAGTTCCAGCTATACTACCGTTGCTACGTTATAGAGCTTTTTAAGGCTTTTTTCTGACTTTGGAAGTCCCCCGAGCTCTAGATACTGGTCAACTATCTTCCGTTTGAGGATTCCCTATAGATTTTCGATAGGGTTAAGGTCAGGGGAGTATAGCGGCCATTCCAACACTACAAACCTTATCTCTTTAAGGTAATCCTTCAACAACCGTGATATGTAGATAGGCGCGTTATCTTACATGAAGATAGTATTAGGGTCTATGAGCTTTGGGAGCTCTTCTTCTAAGATTTCCTTGTAAACTCTGGCCGTAACGCCCTATCGCTTCGAATCTAGGTCGCTATAGCAAGGTATAAGCTCGCTCGTCACGTTATAGCGGATTGCAGCCTAGAACATCTAGGAATGGCGGCTCTTTTTGTACTAGGCTTGAACGTAAGCTGGATCAATCGCTAGAGACCCTAGAGTTATTGAAATTGGTCAGTTTTTCAAGTAACAAGACAGCTTCAAAGTCAGGGTAGCAGGGGTTAAAACGCTACCTTTTAGACGGAATACCCAAAGCCGTCTTCCACCACTTCTACGTTCAATTGTCGACTCGTTAGTAAAAAGAACACGCCTCTAAAATGAAACCGGCTTATTAAGGTGCAGTTTGGCGAAGTTGAACCGTCCTTCAGCGTAGCTTTTAGAGAGAAATAGTCAGGTTATAGCGATAGTATAGGAGATCCCCTAGGATCTAAGGTATCGTAATAGAGTCATCCGGCTGACGTGAGAGCAGGTAATAAGCTATAAACTCTCGATTGCAATGAAGGGGTTTTTAGCTACCTTACGCAATATTCGTCGTTTATCGCGATCATCGAGCTTGGTTAGCCGCCCACGACCTGGTTTCGAGACGCTATAGTCCTGGTAGGGAAAACGTTTGACAACGCCACGAATATAGGCCTCAGAAACACCCTCCTTTTTAGCAACCTCGGAAGCTGGGACCCCCGATTCGTATCTGGCAAAGATTCTGTTGCGTTTTCTAGGCGTAGAGTGCTTGTTTTGGGCCTTTTTGACAGGCGAGGCCGAAATGATGGCCATTTCTGTAGAGGTAGGTTGTTAGGTTGAAGTTTTGGCTTAGATGCCAAGGGCGGGGTTGGGCGTTTTTTTTGGGCACTGACTGTAGCTGCGGCTGCTGCTAAGGCGGCTAGCTCTAACGATAGGTTTGTAGTAGTTAGCTCCTACGAGGTTGCTAACTAGGGAAAGGCTCCCGCTCCGGTTAGGCTAGTTGCTAATGGCGTTTTGGCCGTTCTAGCTACCGAGTTAGCTAGATTAGCGAAGGAGGCTTAGGAGTCGGATAACGTAGGGGCGTCATTAGCTTTAAGGTTATTAATAGCTATAATTGGTAGTTTGTACTATATATTAGCCGCGATAGATGCCTATTGTACGGAGTTAAAGAGGAGGAAGTCGGGCTAGTAAGCCCCGGAGTATATATATATATAGCTACGTTATTTTTGCATTTAGTGATTTTCTTATATACTATTTTGCTCGTTTAGGCCAGATAATACCTAGTATATTTTAGGCTAGATACCTAGTCTTATATACCTAACTTAATTAAAGAGATCCGTTTTACTCTGTTTAATAATATAGCGAGCGTCTTAGAGGTTCAATATAGCGCGGAAGTGCTCGAACTTCTAGCGCGGCAGCCGTTTTATAAGACCGTCTACTAGTATATCGGCCGTAGGTAGGTACTTAACCTTAAATAACCCGTTAGTATACTCCTGACGTACCTATATATTATAGATATCTATATAGCGAAGCTTAGTAACTACGCGCTAGTTATCTCCTGTAACAAGGCGGATAGTTTGCGAATTGTTACAGAAGATATAGTATAGTTCGCTAAGATCGAACTAAATATTAGCGAAAAAGCGCTTTAACGCTATAGTCTCACATATAGTAAGAGAAACAGTAAGTAACTTAGCTTCTATCGACGAAGTTATAACAGTCTTTTAGCAGCAGGCTTTCTAGTTAATAACCCTACTATATAGCATTATAATATACCCCTAGGATAAGCGGTACGTCTTCTTAATATCTATAAACGAGGCGTCGCTAGCGATAAGCAGGATATATATCCTAAAGGCGATACTATACCGAATAGCTAAAGACTAGGTACTAAAAAGATAAACGATAATATATTCTATAGCCTCGATATATATAGAGCTAGGATTCTTTAAGAACTAAGAGAGCTACGATATAGCGAAGGCTACATTAGGGTAGATTATAATAGCTATATATAGAATAGAGCTAACGAGTTCCTAGAACCGCTTAATATCCTTAAACGGAGCAAGACCCTTAAATAGGTAAAGGTTATATTCTAGGGGGATATAGGGGAAGCGAGTCTCCTTATTAAAATTAAATCGCTTAGCGATCCGCTCGATATACTAATTATAGACTAGATAGACTATATAGTCCTTATAGTTTCTTAAGACGTAGATACTAAGGAACTATAAGACGTTGCCTTAACTATATACTTTGTACTTTGTAGCTAGCGTATCTATAATCTAGTTTGCCTTATTAGTATAGTCCTTATAGTAGAATATAAGGTAGTTATCTATATAAAACAGAACTACTATATAGTAGTATTAGTTATAAAATAAGTATAGTTCCTTACCTAATACTATTAGACTAAGTTCGTAGAGTAAAGAGGAGAACTCTTTATACTATAGAAGGGGGGATTCGCGTAAGCTATATAACGCTCGTTCAAGTTTAACGAAGGTATCGCCTTACTTAAAGCTAGCTAGGAGGTAATAATCCTCCCTAAACCCCTAAAGGAGCTTATAGACGATTCCTTTATCTATTTTAGCGTTTAGGAATACCTAGGTAACATTAAACTACTTAACTTCTATATCTACGTTAGCGGCAATAGCTATTATAGCCTAGAAGGAATAGGATATAAGTGTTATAGCGTATATGTTTTATAACGAATTAGCGCTCTAAAGATCACCTCTTACGTAGATATATACCTTATATTTCTCTAAGAATCTATCCTTGTCCTATTTATAGGCAAATACCTACTTTAAAGGTAGGGGCTTCTCCTTAGAGAGTTTAGATATAAAGGACCTGTCACGGGTCTAGCCGTGACATATAGCTGTATGGCCATTGCGGGCCGTATGGCCATTGTGGAGCAGTTGTGCGATATAGGGCCTGCAGAGCCTGTAGCATATGGAGCCCGCTACGTAGGGCTTATCCCCGGCGGGCTACACCCACTATCTTAAGTTCCTTATATAACTATATCGAATATATACGTACCCTAACATTGGGCATTTACTACCTGTGATAGTTGGTTGTACCTTCTGTTTATATATATTGACCCTTGTTGATTGATTATAACGAATTTACGTTGCGTGAACTAACCGAAATCACAATTCGACCGCCCTAAACCTAAGAAACTAATAAGATAGTTAGTCCTAAAACGACAAGATAGTCCTAAGAACCTGAACCTAAGAAACCGAACCCCCGAACCTAAGAAACTAAACCCTCGAACCTAAGAAACCTAAATAAAGAAGATAACAAGTACTATAGACGTTAATATAAGCTCCGTAGCCTAAGTGCCTATTCCTATTAAGGATATATATAGCGAGGCTACTATAGCCCTAAAGGAAGAGATATACCCGAAGCTAAAGGGTTATTTCGAAGGATACTATAGGCTATTTATAGGTAACAACCTCTTGCTTAAAGCGCTTAAGAGAGCTAGAAAGGACAATATAATAGAGAGGATAATCGCGAACCTTACCGAATATATCCTTAGGGGCGCGACTAAGGAAATCTAAAGATAGATAGTTAGGGCAAACGAGGCGAATAAGAAGGCTATAGTATTGCAAGTAGAGAATAACGTTTTAACAAGGCTAATCGAGTCTAGGAAGCTAGGCGGCGGTAACGGCGGTGCTAGAGAAGGTAGTATACCGTATATATCTACGTTCTTAGGCTCTAAGCAGGACTTAGCGAAGCGAACTATATAATTCAGAATGTAGAAGACGCTGATTACGGCGTAATAGGCCGTAAGGCCGCTGGAATACGCGACCGAGAAAGCGAAGATCCTCTATATAGCTTCGCTACTAGAGGGAATTGTAGCTATAGGAATTAGTAACTATATCGATACTATCGTCGCGAATCTAGGCAATAAGTAAGCCTAGGTATAGATAACTACTAACGAGTTTATTAAGTTCCTTTCTAAGAAGTACGTAACGATAGATCTAGTAGCTAACGTAGAGAACAAGCTACGTAAGATAGCGTAGAAAGATAAGTATATAAAGTTTATAGACTTTATTATAGAGTTCTTGAACCTTTATAACCTAAGTAACTAGGATAACGCTACCTATATATACGCGCTAAAAGAGAAGCTTTCGAAGCTAATATAGGACCTGATCCTACTATAGACGAACCTCCTAGCCTAGGATAACTTCTAGGGATAGGTTACTATAGCCTAGGCCTAGGCTAATAACCTTAAAATAGAGGAATACTTAAAGAAGACTAACGAGCTAAACTACTATAACGGCTATAATACTAAGAAAGAAGGTAAGGACCTAAACGCTATAGACGTTAACTAGGTAACTACTACTAAGGACAAGGCGACTATCTTATAACTTTCTAACTTAGAGAGGGAGTAGTATATAGCTATAGGTCTCTATTTCCTCTATAGTATAAGGGGCTATATCGTAGCGAAATATATAGAGAAAGGCAAGCAAGCCTAGAATAACCTAGGCGCTAGAGGTAGAGGGTAGCAGGGCGGCTGCAGCAACTATAGCGGATTCGGTAATAACGGCGGATTCGGCAATAACGGCGGATTCGGCAACAATAGCAGCCCGAACTAGAACAATAATAGCGGCCCGAACTAGAACAACTACAACGGCGGATTCGGAGGCGGTAGAGGCTATAGTAGCGGCGGATACCTATATTGACAGAACAATAACAACTAGAACTTCGGTAACAATAACTAGAACTTCGGCAATAACGGCGGAGGCTGTAGCGTATACTATATACGATTTATAGACTAAGGCCGCGTTCTAGGAGAAGTCGGTTACGACGATACTAAGTACTATAAACCTGAATAGAGTACGGAAGACCTAGAATAGTAACAACAGCACTAGGGAAATGCCTAGCCTCTATACGAAGACGCGCGTAGGGGTATAGAGGCTATTATAGGGGAGGTAGTAGCGATTTAGTTATTAGCGCTATCGGTTAGATAGCTAATTTAATCCTATTATCCTCCTATATTATAATAATCAAGCGTAAGATAGTATATATAGCGCTTGTAGATTCAGGCTATATAGGTCTCGCCTTTATAGACTTTAGTTTCGCGGTACGTAACGATATACTACTAAGTAGACTAGAAACGAAGAAGCTACTCTACTTGGCTAATAGTATACTAAAGTTATAGATCGAATGGAGCATAGTACTAGAACTAAGGATCGGCTAGTATAGGGAGAAGCTTTGGTTCTTTATTACTATACTAGCGAAAGACAATCCGAATATTCTAGGCCTCCTATAGCTAAGAAGATATAACCTAACAATTAACTAGGTAGACCTAAAGCTTACGTTTAGGGAGCGTTACTAAGAGTAACGTTACTTACTAGGATATATAACCAAGCTAACGGTACTATAAGCGAAGCCTATAACTATAGAACCTACAACCGCGGAACCTATAACTATAAAAAACACTACGAAATACTAAGTATCAGTCGAGGAAGTCCCAGATAAAGGAGAACTAGAGAATAGGGAGTATAACTAGGGTCTAGAGAACCTATAGAAGAAGAGGAAGAGAAGGTTATCCCTATTGTAACGCTATTAAAGAGCGCTCGAGAACGGACTGCGGTGGACCTTATCCCTACTAGGATCGAGAGCGGTAGTTATTCTAAATAAGCTTATAAGGAGGCTATAACTAGCGAAAAAGGTGAACGGGCGTAGGTACCTATAGGCGCCGCTACTACCGAAACGACTCCCGAAGCTACTACTATATAACGAGGCGATTAATAAGAACGATATTAAGATACTAAACGCGCTAAACTTTATACTTTTCTACTACTAGAAGGGCGTAATAGTAATACGTATAATAGTCGACTAACTAGAATAAGTAATACTAAATAAGAAGAAGGATAAGGAGAGGGCTACGCTCTATACCCTACTAGATAACTTTTATAAGCGGATGTTAAACTGTAAGGGCTTGCTAGAGGACTATACTTTAGTACTTTTAGAACGGTACTACGAGTTTATAAACGCCCTCTAAAGCGACGTAGAGACGATTTATAGGATTATAGAGG
Organism: Trichocladium antarcticum; assembly: GCA_033297235.1. NCBI lineage: Eukaryota > Fungi > Ascomycota > Sordariomycetes > Sordariales > Chaetomiaceae > Trichocladium > Trichocladium antarcticum. The sequence continues at coordinate 474,762 of MU853425.1, forward strand.
AGGACGCTTGGAAATTCTTCAAGAAGAGTAACAAACCCTAGCTAACAGTAGCGGATATCTTAAAACGCCTACCAGCGGAGTATCGCAATACGTTCGAGACTTTTCTTCCCTAGGAGGTAGATACGCTACTACTATATAGATTATATAACTATAAAATCAAGCTAATACTAGGAAATAAGCTACCGTTCTTAAGGAACAGACTGTTCTTACTAATAGAACTATATATAGTTAAGCGCTAGCTAGATAACTACCTGACGAAAGGCTTTATCTAACTATTAAAATTAAGTATAGGAGCGCCTCTACTACTCGCCTAGAAGCTAGGAGGTAGAGTCCGGATTTACGCTAACTTCTAAGGTCTGAACAACGTTTTAATAAAGAGTCGATATCTAATACCACTGATCAAGGAAACACTCGATTCTATCTACAGAGCGCGGATCTTTACGAAGCTAGATGTTATCGCAGGGTTTAACAGAGTCTGAGTAGCGGAAGGCCACGAATAGTTAATAGCGTTTGTAATACAATTAGGCCTCTACGAATCGCTGGTTACGCCGTTCGGGCTATAGGGAGCGCCCGCTACGTTTTAGAACTATATTAATAACACGCTATATAATATACTAGACGTATACGCTATAGCGTACCTAGACGATATACTAATCTACTCTACGAATATAGCAGACTATATTAAGTAAGTAAAGGAGGTACTAAAGAGACTACACTAGGTAGGGCTCTAGGTCGATATTAACAAGTACGAATTCTATACTATAAGAACGAAATATCTAGGCCTAATCATTACGCTAGGCAGTATCGATATAGACAAAGAGAAGGTAGTAGCTATTATATCCTAGGAACTGCTAATAACAAGGCGGTAGCTACAATAGTTCTTAGGCTTTACGAACTTCTACTAACGATTTATTAAGAACTTCTTAGGAGTAGTATAGCTACTTTATAACCTAATAAAGAAGATAATAAGCTAGGAATAGAGTAGACTATACTATCTAGCTTTCGAACAACTAAAAACGTACTTCTTAATAGCACTAGCGCTAAGGATCTACAACTAGGACAAGCCTATAGTCGTCGAAACTAACGCTTTAGACTAGTTAGCAGGCGGAACGCTACTATAGTAAGACGATAACAGCGACTAGTACCTAGTATCCTACTTTAGCGCGAAGTACTTAGTATAGGAATGCAATTACAATATCTATAACAAGGAGCTATTAGCGGTAATCAAGGTACTAGAGGAATAGCGACTAGAACTAGAGGGAGCAAACGGCCGGTTTAACATTATTATAGACTATAAGAACCTTTAGACCTTCGTAACGACGAAGCAACTGTCCCTAAGGTATATACGGTGGTCCGAATTCCTATTACAATTTAACTTCTATATTATCTACTAGCTAGGATCGGCAAACGCGATGCCGGATACGCTAAGCCGTAAGCTAGAACATATACTATAGGGCGTAGAGGATAACCGACTCTAGAACTATAAGAGGCTACTAATCGACCCTGACCGGTTCGATCTAGAAATATTTAAACTACTAAGACTCTATAACGAGGCGATTACAGTTAACTAGTTGGACCTATCTAAGTATATTAACGATCTACTAAACGAGATGTATACGAGCTTGGATCTACTAAAGGCAACGCTTAAGGCGTTAGTAGACCCTAGAACTAGAGCGTAGCTAAAGGATATAAAAACGAAGCTTAAAGTGCTATATACGGAGTGCTAAGCTATTGCGGGTAAGGCTTACTACTAGGGGAGGATGCTTATCGACCTAGATAACGACGAAATATAGCTATAGCTAATCTACTAAACTTACGTATCGGGACCTAGGGGCTACCCTAGGAGGACTAAGACTATTAATCTAATAAACTGGAAATACTAGTAGACCGGGATAACCGGTACAATCCGCGACTACTATAACGCCTACTTGCTATATAACAAGACGAAAACGCCGAAGGTACTACTAATAGGCTTTTTAAAGCCGCTACTAGTGCTACTCTTGCTATAGCGGGATATATTAGTGGATTATATTACACTACTTCCGCTATATATAAGGAGAAACCGTACCTTTAACTATATCGTAGTAGTAGTAGACCGACTTACGAAAATACACTACTTTATCCTAATAGAGACCTTAGAAGTAGATAAGTTAATAGACTACTTTATAGAACGGGTCTATAGCCTATATAGCCTGCCCGAGACGATTATATTAGATAGAGGTATATAGTTCGTTTTAACGTTCTAGAGAATACTATCGTCGAGATTAGTAGTAACTCTAAAACTATTATTAGCGTTCTACCTACAAACGAACGGCTAGACTAAATGGATTAACGTAGAGTTAAAGTAGTATTTGCGCCTTTTTATTAACTAGGTATAGGATAACTAGGCGGATTAGGTACCGCTTGTAGAGTTTATAGGGAACAATATATCGTTAGAGACAACGGGAGTATCGCCCTTCTTTACGAACTACGGTTTCTACCTACGTATAGGCGTAGAACCGAGCAGACTATACCTACTAGAACTCTCGGAAGCTTAGAAGAGGGAGTTTTTCTAGGTAATAGAGATATCTATACGCTTTAAAGCAGTGCTAGATATAGCGAAGGCACTAGCGAAGTAAGCGTAGGACCGTTATAAGATTAACGCGAACGCTAAACGTAGCGACGCCCTAGTCTATAGAATTAGCGACAAGGTAATGCTTAATATATAGTATTACAAGACGGGGCGCCTAACGAAGAAGCTCGAACTACGCTAGGAGGGACTATTCGAAGTTACTAAAGCGGCGTTATACGCGGTGACGCTACGCCTTCTAGCGAATATAAAGATATTCGACACGTTCTATATATTACTAGTTCGGCTATAGTAGGGTAAGTAGGGAATCCTAGGGTAAGCTAACGTATAGAGAGATATAAGGGCGAACCGTAGTAGAGAAGTAAGGCACTAGGACAATAGCGTCGAAGTAGTTAAATAGAGATTTAAAGAGATTCGAGACTTTAGGAAGGTAGAGAATAGGAGGTAGCAATACCTAGTTAAGTAGGAGGGCTACGCCTAGCCAACTTAGTAGCTAGTAACGGATCTACGTAGCTACGATAATGCTATTTGGAAGTTCTACGATACTAATCCGAACAAGCTAGGGCCCCTAGCGTAGGTGCCAAGAAGGAACTAAAGCTACGATTCAAGCGTTCGAACCGTAGGCTTGATTTGAAAAGGAGGCTTGTTTTAAGGGAGGGTAGTGTTATAGGTCTAGCTGTGATATATAGCCGTATGGCCATTGCGGGCTATATGGCCATTGTGGAGCGGTTGTGCGATGTGGGGCCTGCAGAGCCTGCAGCATGTGGAGCCCGCTGCGCAGGGCTTATCCCCGGCGGGCTACACCTACCATCTTGAGTTCCTCGTACAACTATATCGAATATATACGTACCCTAACATTGGGCATTTACCACCTGTGATAGGACTAAGTAATATATCTCTAGGTTTTACGATTTATAAGATTCCGAATCTCGAATTTAGTAGCTCTAACGAACTCTTTGCCTATTAGATGCTTAGTAAGTTGCTTCTAAGACTTCGGAGCTTTAAGAAGGGTATCTTAGTGAACGTAGGGAGGGGCTAGGGTAGCGTTAAGTCTAGCCATATACTAGGGTATAATCGCGGCGGCAATAACTATATATAGAGTATAGTATACCCGATCTCCCTTATTAAGTACCTCCTTATAGTATAGTATATACGTTTTGTAAAACGCTTGCTATATTCTAAGTTTAGGGACGTAGATATAGTCTAGAGTATATATTTCCAAAGTAAATCTAACAATCCTAGCAGTAGATATAGAAGGACCGTCGTTAGTATAGTCTTCTAGGTCTATTCCCCTAAGCCGCTAGCTCGTACAAGATACTAGGGCGAACACCTGCTTAGTATACTTACGTTTTACACGTTCGTTGGCGGGGGACTTAGGTTAGTTAGTATTATCTAAGTTATCTAAGCTAAAGGAGTAGCTAGGGTTTAAAGATTCTAGGCTATAATTCTTAGGAAGTAGGTTATTTAAGTATATAGAGTACTTAGGATAGTAATTAACTAAGTCCTTAAAAACAGTGCTTATATTAGAGGCATTGCTTTATATACTTCTAAGGCTATCTCTAGAAGTATATATATAATCCCTATCGTTATCTAGGCTTATAGGCCTAGTAGGGGTAGAGGCTAAACTTTAAAATGACTAATCCGGTATTAGGAGTCCTCTATATACGTAGTCTCTAGAAACTAAAGGTAGCTTGCTTATATTACACTAGGCTACCGTTCTAGATATAGTTACCCCTAAGTCCTAACTAGGATTCGGAGTTTCTATACCCCTAAGCTTATCTTTAGAATACTCGGGGGATATAGACGTAGGAGTCGTTGCTTCTAGATTATCTATCTCGCCGTCCTTAACGCCGCTTAGTACTACGCCTATAGCGGGCAAGTATAGCTAAAGCTCTAGGGAGTCTACTAGATTCCGCTTCTTAGCGATAGTCTATAGATCGAACCTCCCTTTACCTTTCTTAAAGAACTAGTTCTTATTAAAGGTAACGTTGTAAGTTATAACAACTTTATAGAGTACTAGAACCTAGATTCGGTAGATGTTTAATACCTTAAAACTAACAAGGTAACTAATATACGCTCTAGGCTTCGACTTATATACGCGTTTCTACTTATCCCTCTCTCTCTCTTTATATAGAGGATATACGTAGTAACTATATACGTAGATACTACTCTAGTTAGGCTATAGATTCGCTATAAAGGAGACGATTGCGTCTAGCTAAAAGAACCGGAAGTAGGTTTAGAACTATGTAAGAAGGACGTTGTTTAGTAACTTTATTAAAGGATACGTTTAACTTAGGCTTATACTAATAAGCTATATAGATACCTCCTCTCCTTCTAGCTAAAGGTTACCCAGGAGACTAGCTCTAGCTATTATCTTAATAGAGCGGGTAATAACTTCTTAACTAGCGCGTTCGATAGCGCTAGTCGGTTTGTATATATTAGATAGAGGGAGTTTAAGCTCGATACCTAGTTCTACGTACTATTTCTAGTACTAGGTATAGCTACAATCCCTAGTTTTAATAAAGGAGCCTTCGTTATTATACTTGAACTTATAGATTACTATGCTAAATTAGCGTCGTACCTAGGCCTTAAAGTATTAAAGAATCGGGAGAAGGAGGTCCTAGGTCTTATCTTTAAGGCGGAAGACAAAGGGTTTGTTAGAGAACTTGTCTTTAAGAATTAGAGAGTAAATATTTATATTTATTCGTACTCCAATATGCCTTACGGCGCGCCGGTCCTGCTACTAGTTTATATATAAAGGAAACCGTACCCCCTGAACAGGGGGCCGGGTAAAAACCCCTGCCTACGCTTCTGCTTCAGCGCTTTGAATCCATCGAACTACGTGTAAAAGGTAGCCCCTATCTCCCTTAGCGGCTCGATTCGGCACTTCCTACACCCTCTCTACTACTCTTAGCCGCTTTTACAGCTATTATAGCTTCTAGTTATAGCCTATAAGCTATACTATACTCCATTAGGCGCCCCGAATCTATTAACTAGCTAATAACTACCTTTGCTAAGCTCTTATATAGCTATATAACCAGAAACTTTCTTCGCAAACAGGCCCGCACCAACTGGTGCAGCAGCGCGCTAAAACGGCCGAAACCTACATCGCTAGAAAGCTCCCGACGAGCTCTATCTAACTATACCGGGTGCATCTGCGCGCGAGACGCTGCGCAGGTGCTGCAGGCGTGGGAAGATAGGGAAAACGAGCTGCGTACGGCTCCTAGAAATCTTCTTCTACACCGCCCAGACCTACAACCCGGATCTACAACGGATCTACCCGGCGCCGGCCCCGATAGCCCATACCGGACCTAGCATAGAGGTCGATAGCGACCTCCCCCCCCCTACCCCCGCTACTAGGGGCACCCTACCCGCCCCGAGAGGCCTATCCGAGTCCCGGTATAACGGACCCGAACCCCCTTACGGAGCGCCCCCGAGCGGCCCCCGTAACTACTAGTAGACCTACCGCCAACCCCCCTGTTAACACCAATAGTAGCAGTACCAACCCCCCCCCCGCTAGGAACAACGCGGATTAGGCGATATTAAGGCTATACTCGATAGTATAGTTACCCTGGTTAGCCTAAATAAGAAGAATATCGCCTAGGGAGTAGCGAGAGAGATCCTAGCCTAGGTATAGAGCGCTATTAACTAGCTGTAGAGCGCTAAAGGAGGCCCGGAAGGCCTTAACTATATAACTATAAGGAAGATCGTCGCTAAGGAAGTGCGGGCCGCGCTTACGAGCGCCCTAGCTACTACGAGCGTAGGATAGGGTCCTAACTGCTCCTGGGCAACGATCGCGGCAGGAGCCCTAGCGCCTTAAGCGTAACCTGCAAAGGCGGTCCCCCAAAGGATCGCTAAGGAAATCCTTGTCTAAGGTAACGGCCTGCCGGCTAACCTCGCGAAGAGAACCCCCCTAGAGATTATCCAGGCGATTAATAACTAGTCTATATAGAAGGGAGCAGTCGCTATAAGGAAGCTCCCTAGTAGGGATACTATTATTACCTTTAGGGATAAAGCAGCGAAGGAATAGTATACTAAGAACAACCAGTAGATCTACTAAGCGTTTAGGGAGTAAGCGAAGGAAGCCTGTAGGACCTTCGTAGTGCTTCTAAAGGGTCTAACGAGGTTAGAGATCTAGGGAGTTACCAAAGCGGAGTTCGCCTAGGGACTGGATTTCCGTACAGTAAATACAGTTAAGTTTAGGATCCCTAGTAAGCTAGAGCTTACGAGAGCGACGGTACTAGTGACTTTCGAGAGCTAAGACGAGGCGAGAGCGGCGTGTGACTTTAGAGTTATCTAGGACGCCTAAGTACTAGACTACGAACCGTACTAGGTAGCGCTCGAGCCAAAGTAGTGCTTTAAGTGCTAGAAGTAGGGATATATCTAGAGGTACTACCCGAAGGAACCCCTATACGGAAGATATAGGGCAAGGGCCTATAGAGTAGGAGGAAAGGAAGGAGAGGCCTAGTGCCCTACCTACAAGGGCTACCTCCCGCTAAGGTGCCTAGCGTACGGCGGAAAGTACACTAGGTAGTCGAAGGAGTGTAGGGAGAGGGTAAGAGCGCGGGAGGGGGCTAAGGAAGCGTACTAATATAGGCCTAGAACATTCGAACCTACTAGACCGGAGCCCGCGAAGCTACTGTTCGCGTTTATACGCTAAGGCATAGAGGAGGAGGATAGGGAGGGATACTAGAGGGTTAGAGCGAAGAGGCCTAGGTTCCTAACACTAAAAGGCCGCCCTACTATAGTAAGCAAGGACATGTCGTAGAGCCAACTATAGTTTAGCCTAGCTATAGCCCTATTCGCGTCGGGACCGCTGCTACCGTAGCAATGGCGCTAGGGATCCCGAGGATCCTAGGCGGAACCCCCAAGCGCCTAGGAAGTGCCTAATATACAGGCTACTAGTGTCCTAAGTATATAGAACACCTAGCCCTAGGGTCTACTAGTAGCAGCAACTATCCCCCTAACCTAAAACGAGCCAGAGGACGAAGGTATAGCTAGCAGAGAGGATAATCTTTAAAACTATACTCTAGAACACTAGAGGCGTAAAGTAGAATATAGAGATTCTACTAGAGGAGGCGGAGTTCGATATAATCGCGGTCTAGGAACTATAGCTTAGCAAGCAAGGGGCAGCCTACTGCCCCCAGAGCTCACAGTACTACCTAGTTCATATATAATAGGGAAAAGCGGCGATATACGTATATAAGAAGTTTAACATCGGATAGTAGGAATATAAGGCGAGCGCGTAGTAGTGTAGGGTGTAGTTCCTGGAGCTAGGGAGGAGGGGTCTAGAGCTCTGGTTAGTATATAATAACTATATAGTAGATAAGACTATCCTAAAGAGCCTCCTGGCCTATCGGGGCCTAGCCTACGCTACAATCCTAGCGGGAGACTTTAACCTCTAGAACCTAGTCTAGGACGAGTTCGGGCAATACAAGAGGAAGTCTAAGGAGCTCCTTAAGCTAGCTTATAAGTAGGACCTAAGCCTATAAACCCTATAGGGTATAGTTACAAGAACCCCTATAAGAGAGCAAAGGGGCAAGACATTAACGATCGACTATATCTAGGCCTTAACAGACCTAACAACAACGTATTCGGGGAAGAAGATTAGGGGAGGGTCGGACTACTACCTGTAGGTGCTCGAAGCGAAGCTCGATAGCCTATTCCTAAGGGGGAAGGCGCTAGAAGGGTGGAACTAGAAGAAGGTCTTGGAGAAGCTAATAAAGGTAGAGGTAGCGTACTTGCCGCTAAGGATACGGCTCGACGACGGAGGACCGGAGGGGCTAAAGGCAAGGATTAAGACGAGAAAGGGGCTAGAGGAGGTGTTCGAAGAGCTAGCTATAGAGCTAATAGCTATCGCCTATGCGATAGCCCCTAGGAGGAAGGAATTAAGGGGGAGGAGCTCCCCGTAGTAGACAGGAAAGGTAGAGGAGGCGTCGAAGGCGGCGAAGGAGGCGGAGAGGGAGCTCTAGAGGACCCCTACGTAGTTCTATAAGGAGAAGCTTAAC
>MU853425.1:484153-496376 GCA_033297235.1 Trichocladium antarcticum
CGCCTATCCTATTTATCTTATATATCGCATTACTATATAAGGACCTAAGGAAAGAGTACCTACACCTTAGCATAGCGGGCTTCGCCGACGACACGAACCTACTAGTATTCAGAAAGTCAGCCAAGGTGAACATCCGCTAGCTCGAGCGAGTGTAGGGAACCTGCTTAAAGTAGGCAGGAACGTAGGGAATAGCGTTTATAGCGTAGAAGTACGAACTAATCTACTTTAACAAGAACCGAAGGTAGTAGCTAGACCTAGCTAAGCTCGCCCTCCTAGATAGAGGTAGGTATATAGATATTAAACCAGTCAAGTCCGCCAGGTTCCTTAGGGTCTAGCTGGACTAGAAGCTCTTATAGCAAGCGCACCGCGGCGTAGTCAAGAAGAAGCTCGCTACCTAGGAGTTCGCGCTAATAAGGATCGCGGCGAAGACGTAGGGCCCGAGCCTTACGAAGGCCTAGGAGGTATATATAAAGTATATAAGGAGCGCAGTAGTATATGGAGCGGCGAGCTACTACGTCCTAACTACGGTTAGTAAGGGGAGTAAGCTAAAGGGGATAGCTAAGAAGCTAGCGAAGGACTAGAGTAGGGGCCTCTACGTAGTAGCGGGAGGCTATAGAACTACGCTAATCAGGTACCTAGAGACGGAGGCCTAGGTCCTACCGGTAGACCTCTACCTGAACAAGCGGCTAGCTAACTTCGAAGCTAGGATATACGAACTACTCCTCTAGTTAGGGGAGGGACCAGGGCGCCCCCTAGTCGTAGCAGCGAGCTTGATCTAGGAGGCGTATACTAAGCTATTCAGGAGGTTCTAGAAAAGGAGTAGGAGGATATAAGGGAGGAAGCCTAGGCTAGGCCTATAGGGGCTAACAGCGGTTAAGAGAGCAGTAGCTATAGCAAACGAGTAGGCTAAGTAAAAGTAGAAGACAAGGAAGCTAAAGAACAAGACCCTCGATATAGATAGAGTAGTAGAACTCGCCTAGCAGGAGCGTAAGATAGCGGCCTAGGAGAGGCGCGCTGCGCTCGTAACGAGAGCAAGAAGACCTATATACCGCTTGGTAGACAAGGACCCCCCGATATAACTATTTACAGACCTTGCCCTTAAGAGATACAAGGGTCTAAGCAAGGTTTAGAGCTCCCTACTCGCCTAGGCGCGTAGCGGGGACATCGGCCTCTAGGAGTACCTAAATAGGGTAAACGTCCTAGAGATTACTACGCTATACTACAAGTGCAACGAGGGCAAAGAAACGATCGAACACCTAGTAGTGTAGTACAAAGATCTACCGAAGTATAGAACCTAGGAGGAGTTACAAATATAGTTACGACAGGATCTACAGCTCGTCTTACGATAAGCTATATAGCCGTACAAGAGCTTAGTAAAGGTGGTTATTAGCTAGTTGATAGATTCGGGGCGCCTGACGGAGTATAGCGTGGCTCGTAGGCTATAACTAGAAGCTACGATAGCCGCGAAAGCGGCTAAGAGCAGCGGAGAGGGTACGGGAAGTGCCGAATCGAGCCGCTGAGGAGACAGGGGCTACCTTTAACACGTAGTATAATGGATTTAAAGCGCTGAAGCAGAAGCGTAGGCAGGGGTTTTTACCCGGCCCCCTGTTCAGGGGGTACGGTTTCCTTTGTATATAAACCAGTAGCAGGACCGGCGCGCCGTAAGGCATATCGGAGTACGAATAAATAATAATATATAGCTATATAGCTCGTTATAAGACAAGCTATAGATCCCGTTATAACTATATTTATAACTCTTCCTAGGTTCTATACTTTAGTAGATCTTTATACTATACTACTAGGTGTTCGATCGTTTCTTTACCCTTACTATACTTATAGTATAGTATAGTAATCTCTAGGACGTTTACCCTATTTAGGTACTCCTAGAGGCTAATATCCCCGCTATACGCCTAGGTAAGCAGGGAGCTCTAAGCCTTACTTAGACCCTTGTATCTCTTAAGGGTAAGGTCTATAAATAGTTATATCGAGGGGTCCTTGTCTGCCGAGCGGTATATAGGTCTTCTTGCTCTCGTTACAAGCGTAGCGCGCCTCTCCCGGGCCGCTATCTCGCGCTCCTGCTAGGCGAGTTCTACTACTCTATCCGTATTAAGGGTCTTGTTCTTCAGCTTCCCTATCTTCTACTTTTGCTTAGCCTACTTGTTTGCTATAGCTACTACTCTCTCGACTACTATTAGCCCCTATAGGCCTAGCCTAGGCTTCCTCCCTTGTATCCTCCTGCTCCTCTTCTAGAACCTCCTGAATAGCTTAGTATATACCTCCTAGATTAAGCTTGCTACTATAACTAGGGGGTACCCTAGTCCCTCCCCTAACTAGAGGAGTGGTTCGTATATCCTAGCTTCGAAGTTAGCTAGCCGCTTGTTCAGGTAGAGGTCTACCGGTAGGACCTAGGCCTCCGTCTCTAGGCACCTGATTGGCGTAGTTCTGTAGCCTCCTGCTACTACGCGGAGGCCCCTGCTCTGGTCCTTCGCTTAGAGAGTAAATAGATCTATTATACCTACGTATATAATAGAAAAGGTCCTAAAATACTCGCTAGAACGGCCGTACTAACTTGGTTATAGGAGGCCTATAGGAGAAAACTTTTCCCTAGTATATAATAGAGCAAGCCTTATAGTTAATACGTTTGGTTCTATTAATTCGAACGTTCTAGCCTCTCTAGATAAGAGCCTTAAGTATATCCTAGCTAAGATAACTAGCACAGATATACTAAAGGTGTTTAGAATCCTTATAGGGTAGGAGAGGGTGCTTTGATCCTAGTCCTTAACGAACTTATTTTATAGTGTTGTTTATTATAGCTAATATTACAAGCGTAGTAGAACTAATAGCAAAGTCGTCTAGATAGCTAGGTTAGATGTTATAGATTATAGCGAGGGACTACTCCGAAGGTATAGTAGGAGGGTCCTTATAGATCTTAGCAAGAGCTTGTTCTTTATTATAAGAGATAGTAAGGGAAGAGTTATAATTATAAGGATATAGTAGGTAGGTAGAGAGAGGCTTATATTCTAAAAACACTAGCTTATACCTACGAAGGAGAGACGCGATAACAATATTACTCTCTATTAAACCGAAACGTAGTATATAGTCTAAGCTATAGTACTAGATGTTAGCCTTGTAGAGGGCTGCCTCTAAGATAATATTAGAGTAGAATCCCTTAATAGCTACAACGTTATTAAGAACTAGATCCTTAGATTATAGGCTGTTAACGCCGTCGAGTGCTCCTTTAATACGCTATTTGCCTCTTCTAGAGATAGGGAAATAGGTAGTGCTAGCCTTAATATAGTTATCCTTCCTTACCTTAACGAAGGACCTTTCTTCTAAGAGTATAGGGTCGTTAATAAGGTAGGTTACTCTATAGTTATAAACTATTATTATTTATTCGTACTCCGATATACCTTACAGCGCGCCGGTCCTGCTACTGGTTTATATATAAAGGAAACCGTACCCCCTGAACCAGGGGCCAGGTGAAAACCCCTGCCTACGCTTCTGCTTCAGCGCTTTGAATCTATCGAACTACATGTAAAAGGTAGCCCCTGTCTCCCTTAGCGGCTCGATTCGGCACTTCCTGTACCCTCTCTACTACTCTTAGCCGCTTTTATAGCTATTGTAGCTTCTAGTTGTAGCCTACAAGCTACGCTATACTCCGTTAGGCGCCCCGAATCTATTAACTAGCTAATAACTACCTTTACTAAGCTTTTATATAGCTATATAGCTCGTTATAAGACAAGCTACAGATCCTATTGTAACTATATTTATAACTCTTCCTAGGTTCTATACTTCGGTAGATCTTTATACTATACTACTAGGTGTTCGATCGTTTCTTTACCCTCGCTACACTTATAGTATAGTATAGTAATCTCTAGGACGTTTACCCTATTTAGGTACTCCTAGAGGCTAATGTCCCTACTACGCGCCTAGGCGAGCAAGGAGCTCTAAGCCTTACTTAGACCCTTGTATCTCTTAAGGGCAAGGTCTGTAAATAGTTATATCGGGGGGTCCTTATCTACCGAGCGGTATATAGGTCTTCTTGCTCTTGTTACAAGCGCGGCGCGCCTTTCCTAGGCCGCTATCTTACGCTCTTACTAGGCGAGTTCCACTACTCTATCTGTATTAAGGGTCTTGTTCTTTAGCTTCTCTATCTTCTACTTTTACTTAGCCTACTTGTTTACTATAGCTACTACTCTCTCGACCGCTATTAGCCCCTATAGGCCTAGCCTAGGCTTCCTCCTTTATATCCTTCCGCTCCTTTTCTAGAACCTTCTAAATAGCTTAGTATATACCTCCTAGATTAAGCTCGCTACTATAACTAAAGGGTACCCTAGTCCCTCCCCTAACTAAAGGAGTAGTTTGTATATCCTAGCTTCGAAGTTAGCTAGCCGCTTGTTTAGGTAAAGGTCTACCGGTAGGACCTAGGCCTCCGTCTCTAGGTACCTAATTAGCGTAGTTCTATAGCCTCCTGCTACTACGCGGAGGCCCCTGCTTTAGTCCTTCGCTAGCTTCTTAGCTATCCCCTTTAGCTTACTCCCTTTACTAACTATAGTTAGGATATAGTAGCTCGCTACTCTATATACTACTACGCTCCTTATATACTTTGTATATACCTCCTAGGCCTTCGTAAGGCTTAGGCCCTACGTCTTCGCCGCGATCCTCGTTAGTATAAACTCCTAGGTAGCGAGCTTCTTCTTAACTACGCTATAGTATACTTGCTATAAGAGCTTCTAGTCTAGCTAGACCCTAAGGAACCTAGCGGACTTAACTAGTTTAATATCTATATACCTACCTCTATCTAGGAGGGCGAGCTTAGCTAGGTCTAGCTACTACCTTCGGTTCTTATTAAAGTGGATTAGTTTATACTTCTACGCTACGAACGCTATTCCCTACGTTCCTACCTACTTTAAGCAGGTTCTTTACACTCGCTCGAGTTAGCGGATATTCACCTTAGCTAACTTTCCAAACACTAGTAGGTTCGTGTCGTTAGCGAAGCCCGCTATACTAAGGTGTAGGTACTCTCTCCTTAGGTCCTTATATAGTAATATAATATATAAGATAAACAGGATAGGTAATAGGGGGGACCCTTAGGGTACCCCCGCTATAACTAGGATATTATCTATTACCTTCCTATTAAAGTAGAGGATTGTAACCCTATCCGTTAGCTATTCCTACACCTAAAGTACTATCTACTTTAGGTAGCTAAGCTCCTAGAGTATAGCTAGTAGTCTAACGTAGTTAACTATATCGAAGGCTCCGGCGATATCTAGTTATAGGAAGGATACTAAGGCGCCTTAGCGCTATATCTCCTAGACCTAGGCTACAACTAGTTAGACCGCTAGCTCGGTTAATCTACTCGCCTAGTTACCTATCTACTTAGTAGGGAGTAGCCCGTAGACCTCCGCTACCGCTATAATCCTTCTCGCTACTACTGCCTCGATTACCTTCCCTATAGTTAGGAGCAGCGTAATAAGGCAGTACCCTCCTAGGGTACAGTATATATTAGGTGTTTTTCCTAGCTTCCGCAGGACTACCGTCTTAGTTCTCTTAAACGTAGCTAGGAACTATACTAGCTATAGGCACCTTGTAGTTAGGGCCGCAAGGATCTGGCTTAGCAGTTAGCCGTACGCCTTTAGGAATCCTATCGGGAGTATATCCTCCTTTAGGGCCTTCTATAGGCTCGCTTTATCCTATACCGCTTCTATCGCTAGGAAGCTTACAAGCTCCTAGACCTTAAACCCCTGTTCCTACTCCTCCTTAAGGTCTAGGTCCTAGATATCGCTAAGGTCTACCTTTAGGCTTAGGAAGAACTTCTTCGCGAGTACCTCCGCCTTATTCTAGTATATTGTTAGATCTAGGCTACTATCTAGGCCCTTTAGGGCTAGGAGTTTTAGTAGCTTAGGGGGGAGGAAGCTCCTAAGCCTTACCTATCGCTCGAGCTACTATAGGGTCTCCTCTTTAGCTTCCTCGATCGTCTTCCTCTAGAAGCGCCTCTTTTCTTCCGCTATTTCCGTTACTAGCTCTTTTTACTTCTCGTTAAGCTTCTCCTTATAGAACTATATAGGGGTCCTCTAGAGCTCCCTCTCCGCCTCCTTCGCTACCTTCGACGCCTCCTCTACCTTACCTATCTACTATAGGGAGCTCCTCCCCCTTGATTCCTTCCTCCTAGGGGCTATTATATAGGCAATAGCTATTAGCTCCGTAGCTAGCTCTTCGAACACCTCCTCTAGCCCCTTTCTTATCTTAATCCTTACCTTTAGCCCCTCTAGTCCTCCATCGTTAAGCTATATCCTTAGTAGCAAGTACGCTACCTCTACCTTTATTAGCTTCTCTAAGACCTTCTTCTAGTTCTACCCTTCTAGCGCCTTCCCCTTTAGGAATAGGCTATCGAGCTTTACTTCAAGCACCTATAGATAGTAGTCCAACCCTCCCCTAATCTTCTTCCTTAAATACATTATCATTAGGTCTATTAAGGCCTAGATATAGTCGATCGTTAATGTCTTGCCCCTTTACTCTCCTATAGGGGTTCTTATAACTATACCCTATAGGGTTTATAGGCTTAGGTCCTACTTATAAGCTAGCTTAAGGAGCTCCTTAGACTTCCTCTTATATCGCCCGAACTTGTCCTAGACTAGGTTCTAGAGGTTAAAGTCTCTCGCTAGGATTATAGCGTAGGCCGGGCCCTAATAGGCTAGGAGGCTCTTTAGGATAGTCTTATCTACTATATAGTTATTATATACTAACTAGAGCTCTAGACCCCTCCTCCCTAGCTCTAGGAACTATACCCTATACTACTATACGCTCGCCTTATATTCCTACTATCCGATGTTAAACTTCTTATATACATATATCGCCGCTTTTCCCTATTATATATGAACTAGGTAGTACCGTAAGCTCTAGGGGTAGTAGGCTACCCCCTGCTTGCTAAGCTATAGTTCCTAGACCGCGATTATATCGAACTCCGCCTCCTTTAGTAGAATCTCTATATTCTGCTTTACGCCTCTAGTGTTCTAGAGTATAGTTTTAAAGATTATCCTCTCCGCTAGCTATACCTTCGTCCTCCAGCTCGTTTTAGGTTAGAGGGATAGTTGCCGCTACTAGTAGACCCTAGGGCTAGGTATTCTATATACTTAGGATACTAGTAGCCTATATATTAGGTACTTCCTAGGCGCTTAGGGGTTCCGCCTAGTATCCTTAGGATCCCTGGCGCTATTGCTATAGTAGTAGCGGTCCCGACGCGAATAGGGCTATAGCCAGGCTAAACTATAGTCGGCTCTACGATATATCCTTACTTACTATAGTAGGGCGGCCTTTTAGTATTAGGAACCTAGGCCTCTTCGCTCCGACCCTCTAGTATCCCTCCCTATCCTCCTCCTCTATGCCTTAGCGTATAAACGCGAACAGTAGCTTCGCGGGCTCCGGTCTAGTAGGTTCGAATGTTCTAGGCCTATATTAGTACGCTTCCTTAGCCCCTTCCTACGCTTTTACCCTCTCCCTATACTCCTTTAACTACCTAGTGTGCTTTCCGCTATACGCTAGGTACCTTAGTAGGAGGTAGCCCTTGTAGGTAAGGTACTAGGCCTCCCCTTCCTTTCCTCCTACTCTATAGGCCCTTGCCCTATATCTTCTATATAGGGGTTCCTTCGGGCAGTACCTCTAGATATATCCCTACTTCTAGCACTTAAAGCACTACTTTAGCTCGAGCGCTACCTAGTATAGTTTGTAGTCTAGTACTTAGGTATCCTAGATAACTCCGAAGTTACACGCCGCTCTTGCCTTGTCTTAGCTTTCGAAGGTTACTAGTACCGTCGCTCTTGTAAGCTCTAGCTTACTAGGGATCCTAAACTTAACTATATTCACCGTATGGAAATCCAGTCCCTAGGCGAACTCCGCTTCGGTAACTCCCTAGATCTCTAACCTCGTCAGACCCTTTAGGAGCACCGCGAAGGTCCTACAGGCTTCCTTCGCCTACTCCCTAAACGCTTGGTAGATCTACTAGTTGTTCTTAGTATACTATTCCTTCGCTGCTTTATCCCTGAAGGTAATGATAGTGTCCCCGCTAGGGAGCTTCCTCGTAGCGACTGCTCCCTTCTATATAGACTGGTTGTTGATCGCCTGGATGATCTCTAGGGGGGTTCTCTTCGCGAGGTTAGCCGGCAGGCCGTTGCCTCGGACAAGGATTTCCTTAGCGATCCTTCGGGGGATCGCCTTTGCGGGTTGCGCTTAGGGCGCTAGGGCATAGTTATAAACTAGGATACTATCCAATAGGATATATTTGCTAGAATTGACGGTTATAAAGATGCCTGTAACGGTCGTATACAACAAGGTTGCACAATAGTGCAACCTTCGTAGGAGCTCGCGAGGGCTGAAGGCTCTACGCAGCGAGCTCCACCTAGTATAGAGCCACGCTCCTCTAGCTACAGGGTGCTTAGCTAACTATATAGTATAGTATATAATATAGCATATAATATAGGCTATGCCTATAACACTACCCTCCCTCTCTAAACAAGCCCCCTATATAAAAATAGCCCCCTATCCCGGGTGCTCGTATCTAGAGTCAGAGTTATCTTAGCGCCTACCCTAGCGCTGCGCCTTCCTTCTCTACGTCTACGATAGTAGGCCCGGAAGCTTAGGGTACGTATCGTAGAACTCCTAGATAGCGTTATTACAGCTATGTAGATCCGTTGCAAGTTGCTAAGTTAGGTTATTATAACCTTCCTACTTAACTTAGTACTACTAGCGACCATTCGCCACCTTACCAAACCCTACGATCCTCTCGAACCTCTACTCTACTACGTCTTCGCCTTCGTTAGTCCGTGTAACTATACGCCCGCGGTTAGCGCTTATATTGTCGTCGACCCTCTCTTAGCTAGCTAGCCCCTACCCTAGGTAGCGCCTTACTCTCGAGACGTAGAACGTAGGGAAGATCGTTATATTCACTAGGAGCTTTAGAGTTACTATATATAACGAGGCCTTTATAACCTCGAACGGGCCCTCCTACTATAGCGCGAGCTTTATAGTTAGCCTACTAGTCTTATAGTTCTATATATCGAGTATCGCCCTATCGCTAACGCGGTACTATAGCGTATCCTCCCTATAGCGGTTCGCGTTCTGTTCGTAGCGGTCCTGTAACTACTTTGCTAGCGCTGTAACCTTCCTAAGGATCGCCCTAAAGCAGTCTATAAGCTTAGATACCTAGAAAAACTCCCGCTTCTACTACTCTAAGATATTTAGTAGGTATAGCTTTAATAGCTCTATACCTATTCTAGGGTTAAAGCTATAATTCGCAAAGAACGGTAATACGCCCGTCGTCTTAGAGACTATATTATTCCTTATAAACTCTACTAGGGGGAGCTAGTTAACCTAGTTATCCTGTACCTAGTTAATATATAGCTATAGGTACTACTTTAGTTCCGCGTTAATCCGCTCTATCTAGCCGTTTGTCTAGGGGTAGAACGCTAATAAGGGTTTTAGGGTAATCGTAAGGCGCGCTAATAGCGCCCTCTAGAACCCTAAAACGAACTACGTACCTTTGTCCGATATAATCGTCTCCAGTACGCTATAGAGCGAGTATACGCGCTTAATAAACTAGTTAGCTAGCTTGTTAGCCTCTAGTGTCGCTATTGTAATAAAGTAGCGTATCTTTATAAGCTGGTTAACTACTACTACTATATATCTAAACTGCCTAGGCGCGTAGCGGGGACATCGGCCTCCGGGAGTACCTGAACAGGGTGAACGTCCTAGAGATCACTACGCTATACTGCAAGTACGGCGAGGGCAAAGAAACGATCGAACACCTAGTAGTGTAGTGCAAAGATCCACCGAAGTATAGAACCTAGGAAGAGTTACAAATACGGTTACAACAGGATCTATAGCTTGTCTTACAACGAGCTATATAGCCGTACAAGAGCTTGGCAAAGGTGGTCATTAGCTGGTTAATGGATTCGGGGCGCCTGACGGAGTATAGCGTAGCTCGTAGGCTGCAACTAGAAGCTACGATAGCCGCGAAAGCAGCCAAGAGCAGCGGAGAGGGTGCGGGAAGTGCCGAATCGAGCCGCTAAGGGAGACAGGGGCTACCTTTTATACGTAGTATAATAGGTTCAAAGCGCTGAAGCAGAAGCGTAGGTAGGGGTTTTTACCCGGCCCTCTGTTCAGGGGGTACGGTTTCCTTTGTATATAAACTAGTAGTAGGACCGGCGCGCTATAAGGCATATTGGAGTACGAATAAATAAAATATATATCTAAACTCCTACCCCTTCTGTTTATATAGTAGGAACGGTGTAATATAGTCTACTAATATATCTCGTTATAGCGCTAACGGTAGCAGGAGCGGCTTAAGAAACCCTATAGGCTTTGAGCGAGGGTTCTTCGTCTTAAAGTATAGCGTATAGGCTCCTACGAACGTCCTTACTATTATGCTTATCCCTAGCTACTAGTAGACCCTATTTATTAGGTCGAGCGTCTTCGTCCTCCCTAGGTACCTACTAGGCCCTAATACGTATATCTAGTAGATAAGCTACAAATAGAGCTCTATATCGCCTAGGTCGATTATTAGCCTACTATAGTAGAACGCCCTACCTAAGACTAACTTACACTTAGCGAACGGCACTCTTAGCTCCCGCTTGATCTTACTTAGCTAGGCACGTACCTCCTAGTCGCTAAGCGCCTCTACTACGTCTGCTATAAACGGCAAGGTCGCGTAGCTCTCTACAATAAGGTCGTTAGCGTAGCGCGAAACGTCGAGGCTAAAGAGCTCTAGTGTCTCGCCTAGTAGCTTAGCGTTGTATTTACTACTAAAGGTCTCTAGGTTAAACTTGCTCGGGTCGATCAGGGGGCGCCGCCTATTCTATAGCCTATTATCTTTAACGTCTTTTAATATAAACTCTAGCTTCCTACTAAGCGCGTTAGGGCGGCTGTTTACCGTACCTAGGTAGTAGATAATCTAGAAGTTAAAGCGCAATAAGAACTCTAACTAGCGTATATAGCGTAGCGATAGCTACTTTATTATACTAAAGGTCTATAGGTTCTTATAATCTATAATAATATCGAACCTCTTAGCTATACCTTCGAGCTCAGGGCGCTATTCCTTAAGCGCTTTAACAATCGCAAGGAGCTCCTTATTATAGATATTATAGTTGTACTTAGCCGTAGTATACTTCGCTAAGAAGTAAGCAACTAGATACAACTCGCCGTTATCCCCCTCCTATAGTAGCGCTCTACCCGCTAACTAGTCTAACGTATTAACTTCTACTACCGCTCGCTTCTCCTAGTTATATATCTATAGTGCCGGTGCTATAATAAAGCATACCTTTAGGCGCTAGAAAGCCGCCTTATACTACTTGGACTACTCCTAGTCTACCGTCTTCTTTGTAAGCTCGTATAGCGGCTATACGTAGCTCGAAAAACCTCGTATAAATCGGCGGTAGAAGTTCGCGAACCCTAAGAACCGCTAGAGGTACTTCCTTGTCTCTAGAGCCTCCTAATTACATACCGCTTTAACCTTATCTAGGTCTATCTTAATACCCCTAGGCGTAATAATAAGCCCTAGGTACTTCGTCCGCTTCATATAGAATTCACACTTATCAATATCTACCTATAGGCCTACGTCGATTATACGCTTTAGCACCTCCCTAACTTACTTAATATACTCCTTAAGCGTACTAGAGTAGACTAGGATATCGTCTAGGTACGCCGTTACATAGTTATCTAGAACGTTGTAGAGGATGTCGTTCATATAATGCTAGAAGGTAGCAGGCGCGCCCTATAGGCTAAACGGCGTAACTAGCGTCTTATATAGGCCGAATCTTGTAATAAACGCTATAAGCTACTTATAGCCTAGTACTACGTACACTTAGTTAAACGCTACGATTATATTAAGCTTCGTGAAGATCTTCGCCTTATAGATAGAGTCTAGGGTCTCCTAGATTAGCAGGATAGGGTACTAGCTCTTTAGCGTCGCGTTATTAATACTATAGTAGTCGACGCAGATCCTAATGCCTCCGCCTAGCTTCTAGGCTATAAGGATAGGCAACAAGGCGCTCGAGCATAAGGGTCGGATAAACCCCTTCGCAAGGTTATTGTTAAGCTAGCGCTTTCGTATACGCAGCTCTATTAGCGATATCGGGCGATTCCTCAAGTACAGGACTACGCTCCCTAGGAGTAGCTCGATCCTATAGTTATACGTACAGTAAGGGGGTAAGATATTAGCGTCCTATAGGAC
>MU853425.1:496386-521614 GCA_033297235.1 Trichocladium antarcticum
TACTAGGCCCTAATACGTATATCTAGTAGATAAGCTACAAATAGAGCTCTATATCGCCTAGGTCGATTATTAGCCTACTATAGTAGAACGCCCTACCTAAGACTAACTTACACTTAGCGAACGGCACTCTTAGCTCCCGCTTGATCTTACTTAGCTAGGCACGTACCTCCTAGTCGCTAAGCGCCTCTACTACGTCTGCTATAAACGGCAAGGTCGCGTAGCTCTCTACAATAAGGTCGTTAGCGTAGCGCGAAACGTCGAGGCTAAAGAGCTCTAGTGTCTCGCCTAGTAGCTTAGCGTTGTATTTACTACTAAAGGTCTCTAGGTTAAACTTGCTCGGGTCGATCAGGGGGCGCCGCCTATTCTATAGCCTATTATCTTTAACGTCTTTTAATATAAACTCTAGCTTCCTACTAAGCGCGTTAGGGCGGCTGTTTACCGTACCTAGGTAGTAGATAATCTAGAAGTTAAAGCGCAATAAGAACTCTAACTAGCGTATATAGCGTAGCGATAGCTACTTTATTATACTAAAGGTCTATAGGTTCTTATAATCTATAATAATATCGAACCTCTTAGCTATACCTTCGAGCTCAGGGCGCTATTCCTTAAGCGCTTTAACAATCGCAAGGAGCTCCTTATTATAGATATTATAGTTGTACTTAGCCGTAGTATACTTCGCTAAGAAGTAAGCAACTAGATACAACTCGCCGTTATCCCCCTCCTATAGTAGCGCTCTACCCGCTAACTAGTCTAACGTATTAACTTCTACTACCGCTCGCTTCTCCTAGTTATATATCTATAGTGCCGGTGCTATAATAAAGCATACCTTTAGGCGCTAGAAAGCCGCCTTATACTACTTGGACTACTCCTAGTCTACCGTCTTCTTTGTAAGCTCGTATAGCGGCTATACGTAGCTCGAAAAACCTCGTATAAATCGGCGGTAGAAGTTCGCGAACCCTAAGAACCGCTAGAGGTACTTCCTTGTCTCTAGAGCCTCCTAATTACATACCGCTTTAACCTTATCTAGGTCTATCTTAATACCCCTAGGCGTAATAATAAGCCCTAGGTACTTCGTCCGCTTCGTATAGAATTTACACTTATTAATATCTACCTATAGGCCTACGTCGATTATACGCTTTAGCACCTCCCTAACTTACTTAATATACTCCTTAAGCGTACTAGAGTAGACTAGGATATCGTCTAGGTACGCCGTTACATAGTTATCTAGAACGTTGTAGAGGATGTCGTTCATATAATGCTAGAAGGTAGCAGGCGCGCCCTATAGGCTAAACGGCGTAACTAGCGTCTTATATAGGCCGAATCTTGTAATAAACGCTATAAGCTACTTATAGCCTAGTACTACGTACACTTAGTTAAACGCTACGATTATATTAAGCTTCGTGAAGATCTTCGCCTTATAGATAGAGTCTAGGGTCTCCTAGATTAGCAGGATAGGGTACTAGCTCTTTAGCGTCGCGTTATTAATACTATAGTAGTCGACGCAGATCCTAATGCCTCCGCCTAGCTTCTAGGCTATAAGGATAGGCAACAAGGCGCTCGAGCATAAGGGTCGGATAAACCCCTTCGCAAGGTTATTGTTAAGCTAGCGCTTTCGTATACGCAGCTCTATTAGCGATATCGGGCGATTCCTCAAGTACAGGACTACGCTCCCTAGGAGTAGCTCGATCCTATAGTTATACGTACAGTAAGGGGGTAAGATATTAGCGTCCTATAGGACGAAGGCGGCTTCTAGGTCTTAGTATTCTTTCGGTAGGCGTGCCTTAATCTTGTCTAGAGTAGTGTTAGAAAGAGCCGAATCTAGGATTAGGCAAGGTGGCTCGGTATGCAACTGCGGGTGGCTCAGGCCGTACCCACCCAAGATTAGGTGTAGTGGGCCTGGGCATTTATGGGGGTCTTGGGCATCCCCCCTGACTTGTGCCGGTAATCATCAGAACAGAACACCAGAATCAATCACTCTGCCAGCCTAGTGGTCAGATTGACCGCTGTAGCAACCTATACACTTTTTATACTTATTGCGTGCGACTATATACTATTTGTAGTATATCCAACAGTTACGACCCCGGTACGCATTTTGAGCTTCTAGAACACAGTAGTCTATACGCTAGAAAACAACAACTCGAACAACCCGATCAAGACCATTTGAGGGCCCGTACGGCATAAGATTCAAGCTATCGGCTCCCTCCCTATTAGAACAGGAGGACCGACTCGTTCAGCATCTCCAAGCTAGCGATTCCCAACCCCTAAGAGCACTTACGGTACAAGATTCAAGCCGTCGCTTAGTTACAAATCACCAAGATCCGCTAACTTGGTAGCGCGGAAGAACCGCTGTAAGCTACAGCGTAGCTACGAAGGCCAAGATCGACTTAAGACCTTTCGAGGGCCCGTTTGGCCAGAACTAGGCCGTCGGTCCCCTCTCCTAAGACCTCTAAGAGCATGTACAGCCAGAACCAAGCCGTCGGCACGCTCTCTCCTTACAAGAACAGGGGGACCGACTCGCTTAGCATCTCCAAGCTAGCGATTCCTACTTACTAAGACTATTCGAGAGCCCGTACGGCACCTCCAAGCCGTCGGTTCACTCTCTACGAAATACAAGATCTTAAGCTCGTTCGGTATAATCTAAGCCGTTAACCTCCCCTCCCTTCGAAAAGCAAAGAGTACTAACTTATCTAACAAAACAACCCGTCGGTTCCCTCCTGGTTCGATACCCGAGAATAACTTCGAACGCGAAGACCTAAAAAGAATACCTCCTACGTAAAGGCAGAACCATTAGCCTAAGCGTCGTTACAAATTAGTAAGATCCGCTAACTTAGTAGCGCGGAAGAACCGCTATAAGCTACGGCGTAGCTACGAAGGCTAAGATCAACGAAATCCAAAGACTATACAAGGGCCTAGTTCGGCTAGAACTAAGCCGTATAAGATACCTATACCTAGCGACTCGGCTACACGCCGACCCTCGCTAGTAGAAAGAAACCTCTAGACCTAGATCGCTACTATTTGACGAAGCTACGGCATGTCGTTCAGGTAGTTCGGGCGACTAACAATATAAAGAAAGCAGATTCGAGGCAGGACCCTCTTGTAGCAGGCCTCTAAACCTACCGATTTCGCAATAATAGTAGAGACTATCGTCGTTAACTACAACTACGTAGGAAGCGTACTACGTACAAGATACGCGCAAGGAAAGCGCGCTAGCGGATTTCCAAGTACACTATTGCTTATAGTTTAAAGCTTTCCCTTTAGAATTTCTAGAACCTTACCTCTTAATATAGAGCTAACGATCTAGAGGAGCCTAAGATATAGGCATTCGGCTTAGCCAGACCCTTGCCTATTAGAGGCACCCGGTCGCTTAGCTACGCTAGACTTCGCCTATTTAAAGGGCATTTAGCGGTGCCAGACCCTTGCCGTTAGTAGGCATTCGGCACACTAACAAACACCTAAGTGTAGGCATTCGGCTCGGCTAGATATCGCCTAGCTACGAGCATTCGGCTTAAGAGTATTACGCCTAACACTTACAATTTAGGGTCGTTCGGCAACAGGCTAGACCCTCGCCTATTAATAGGTACCTAGCAGGAAGCTAGATGTAACTATTAGAGGCTATCTAGCAGTGCTAAACATTCGCCTATAGACAGGCATTTGGCACGCTAACAAACACCTAAGTGTAGGTATTTGGCTCGGCTAGATATCGCCTAGCTACGAGCATTCGGCTCAAGAGTATCACGCCTAACACTTACAATTTAGGGTCGTTCGGCAACAGGCTAGACCCTTGCCTATTAGTAAGTACCTAGTAGGAAGCTAGATATAGCTATTAGAGGCTATCCGGTAGTGCTAAACATTCGCCGTTAGTAGGCATTTAGCACGCCAACCTTCGCCTAGTTATAGGCACTAAGTAATAGATACTCGGTAGCAGAAGCCAAGAACGGTAGAAGACATCGCTAAGAGAGTCGCTCGCTAAAGCATTCGCCTTTTAAAAGGCGCCTAGCGGTATAGTTCCAAGCTGTTAAATCCAAAGATCTAGATAGAGCCTTCGCCTCCTAACAAACGCTTAGGGGGTATCGTAATAAGAGCTCTCTCGATTCAACGCTTTCCCTCTAACTAACCTTTTCCCCTTCTCGAGTTAAAGCCTTATATCTAGATATAGAGGTCCCGAGCACTTACGATCTAGAACCGGCAGTGCTAGACCCTCTCTATAGGTAGGCATTCGGTACGCTAACTATCGCCCTGTTCTAGATAGCAGTCGGATCGAACTATTATAATATAGCCTAGCTACAGGTACCTAGAACTACTCGTTGTAGCATTCGGATTAGAGTATCGCGCCTAGTATACGCCTATTAGAGGGTATCCGGCGGTCGCTCGGCTACACTAGACCTCGCCTATCTATAGCCATTCGGTAAAGCCGGATCCTTACTAAGTATCTCTAACTAAGGGTCGTTCGGCAAGAGGCTAGACCCTCGCCTATTAGAGGGTATTCGGCTCGGCTAGATATTGCTAGCTACGAACCTTCGGCAGTACCAAACCATCACCTATTGACAGGCGTTCGGTACGCCGACTATCGCCTAGTTCTAGGTATATATTATTATTATTATTTATTCGTACTCCGATATGCCTTACAGCGCGCCGGTCCTGCTACTAGTTTATATACAAAGGAAACTGTACCCCCTGAACAGAGGGCCGGGTAAAAACCCCTGCCTACGCTTCTGCTTTAGCGCTTTGAATCTATTATACTACGTGTAAAAGGTAGCCCCTATCTCCCTTAGCGGCTCGATTCGGCACTTCCCGTACCCTCTCCGCTACTCTTAGCCGCTTTCGCGGCTATTATAGCTTCTAGTTGCAGCCTACAAGCTACGCTATACTCCGTCAGGCGCCCCGAATCTATCAACTAGCTAATAACCACCTTTACCAAGCTCCTATATAGCTATATAGCTCGTTATAAGACGAGCTGCAGATCCTGTCGTAACCGTATTTATAACTCTTCCTAGGTTCTATACTTCGGTAGATCTTTATACTATACTACTAGGTGTTCGATCGTTTCTTTGCCCTTACTACACTTATAGTATAGCGTAGTGATCTCTAGGACGTTTACCCTATTCAGGTACTCCCAGAGGCCAATGTCCCCGCTACGCGCCTAGGCGAGTAGGGAGCTCTAAGCCTTGCTCAGACCCTCGTATCTCTTAAAGGTAAGGTCTGTAAATAGTTATATCGGGGGGTCCTTGTCTGCCGAGCGGTACGTAGGTCTTCTTGCTCTTGTTACAAGCGCGGCGCGCCTCTCCCGGGCCGCTATCTCGCGCTCCTGCCAGGCAAGTTCCACTACTCTATCTATATCAAGGGTCTTATTCTTAAGCTTCCCTATCTTCTACTTTTGCTTAGCCTACTCGTTTGCTATAGCTACTGCTCTCTCGACCGCTATTGGCCCCTATAGGCCTAGCCTGGGCTTCCTCCCTCGCGTCCTCCCGCTCCTTTTCTAGAACCTCCTGAATAGCTTGGTATACGCCTCCTAGATCAAGCTCGCTGCTACGACTAGGGGGCGCCCTGGTCCCTCCCCTGACTAGAGGAGTGGTTCGTGTATCCTGGCTTCGAAGTTGGCGTTCTAGGTATATAGAAACGGCCGACCGTCGCCTATTAGAAGGGCTTTTTAGCCGCGCTAGACTTTAGCTATTAAGAGGCTACCCGGTAGAAGCTAGACCTCGCCTATAGGCAGGTATTCGGCAACGCTAATCTATCACTAACTTAAAGGTCGCTCGGCCACGCTAGATTTCGCCTATTTGTAGCTACTCGGCAGTGCCAGACCTTCGCCTGTTAAAAGGCATCTAAGATCAAAGAATAATAACTTACCTATTGCGGGTATTTAGCTCGGCTAGATATCGCCTAGCTAAGAGAATTCGGATCAGAAGCATCGCCCCTGGCACACGCCTATTAGAGGGTATCCGGCGGTCTCTCGGCTACGCCAGACTTCGCCTAGTTATAGCCCTTTGGCAAAGCTAGATCTACGCCTAGTTGTAGGCTCCCTTTAGTAAAAGCCAAACCATCGCCAAGTTCCTAGCAGTTAGAACGAACATTCGGCGTATAGGCATTCGGCTCGGCTAGATATCGCCTAGCTACGATCCTTCGGCAGTGCTAGACCCTCGCTATTAGCAGGCATTCGGCACGCCAAACAATCGCCCATTTAAAGGGCATTTGGCTACGCTAGACCTTAGCCATTAGAGGCTATCTAGTAGTGCCAAAACCTTCGCCTATTAACAGGCGCTTGGCAGAAGCTAAACCTTCGCCTCTTTTGCAGGCATTTGAACAAAACCAGACTAGACCTCTAAGGAAGCGGACTATACTAAGGGAATACTAAGGCTTTAATACCTAGTTAGCTTATAAAGAGCTTAGCGTAGAAGAGGGCTACGTTATCCTATCTGGTTATAAAGACCTTAACGAAGAGATACCTAGTTAGCTTATAAAGAGCTTAGTATAGAAGAGGGCCACGTTGTCCTATCTAGTTAGAAAGACCTAGACAAAGTGATGCTAGACGCGTATAACGATGACGATCGCTATAGCGTAGCGCTGAAAGAAGCTCCCCGCCTAGATAGGCCCTCTAAGGAGACAGTAGAAGCGCCAAGCGTACCTGAACAGCTAGGAATGACGCAGTTACCACTAGCGAAGCTAGCAAAGGAGACGGTCAGCGGGAAGCGGGAAGTCGAAACCTTTAATAGTAGATTCCTATAGTACTAACCGACTTTCGTAAACAAATAGCAGTCGGTATCCTATACTATAATAAGAGAAGTAAGAAGTTAAGCTATAGATAGAAAATTCCTATATACTAATATAGGAGACGAAGTCTAGAAGACTCTCTCGAAGACTGCTATTAAGCAATAAATACTATTAAGCGATGAACGCCATTAAGCAAGGACCGCTATTAAGCGATAACCGCTATCGAGCGGATGTTAAAGGTATAAGTTATATAAATACAGACCTACTAGAACCTTATAATTGTTATAAAGACCTTCGCTAATTACCTAATAGGCTAGTATAATAAAATACCCGGCCGACGCGACTATAGAGGCCCCTAGCGAAGATACTAGCGTTAGTAACGGTTAGTACGAAGCAACAGATCCGCGGGCACTTAGACCTAGACCGCTAGAGAGTCGCTCTACGAGCCGACTAATCGAGGAAGATAGCGTTATTAGAACAAACGGCTAAGATCGCTAACCTTAAGACAATTTATAGATCGCTACGGCCAAGATGGCTAACCGCTAGCTGCAGCAAGAAGACCTAGAATAGTACAATCGCGAGCAAATACTAGAGCAAGAGCAGGATGGCGGAAAGCCGCCTAAAACGACCGATTCGAGGCATAACGATATACCTGCCGGTACTAGAGCGCTGATCAAAACAACGGCTCCGCGCCTACAAGATCCGCTGAAAATACGACTGGTTCGCGCCCTAGATACGCTACTTAGAGCAAGTAGCTTATTGCCCTCTGCTTAACGCAATCGAGAGCGCTACTTAGAGCGATAGCTTAGCGCCCTCTGCTTAACGCGATCGAGAGCGCTACTTAGAGCGAGTAGCTTGGTCCCCTCTGCTCAACTCGATCGAGAGCGCTGCTTAGAGCGATGGCTTAGCGCCGTCTGCTCAACGCGATCAAGAGCGCTGCTTAGAGCGAGTAGCTTAGTCCCCTCTGCTTAACTCGATCGAGAGCGCTACTTAGAGCGATAGCTTAGCGCCGTCTACTTAACGCGATCGAGAGTACTACTTAGAGCGAGTAGCTTGTTACCCTCTGCTCAACGTAATCAAGAGCGCTACTCAGAGCGAGTAGCTTAGTCCCCTCTGCTTAACTCGATCGAGAGCGCTACTTAGAGCGATAGCTTAGCGCCGTCTGCTCAACGCGATCGAGAGCACTGCTTAGAGCGAGTAGCTTGGTGCCCTCTGCTTAACGCGATCAAGAGCGCTACTTAGAGCGAGTGGCTTGGTCCCCTCTGCTCAACTCGATCGAGAGCGCTACTCAGAGCGATAGCTTGGCGCCGTCTGCTCAACGCGATCGAGAGCACTGCTTAGAGCGAGTGGCTTGTTGCCCTCTGCTCAACGCGATCAAGAGCGCTGCTTAGAGCGAGTGGCTTAGTCCCCTCTGCTCAACTCGATCGAGAGCGCTACTTAGAGCGATAGCTTGGCGCCGTCTGCTCAACGCGATCGAGAGCGCTACTCAGGATACGAAAACGCTATTCAAAGCGAAGGATTCGCGCCTACGAGATCGCCACCGAGCTGACTGCTTCGTCGCTCAACTGATGCGACTGCTTCGTCGCTTAACGATATAGATAGTAGCTAATAGCTTCGCGCTTATAAAAGGAAGAGCGCTATTTGAAGCATCGTAGTACAATTGGGAATAGCAGTTACTGAACAAATAGATATAGAAGAAGCAAGCAGGAAGATAGATGATGGCTCTGAAGACCTTGGAAAACTACGTAGTTGTATACCCGGATACTATTGTTGGTAGGAAGTTATAAGAGCCTATAGGTTGGAAGGCCTAGGTTGGAAGGTACGGAAAGGAAGGACAACACTATGGATTCGATCACCACTTCGTTAGCTCTGCCTTGGCGGTAGATCTAAGGGGGTATGTTAGAAAGAGCCGAATCTGGGATTGGGCAAGGTGGCTCGGTATGTAACTGCGGGTGGCTTAGGCCGTACCTACCTAAGATTGGGTGTGGTGGGCCTGGGCATTTATAGGGGTCTTGGGCATCCCCCCTGACTTGTGCCGGTAATCATCAGAACAGAACACCAGAATCAATCACTCTGCCAGCCCAGTGGTCAGATTAACCGCTATAGCAACCCACACACTTTTCACACTTATTGCGTGCAACTACATACCATTTGTGGTATATCCAACAAGTAGGCGCTAGTCTATCCGCCTTATCGAAGAGCTTCTTAGAATCCTCCTCTATAATCTTATTAAGCTTCTTATCCCCTTTAGCAAGCGCGTCGATAAAGCTATAGAACCTTGCTAGGAGCATTGACTTTATATACTCTAGTATACTCTCTTAACTTAGTAGGTCCTTAAAAAACTACTTAGGTAGAACTAGTATATAGTCTCTCTTCTTAGCCTTTACTACTCTCTCTAGCTTGCTTATTATAGTCTATATAACTACTACGCCCTTCTATTAGTATACTACTAGGAAGCTCGCTCTATTTAGGATCTTCGCGATATCCTAGCGGATCTTCCCCTACACTTAACTAAGTAGGGGCAGGGCGTAGAGGGGGGAACAGGGTCTAGGGGGTAGTCTCCTAGCGCTAGCTACTACCTCTACTGGCCTTAGTAATATAGGGGGCGGCGCTTCGACCGGTACGCCTATCGCTCCTAGCGGTACGAGCGTCCCCCGCAGGTCGGCCTACGCGCCTCCCTAGGACGTAGATCTCTACCGTCTATAGGCCCGTCTCTACCTATTAGACCGCCTGGCTCTCTTATAGTCGGAGAGCTTGCTTATAGTAATAGCGACCTCGTTGTTATTACTAAAGGTACTATAGTCGTTGTCTTTAGGTATATCCTTTACCGTTATATAGTACCGCTCGCTATTCCTAGAGGGTAGGGGTACCTCTAGCTAGCCTATCTACCAAGCGACCTAGCTCCTAATATACTCTAGTAGGTACCTCCTATAGCAATACTCTGTAAATTCGAGCTATAGGGTCTCCTAGTTAATCCGTAGGTTATACTTCTATAGCTATAGGAGGCCTAAGATTACTAGGGTCTCCTTTACAAGCGTCGTAACGAAATATACTAAGGTCTCCTAGTAGTTACTAACGACTAGTATAAGCGCCGCTAAGTGCTTGATCTAGCGTAAGAACCCTCCGTTAGCTAGAAATAGCAGCCGCTATACCGCTAGCCTCTCTAGTAGTAGCCTATTCGTAACCGTAAAGCTAAAATCCACGAACGCTAGACCTATATAACCTAAGTCTACAAGTGCTACGTACTCTACATTACGCCTACTAACCGCTAGGTACAATAATAAAAGAATAGATTTAGCGCTACTACCTACGGTACTAATAACTAAACTATCTCCCTATCCCTCCTATAGCTAGCGGTACCCCTTCTATAAGCGATAGTTTATAGGAGCTCCTTATTTCCCTAGTTATTATATAAGAAGCCGAAACTAGGGGGTTACTCTATACTCTAGTAAGCGCTATAGTCCTCCTACTTATCTACCTCCCTAATAACAAAACCGCTCTAGTTAGGGGCGTCCGCAAAACGTATAGTAAGCCTGCCTTAACCCTTCTAATAGGCCCTAGCGTAGCCGCTTACGCCGCTACAAACTAGGAGGCCCCTAGAGGGGGCTTAACCAAAGCCTTGCTAAGTAGGCTACTACTATCCCTAAGGCTACTACTATCTCTACGCGCTACCGTAGCCCTACGCTCCGCCGTAGCCCTACGCTCCGCTATAGCCCTACGCCCTACTATAGCCTTACGCGCCGCTGTAGCCCTATACCCTGCTATAGCCCTACGCGCCGCCGTAGCCCTACGCGCCTCCGCGCTATAGCTAGCCGCCGCGGCTACTACAGCCTCCTCGGCTAGCCTAGCAATACCTTAAGATATAGTCGCCGGCGCCGCACTTAAAGCATAGGCCACTAGCCCTACGGCGCTCCTTTTCTTATAGTATAAGCGCGGCTAGGGTAATAGCGTCGATCTCTATAGCGTCGGGATCCCAGGCTCTCCCGGTACCCCCGCTACCGCTACTATAATATATAGCGAGCGCGCCGTTGCTACTACGGATCTTCTTCCTAAAGTCCTCTATATCTAAGTTCGTAGATAGGGTCTAGGCTATCTCGGCCTACGCGTCGAAGTCGTCCGACGCTAGTAGCCTAACCTATAATGTAAACGTAGCTAAAAGGCAGGCCGAGATCTATTCTCTAAATATACGGACCTACGTTGCGCTCTTAATATTAGCGGTATTAGCTAGGTTCGAGAACTCCGTTAGGAAGTCGTTAAAGTTCGCGAACTTATTCTCCTAGACGAGTATATAGAGCTAGTTTGTAGCTACTATAGTAACGTCGTAGGTTATATACCGCTTCTTAAGGTTATTTAGGAACTTAGTCCTAGTCTTCTAGTACTAGCGCCTATTATCGTTTAGGTAGTTCTCGATCGTCTAGAGCTTCGACTTAACTACGCGGCTCGCGTTACTACCGAACATCGCCTTAGTATATAGGATCTTTATACGCTCGGTCAAGAACTTATAAGGGCGTATTCTCTAGCGCCCCTAGACCTTATCTAACTAGTCGTTAAATAGGGTAGTCCGCTTAATAGTATCCTTCTCCTCCCCTATAAACGGTATCGGGTAAAGGAGGGACATTGTAGCTAGGTTATCCTCGTTATAGTACTAGTATAATAGCTAGCTACTACCTCTACTGCCTCTAGCTAGCGTAGCGCTCGTTGCCTTAAGCGCCTATAGGGTTATTAGTCTCTGCTCCTCGAGTATCTTCGAGATTACCGCGTTTGTATATTTCTACGCCTTAAGCTATTCGTAGAGCGCCTTACCCTCGGTAACCGCGCTATTAGCTATCGCCTAGGTATTAGCAAGCGTAGCGAGTGTCGCCTTCTACTCCGCTAGCGTAGCTCTTAGCTACTCGCGTATAATAGTAGCACGTAACGGGCTAGCTTGCTCTAGCGCCTATATTAGTATGTTATTACTATCTTCTACCCTATCTATTATCCTAGTTCGTTAAGGTAGTTCTATAGGGGGTAGTCCTATACGTCGGATATCCTGTACGTCAGACTGTAAATAGGGGTAGGGTACTCGTTTTAACTCGTACTATATAGTTAAGGTTAAACAAAGTCCGGTACGTCGGAAAAAAGAAGCGTTCTAGCTAGTCTAAGGTATTCGATCTGCCTCTAACGGTCTAACTAGCTACGCGCGCGAGTTGAAGGTACAACCTACTATAACGGTCGTATATAACAAGGTTGCACAACAGTGCAACCTTCGTAGAAGCTCGCGAGGGCTGAAGGCTCTACGCGGCGAGCTCCACCTAGTGTGGAGCCACGCTCCTCTAGCTACAGGGTGCTCAGCCAACCACATAGCATGGCACATGACATGGCACATGACACAGGCTGTGCCTGTGACAATGCCGAAGCTATTACTAAGGCCGGTTTCTTTACTAAGGGCCGAGAGTTCTATAGGATCAATGATTGCAGCTATTACCGCGCTAGGAAAGCCCGGTTTAGTAGACGAAGTAGAGCTAGATAGGGATATAGGCTAGGGTTTAATTACCTAACCTTCCTTTTTAAGCTAGGCGTAGAGATTATCCTACTTTTTCTCGGCGAACCGTTTATAGATCTACGAAACGAACTTAGGACTAACTAGGCCTTTTGGATATTTGAACCTAGTTAATATAGATTTAAGCGTATTATAGTCGATTAGCTTCTAAATGTAATTAGAAATCATATATAGGCAAGGGTACTTAGGCTTAGTAGACGAAGATCTTTTACCTCCCTTACCCTGATCGTAGCGTTTGCTAGAACTAGTAGATTTAGTAGTAGCGAAGCTACTATTAAAGTCTGGTTTACTATAGCTAACAATAGTCTTAGTAGCTTAGATAAGGTCCTTAAGGCTCTTAAGGGGTTTGCTAACGCGGTTGTTAATAATTATAGCGTTATATTTATAGCGGCCCTATTCTAGGATAAGACGATCCTTAATTATACGAAGGAAGTCTAGAACAGGTAGAGTACTACGAATATACTTGAGACCGGCTACTTTAGCGCGTTAGTAAGCCTAGTAGTAGTTAGCGATCTAGGTCCGCGGGTCTATATTAGATTACTTAGCCTCTTTAAGACAAGCGAGATATTATTAGCGGGTTATATTTGTAATTATATTATCCGAGATTCCGACTTAGTATTCTAGAGTATAGAGGAGCGCGCTTACGCCGAGTTACTACGCTATAAGGTTAGTCTTATTAGTAGCGTTATAACGCTTACGATCGACAGTAGCGATAATAACCTTATATAGCGTATCTAGGTTCTTCTTATTAACGCTTATACCTAGAGTAAGTTACTAAGCGGCGTACCTAGTCTAGTTAGCTTAGTGCTAGACAAGGATCCTCTCTAGACTCGGGCGTTAAGGAGGGATAGGCTCTAAACTATAAGTAGTAACTAGCTTCTTATTCTAGGTAGTTACCTCAGCAAGCTATTCCGCTTAGTTTTATACTATTAGCGTAGTAATAGCCTCTATAGTAGAGGGCGGCTAAAAACTACTAAGCATTACCTCTTTAGTAACATCGTTCTGATCGAAACGAACGATATTATAAACGTAGAGGGTAATAGCGGCGCTTTCGATATAACGCTTCTAGATTAGCTAATCCGTAGGACCTTTAAGTAGGATGTCTGTTAGGATAGTAATGTTCCTAATAGTATCTATAGTAGTAGAAGTCTCTATTATAGAAGAACGATAGATAGAGGTAGACGGAGATCTAGAAGGTACGGCGGTACGGCGGAACGGGTAGAGAGTAGCGCTAAAGAGCGGCTTAACTTGTACGTAGGTAAGGCGACTTTAAAGGACTTTGTAGAATGGCTATATAAGAGCGGTTTAAGCGGAAAACAAGGGAAGCTATATAAGGGCTTTAGCAATAGCGATTGTAAAGAACAAGGTAGTAGGACTTGTAAGAATAGTAAAACGAGTTATAAGGATTATAGAATAATAATGCTTCTAAGCTATAACGGGTTTAGCTACTATACAAAGGGAAACGAGCACCGGGCTTATAACTCTTATATAGGCTTATAGTAGTACTAGAAGAGCATATAGGAGAGATACGTTATATTGATTATTATATATCGAAGGAAGAGACAGAGGAAAGAGAGTGTATAAGAATATAGCTATATATATAATAGGAAATGAGAAACAGGGCGCTGAGTAGGTGCGAAGTAGCTAATCAGAGCGGACTGCAGAGACAGGGCTAGCTAGGTCGTGACAGTACCGCCTCTAGCTAGCCTACCTACTAAGCGACCTAGCTTCTAATATACTCTAGAAGGCACCTTCTACAGTAGTTGTTACAGCAGTAGGCACAGTTGACCACTGCGTAACACCATCAAAAGATAGAACGTTGTTCGATCCCTAGAACGAACACGCAACTATGCCTATAAACTATATTACAGCGACGCCTGTAACACTACCTTCCCTCTAAGCGCCTTCCGTTAGGATCCTCTACCCCCTGGCCTTTCGCTAGGGCCGTACAGTCTCCGGGGCTTTTCCTACCCTAGTTTATAGCCCTACCGAAAAGACTCCACTCGTCTTTTCCCCTCGGGCCTACCATTCAATCGTACATTCGCCGTATATCCGCAACTAGCATCATCCTTGTACCTACCGTCAACATCGACCGAACCGCAAATTGAACGCGGGCCCTCGGGTATAGATCGAACAAACTGTTACGGCAGTGGGCACAGTTGACCACTGCGTAACACCATCAAAAGATAGAACGTTGTTCGATCCCTAGAACGAACACGCAACTGTGCCTATGAACTATGTCACAGCGACGCCTGTGATAGTAGTGCTCCGTGAATTCGAGCTATAGGGTCTCCTAGTCGATCTGTAGGTTATACTTCTATAGCTATAGGAGGCCTAAGATTACTAGGGTCTCTTTTACAAGCGTTGTAACGAAGTATACTAAGGTCTCCTAGTAGTTGCTAACAACTAGCGTAAGCGCTACTAAGTGCTCGATCTAGCGTAAGAACCCTCTATTAGCTAGAAATAGCAGCTACTATACCGCTAGCCTCTCTAGTAGCAGTCTATTTGTAACTAGAAAGCTAAAATCTACAAACGCTAAACCTATATAACCTAAGTCTATAAGTACTACGTACTTTATATTATACCTACTAACCGCTAGGTATAATAATAAGAGAATAGATTTAGCGCTACTACTTACTATACTAATAATTAAACTATCTCCCTATCCCTCTTATAGCTAGCGGTACCTCTCCTATAAGCGATAGTTTATAGGAGCTCCTTATTTCCCTAGTCGTTATATAAGAAGCCGAAGCTAGGGGGTTACTCTATAGACTAGTAAGCGCTATACTCCTCCTACTTATCTACTTCTCTAACAATAAAACCGCTCTAGTTAGGGGTATCTGTAAAGCGTATAGCGAGCCCGCCTCGACCCCTCTAGTAGGCCCTAGCGCGGCCGCTTGTACTGCCGTAAGCTAGAAGGCCCCTAGAAGGAGCTTACCCAAAGCCTAGGAACCTACCTTAGCTATAGCCTTATTATATAGGCTACTACTATCCCTAGGTAGGCTGCTACTATCCTTGCGCGTTACTACCGAAACTAGGTCCTTTACCGCCTTAGGCGCCCCTACGCTATAACTACCTAGCGCCGTAGGCGTTACTACGGTCCCCTTAGCCTCTACGGCCTACTTGGTACGCCCTTATAACATAGTTGGCCCCGCTATACTTATAGTATAAGCTACTTGCTCTACGCTATTCCTTCTCCTAGGGGGTAAGCGCTACAAGGGTTACTACGTCGATCTCTATCGCGTTAGGGTATCTACCTCCGCTGTTATTGTTGCTACTACCTTTAGTTCCGCCGCTCCTAGTTCCGCTACGTAGCTTCTACCCAAAGTCCTCTCCCTCTAGGTTAGTCGCGAGCTAGCTAGCTAGTATAGCCTAGAGCTTAAAGTTATTAGCTAGTAGGAGCACTACCTATATAACTATAGCGCTGAAAAGGTAGGGGGAGATCTTAAGCCAGAGTATCTAGACCCTTGTTACGTTGTTAACGCTAGCGGTATCGGCTAGGGTAGTAAATTTAGTAAGGAAGTTGTTAAACGCTACGAACTTGTTCCTCTACGCTAGTAGTTCTAGCTTGTTACTTGCTATAGCAACTACATTATACATTATATACTAGGTACAGAGGGTCTTTAGGAGGTTAGACCTAGTCTTCTATCGCATTTATAGCTATAGCAAACCCTAAGAGGTTATACCCTCTATTATCGTTAATCGATACTATAAAAGCGGGTATAGTATTAGAGACCTTATTCTACTATTGTTCTCTTAGCGCTACACGTAGCGCTACAAGTCTCAGCAGTAGCGATACCACAAGGTCGGCGCCGCTTATTATCTTCGCGCTTATCTTCGTAGGAGCGTTGTCCAGTTCGTTAGAATACTATAGTCCTATTCGTCAGAGTCTTATAGTCCTGTCTAGCGGACTGCTATTGTATATAGGATGCTCGTCCTAGTAGTTAACTCGTACTATATAGGTAGTTAAGAAATAAAAACAAAGCCTAGTACGTTAGGAAAAGAAGCGTTCTAGTCAGTCTAGTACGCTCTCTATTCTAGAGCAGACGACTTAGCTACGCGCGCGAGTTGAAGGTACAACCTACTATAACGGTCGTATATAACAAGGTTGTATAATAGTGCAACCTTCGTAGGAGCTCGCGAGGGCTAAAGGCTCTACGCAGCGAGCTCTACCTAGTATAGAGCTACGCTCCTCTAGCTACAGGGTGCCTAGCTAACTACATAGTATAGCACATGATATAGCACCTGACACAGGCTGTGCCTGTGACAAATTTAAAGGGGAAGGGAAGCTAGTATAATATATTATTTATTCGTACACCGATATGCCTTACGGCGCGCCGGTCCTTCTACTGGTTTGTTTAGTACAGGAAACTATACCCTCGCTAGGCCGGATGAAAACCTCTACTCTTCGATTTGATCTCCCCGCTTCTATTTCCTTTATACTATATAATGCCCTAGCCTTCTCCAACCCTACCTGCCCCCTTTATTAGATATAATTGGTTCTAGGGTAGCTAATAATCTCCTCCTTCTTCCGCTCTTCCTTCCTTTAAGTCTAGTTTCTTCTAGGGGGGGCCCCTAGTAGTATTTTATTAGGTAGTTTAGCTTCTACCCTAGGTAGTTTACTAGTCCCTAGCTACTATAGCTAGATTGTTTTTATCCTATAGCGAGCAACATAGGGTTCTTGCTAATCGGTATATGACGTAGGGGCCTAGATCCTAGTCTCTAAGACGACGGCTATTCCTCGGGTTTTCCTTCTTTGGTTAGTGTAACTCTCGTCGGAATTTGCAGGGGACTAATCCTAAAAAACCGAAAAGAGGGTGAGGGAGGCCGGATTCGAACCGACAGCCTTGCGGCTTCCAGGTGCAACATACTCCAATTACACCACTCCCCTAGCTAGTATAATATACTAGTAAAGTAAAGGGGTTATATTACCTTAACGTAGGAGCCTCTTAAGAATATAAAGGATACTAAGGCCCTTATAGCCTTCGAGCGAGAGTAGGGGAGCGTCCTCTATAATAATAGCCCGAAATCCAACGCTTGCTAATGGCTAGAAAAACGCGCTATAGAGATACCTATACTATAAGTAATAAGGAAAGAAGGGGGTATATTATAGGCTTAGGCTTTGCCTACGTATAGGTAGGCACGTATTATACCTGTAACATTTCAGCATACGCGCTACACGTAGCCCGCGCGCGGTCTAGATCCAGTCTAGACCTAACCCGGACCTACTATAGATTTGTCAGCACCATTCTAGTAGCTTCTATGGTTCCCTTGCGCGCCCGCCTCGGTCTATATATATAACCTACTTAGCAGTTAGCTCGGTAGTTAGGCTCGGGTATACCTTACATACTAGCTAAGGCTTAGTAGATATATTAGGGAGCGGGTTTCGTAGTTATATATTTACCTTTCCTTCTATAAGAATAAAGATTACTATATTATACGCCTATTAGCAGCTGCTATAGGGCTAGTCTCTTATAGTAGTTAGTAAATAACTTAGGAAATTCAATACTTAGGTATATTAGAGCTATTTATATTACTAGCGGCTAGTATATTAAATCTTAATCTAGATCATTATCTTCGTCTTTCTTCAAAGTCTCGAACTATCTACTTTATACTAGTTTTGGTTAGCATTTGCGTTAGTAATAGATAGTTGTTCCAGGTGTTATCCGATGCTAAACCCGGCCGTGTGGGGCCGTTGGGCGTTTTTTGTGTGCACTGACTCAGCCGCCGCTGGCTGCAAGGGTTCCAGGGCCTGTCCCAGAAACGCCCCACCATGCGGCAGTGCCAGCACGCCGGACAGGGGCGATTGGCAATCCGTTGACCCATGTCCATGCCTCCATGCCCAGTTTTAAGGTTGGCTGTGGGCGTGCTTCCGCAAAAGATCCACGACGACGAGCCTGGACCCCTTTTTGTTTCCCGACCCCTTCGATCGATGCTGCCGGCCGACCTTCTTCCCCGGACCGTGTTTCTTAGCCATCGCACATGATGGCCTCTCTGACCCCGAGTCCGAAGCGCGTCGCCGGCCTGCTGTGGGCGCTGTCCCTCAGCATCGGCATGGCGCGCAGCCAAACAGTCGAAACCGCAAACGAAATAACTTACCTGACGGGCACGAGAAGCGACCTGTCCAAATCGTCGACGGGGGTACCCACGGGCATCTACCAGTCCCCCTCATCCAGGATCACACTGGCAACAAGCTCGATCCCCACCGACCTCGGCGAGCTCACAGCCAGCGTCACCGAGACGCGATCCTCCTCCATCACAATCACGGGCACTGTTACCACATCCAGCGGCAGCGACAGCGGCAGCGGCAGCGGCAGCGGCAGCGGCAGCGGCAGTGGCACGTCATCCACCAGCTCGGCCGCCCCAGTCAACACCCGGCCCTGCAACGACTACCCGGAACTCTGCGCCCGCAAGTACAGCAACATCACCCAGGTGGGCTGCCACAACAGCCCCTTTGTGCGCGCCGGCAGCGCCGCCGCCAACCAACAACTCCCCGTGACCGACCAGCTCGACGATGGCGTCCGCTTCCTGCAAGGCCAGGTCCAGTACCCCGTCAACGGCACGGTCCCGCACTTCTGCCACACGTCGTGCGACCTGCTCGACGCCGGGCCCATCGCCGACTGGCTGCGGACCGTCAAGGACTGGGTCGCATCGCACCCCTACGACGTGGTCACCATCCTCCTCGGCAACGGCAACTACTCCGGGCCCGAGTTCTACGCGCCGCACATCGAAGCCTCGGGCATCCTCAAGCACATCTACACCCCGGCCGTCATCCCCATGTCGCGCGACGACTGGCCGACCCTGGCGCAGATGATCCTGTCGGGCCAGCGCGTTGTCATGTTCATGGACTACAACGCCAACCAGACGGCCTACCCGTGGCTGCTGGACCAGTTCAGCCAGATGTGGGAGACGCCCTTCGACCCGCTCGACCAGACCTTCCCCTGCACCGTGCAGCGCCCGCCCGACCTCGGGCCCAAGGCGGCCAAGCAGCGCCTGTACATGATGAACCACAACCTCAACGCCGAGGTGTCGCTGCTGGGGTCGTCGATCCTCGTGCCGGCCGTCAGCGCGCTCAACGTGACGAATGCCGCCGAGGGCAAGGGGAGTCTGGGCATGGCGGCGAACAACTGCCGCACCGACTGGGGGCGGGCGCCGAATGTCCTGAATGTGGACTACTACAATTTTGGGAGCTATGCGGGGAGTGTGTTTGAGGTGGCGGCGAGGATGAACAACGTGACGTTTGCGAATCGGACGTGCTGCGGGTCCGAGGGGAATGCGGCGGTCAGGGTTGGGGCGATGGGTGGGCTTGTGTGGGCGGGCCTGGGGTCGGTGGCGCTCTGGATGTTGGTTTAGAGTTTGTACCTCGGGATGGTATTTTTTGGTTGGCATTGCATGGCGTTGTTTGTTCATCTGGACGGGAGGGGGCCATCTTTTGGAATGTGGAGCCCGTGGTCGTACTCCGTAGAGGATGCATCACTAAAATGCATTGGAGACGCGACGGGACGATAATAGATAAAATCCACAATAATCATCAAGGACGGGCATGGCCCTCGAGAGAGAACCAACAACTCGGTTG
Source organism: Trichocladium antarcticum (assembly GCA_033297235.1). Taxonomy (NCBI): domain Eukaryota; kingdom Fungi; phylum Ascomycota; class Sordariomycetes; order Sordariales; family Chaetomiaceae; genus Trichocladium; species Trichocladium antarcticum. The sequence continues at coordinate 516,210 of MU853425.1, forward strand.
CCCCTGATCCGGTCAACAACTGTCAACAGAATCCAGGGTTCGGATGACGTCTGCGCCGGGACTGTGACACGGCCCCAAATTAAATTTTGGGCTCGGTGTCGATCAACCGAGCCGAGGTCCAAGGCGCATGCGGAGCCAACCCCGGCTTTCGTCGCATGAACATCCACTCGGCGCTGCACCATTAACAATCACCTTCACCCTCGATCTCGGCACGTCTTTCTCTCAGACACTCCCTTCCATCCACCATCACTAGGCTTTGCTTTTGTTTTGCGATTGAATACCCCACGGCACCAGATTGACAGCCCAGTCCCATTCCCACCCGCCACCATGTCGCAACAATTCACCAAGGCCGAGGTCGCCCAGCACAAGGACGAGAAGAGCATGTTCATCATCGTCGATGACGGCGTTTACGATGTTGCGAGTATGTGCCTCCTGCTTCCCAACAACCAAACCGACCGCCGGCGAACAAGACAATGGCCGTCCAGACAGACCCCGGCAGAGCTAACCGCGGCTAACCGCTAGACTTCGTCGACGAGCACCCCGGCGGCGCCAAGATCCTCAAGCGCGTGGCCGGCAAGGACGCCACCAAGCAGTTCTGGAAGTACCACGGCAAGAACGTGCTCGACAAGTACGGCGCCAAGCTGAAGGTCGGCACCCTCAAGGACGAGGCCAAGCTATAAATCTCTGGCTGTTGTTGGGGGGGAGGGGTGGTGGGGTGGAGGATAAGAGCGATGGTTTGTCGAGCATACGGCGCAGCATGGCGTTGGGTTGTACCACCAATCAATACAAGCAATATACGAATACCGCGGGGACGGGCTGTCCGTCCGTCTCTCTGTCTCTCTCTGCGTCCCCCACCCCTTCCGACCGGGAACCCCCACCCCAAGATGCCGAGTGTTCAGACAGTCCCGATCTCCGTGTCGGGGAAACCCCGAGTGACACCATAAGACGACAAGGGAGGGAACCTTCGACTGCCATACACCGTAAGTGAGCTGTGGTGTGGAATACCTGGCTGGTCGAGTTCGAGCCGTAGACTTGATGCATAGGACAGTGCTGCACACCCCTAGGGGAAGGTGAGTGCTATCCGTACGGGTGGTCACCATGGTGGGTGTGGATGGTGGCCTCCCTGGCTAGATCGCCCTGGCCCGTGTAGTATTTGCCATCTCGCCCGACCGTCTGGCTCTTTGGCGTTGAGAGGGGTTGCTGCCTCTCCATGCCACAGATGAATGCCACCGAAGAGAAAGCCGGTTTCAGACATCCCAACTCACAAATGACATGCCGGAGCAGGATGCTGTCACATCCCCCGCAGCCACGCAACAGCGAGGCCGCGCGCACCAGCCCATCACATCCGTAAAATTGCACGCGGTTTGTGGTCAAAACAAGCCAAAAGCTGCCCGCTCATCACGTATTCGGCAGAACAGATGGCATCATCTTGGCATACTCAGCTACCCGAATACTAGCAACCATCTCCATTCTCCCTCTGTCCCACCCAAAACCACATCACCCAAATCCCAGCCGAACAAAACAAACGACCCCCCCCCCCTTCCCCAACAAAAAGAAAAAGCCATAATGCTCCCCTCGTCTCCAGATGGACGGACGGACGGACGGATGAGTAAATAGATGAATGTACAACAAACAAAAAGAGAAAGAAGAAAACCCGACGACAAACAGCAATGCTTTTATGTAAACGCCTTGCCTTGCCCTGCCCTGCCCTGCCCTGCCAGCCCCGTCCTGCCCGCTCGCTTGCCCGCTTGCCCGCACGTGTCCGGATCCCAAAACAAACCCACGCCCAAGAGACAAAAGAAAGAAGGGGGAAAAAGGAAAAAAAAAAAAAAGGCGGATAGACGACATTAACAAACGGGAAATAAACGACTGCTAATCAAGTCGGTGCAACGGGCGCCTGGCTGACCGCGTCGTTGCCGTTGGATGGGGTGATGGCGGGTGACAAAGTAGATGCGGTGGCCAGGGGTCGGGCGTTGGTGGTGGTGGTGGTGGTGGTGGTGGTGGTGGTGGTGGCGGTGATGGTGGTAGTTGCCACCGAGATGCGACGCGGAATAGCGGACGTGGTATTGAATGTCTGACGGCGGCATCCGGAACCGAAGCCCCGACATCACACGGCCGTCACCATCGCCCGGCCTCCCCCGCGTTCCCCGGAAGAAACGGCGAAACGGCGAAACGGCGACGGCCCGCTCAGCAGCGGCGCGCTGGCGCCGGCCAGTGGTCGCGGAAGCTCACGGGGCTGGGCGGCGGCGGCGCTGGCACCGAGTAGTCGTGCTCCTGGATGTGGCGGATGGGCGTCACCAGCTGGTTTGTCTTGGAGGCCAGCGTCGCGTTCAGGCTGGCGAAGAGCTCCTGCGTGGTGATCAGGGCCAGGTTCCGGCGCTGCGCCGGGATGGGGATCGGCGCCACGAGCGGCGAGCCGACCTGCGAAGACATGGTGGTGGTGGTGGTGGTGGTCGGTGGGTGGGTGGGGTGTGTGTGGTTGATGGTGGTGGTGACGGGCCTGGGTTGGGCTGGCGAAGTGGGCTATCCTTGGGGGAAGAGAGGACTGGGGAAGCTGGAGCTTTTGATGTTCGGTCCGCAAGTCGGCGAGCAGGTTGGAGAGCAGGCCGGAGGCTGTATGTTGAGGCGAAGCGAAGGACAGCAGGGCGGTCGGGCTTCGTTGATATTAAATACTCGGGGCCGGACGCTGTTTGCTGGTGTGTCACTGGCTGCTGCGTCCAACGGGTATATCTGTCGGGCGGAAAGGTCGGTCAAGTGGTCGCGTAAGAAAAGAAACGGGAAGCAGGATGGGAAGTTTGTGAGACCAACTGCCTTTATGTAGCAGGCCCCCGGCAGGGAGAGGAAGAGACCAGACCAGACCAGACCCGGCCGTTTGACAGGGAGCAGGGGGGTCGGATTGGGAATTAATTCTGATTTTCTGACTGCGGGCCACAGCTGTGGAATCCTGGGGAAGGCGGATGGCTGCGTGAGTAACTTCGTGCCCCGGATTTCTTTTTTCCGCTTGCTCTGTTTTTTTACGCAAAGAGCCGAGTTTGTCTCACGATTTGTGCCCACAAGGCGCGCCAGGCTGTGGGGTGCACATGCCACTCGCATGTCTGGCATCGCGAAGCAGCCTCCCTCCCCGGACACGGAAAGTATGTACACATGAAATCAGCGTCTTCCACGAAAACGGCCTTGCCAGCCAAGTGCCGTTCAAACCCAATGCCGAGGAACTGCCTGCGGGACTGTGGCATCACAAGAAGGAATGATGCCCTCAAACGACCTCGGGAGGCACGGCTCGGCCCCATGGCCAGGGACAGGCGGGCCACGTACCCTCGTACCCAACAAACCGAGAGGCCTGGACTGCATCCAAGCTCCACGCTCTCCCCGCCGGTGGTGCAAAAGTCGTCGGTTGTGCCTGGGCATGTACAGTCGGATGATGGCTGTTGTTGGCCCGTGGGCCGTGGCATGGGATACCGGACTTCGGGGCTTTGCCATCATTCCAGCCGCTGAAAGCAACAACAAATCCAGGAAAAAAACACACAAAAGACAAAACAACACAAACCATGGTTGGCCCGACTGGCGTCCGGCCCTGTTTCCGCCGCCGAGAGCATCGGCCAGACTGGTCGACCAGGCACCATGCCATGCCGTCAGCGGGCTTTGTTCCGGCCTCTGACACTGACAGGCGACGACAGACGGCCCCCTTGCGGCATCATCTTGTTGGTCCTTGCAAGAAGGCGGTAAGGGGCAAAGTCGTGTCTGCGGTGTCCCCGGTGCCAGACCTTGGAGTGCCAGGGGTTGTGACACGGAGCGGCCTCGTTGCGCGGGATTGGCGAGCCCGAGAAAATTCTCCCCCGTGGGGCAACAGCGCCCTTGTCCGCTATGTACTGTACCTGCCGGCCTGCCTGCCTGCGCACCCACCGATCCACGGAAATTCCGACAGGGGGTCTGTGGGACCCCCGTATGTGGGGTATGAAACCGCGATTGGCCCTGTGTGTGGCCCCAACAGCTCAAGCTTCAGCTCCAGCCCCGCCCCACCGTTCGCTGCGCGGCCGAACACTCAAAGGTTCGGAGCTTATCCGTATTGCGCGGCGACTTTGTGCGGAGGAGGGGGAGGGCCAAAAGTCATGTTGAAGACCGGCGGGCGGTTCGTGACACGTTTTTACGTTTTTAACGAGACGACGGTGGTGGCACGGCGCTCGCTGGCCTCTCTGACCGGTCTTTGGATTGGCAGACAAACATTCTTTCGGCCAGCCACCCCTCGCTTCCACCCCTCTCGTCCCGTTGCTCGTTTCCGGCACTCGCTTGCTGAACTTTCGAGTTCTGCCGGATCGCCACGCTTCTCGTCACACCTTCCCTTCTGACCTGGGGGAGGCACATGGATCCGGCCTGGCGAGCCGGTCGATTGCCTCGATCTGCCCTGTTCGCCCTGCTCGTCTCAGATTTACGGCTCATGCCCGCCTGACTACTACTGCCCTCCACTCCTGTACCGTCAACAGTGCGACAGCGATGCGGTCAGCATGCAGCAAATCCCGATTCCGCGTCCGGATGCTGGTCCGCTGAGTCATATTGTCGATGGGCTCACCCGGACCAGAGAGCACGCTATGTATTTAGCGAGCACAACAGGCATCCCAGGACCCGACCTGAGGGTCGTCCCGTAATCATCGGGCGTTGCCTTGCTTTGGCAGGCAGGCAGGCAGCAAAATCTTCCCTGCTAATAATGCCAAGCGGAAGAGAGAAAAAAACATCGGCCCGGGTGGGTAGTGTTCGTCTGATGTTCCGATGGCATCCCGTTGCTCGCCGTTTCAAGCAATCTTCTAGAACCTTCACAGCCGAGGTGCTTGGAAGAGACCCCCCGTCGCAACCCCCTGCAGCCGCCTTTTCAACATGGGACATGGCCCCCCGCGGAAGCCGGCTGCCGGCGCCGTTTTCCGGCTAGCGAAATGCATCGGGGCTTTTCAACAACAAGGCGCTGACCGCTTCCCCAGACTTTCCGCCCTCCCGGGAGCAGCGCCAAGACACGGATCGCGCGCTTCCCATGCCTGCCTGCCTGCCGCCGTGTTTCTCGCGGCTGTTGCTGTGCTCTCCTTCGCAGAGCCGTCATGTCATTTGACTAGGGGCTTGGAGCCCGCTGTCGCGGGCTCGCACAGTTTAACTTATTTCGGGGGCTTAGCAAGGCCACACTCTTTTCCCCACACACCCATACAACAACGCCACCACCAAGTCGCCGCTATTGAAGCTATTACACAACTTGGTATTAAAGCATTGAACTAACTCGGTATATTGAGAAATTGAAATTGATTAATATATTAATTTTTTGAAGCTATTCCAACAATTGCGCGCTCTACGTAAGTAGTTTTATCGCAATAGCCGACTTTAACGCGGCCGTACCCGGCTCCTAGCAACGCAACCCACTTGGCCGTACC